>CM055907.1:61724007-62324007 GCA_029582155.1 Panopea generosa
ATTTCCTACAAGCTAAGATTTTAAAATGGAAATTGTAAAAAGATCAATTTTGTCATATTTTGGGGACTATGCGTATCTACATAATGGTATCAATACCACTTTAATATCGATATTGTTCTGTGCATAATTTTGTTGAGTATGGTGATATTGCTAAAATGATTAGAGGTCTCACTACACAGTTGAATTTTGTTCATAAAATTAATAGTTAAAATAAGGTCTAAGATTTCCATGGTAAAAAATAATTCCACATAGAATTTTTTTTAAAGTATTTTTTTTCATAGCAGGAATGTATACCCACATTAAATGTACAACAACTGGTAGGTTGACAAGCTTGTATTTTTTAATAAAAAGGTGCAGTGATATCCTGAGTTTTTTTTAAAAAAAAATCCTTAAATGCTCATAATACATGAATATGATGAAATCGTATAAAAGTTACTTTTTTTAACACCAGTGATGTCTTAGTGCAGTATATGCTATACCAACTTTTGCTCTACTCATCTGCAGTAAGAAATCACAACCACTATGAACCATTTTGAAAATATTTCAAAACCAAATTACATAGGACTTTTTTAGCTCAAGAATCATGTTACCGTGGGAAAAAAGGGGCGTAACTGTGTAATGAGACGTTGAATGTTTAGTTTGTATAATTACGTTATTCAACTTGAAGTACACAAAAATAATATCCGAAATAATGACTATAATTATGCAGACATATTAACCGTTATATAACTAGACAGATGTAATGTGCGTACATTTTTACCTAACATTCATGAATATTCAGATGTGTGAACGTTTTCTCCGTACAGGTATTCGTGAATGCGATATGATGTCTATAATATATGGATAATGCATTGGTTCATCAACATTAATATCAATATTTACGTTCGGACACCGAAAATTAATACACACGGGCAATAACGGTTACACAGTTTATATAATTAATATTGTTGTTAATAGAAACCAATCAAATCGAATCGAACAATTCAATGTTTATTATCATTACATTAATTCGATATTGTAACTTTATCTTATCTGTGTATATATCACTTTTAAATTAACACTGAGCGTTTTTTTAACACAAATTTAATCTTCGACATGTTATATAGGTGCTTACAAGTTTATCTTTATCCTGATTCCATTGTTTGAAACACGTGACTCACCCACGTGACATGTTGGTATCAAACACAGATACTTATCAGACTCCTGGCAAAATTAACTGACCGTCTAAAACCTTGATGACATAAAGTGACACTTTAGTATTCAAACATAATAAACCCGTGTGGCTCCAGATAAGAATAGAAGCACTGTCGGTCTCTGCAGATAGATGGGAATCTTCCGAATGGGTTTCATGTTCATTTTTTGTCACTTTTATTATTGTGATTAAATTATCAACACAAGTGTGATTTCCGGGAGCCAATTGAGTGATGGCAAGGATAGGATCACTGTGGCTTATGCATGTCGTAAGAATTTGAATTTGACAATTTGAATAATACAAAAGATTTTGCTGAAACTCTGTAGCTCTGAAGGTATCAAGGTTCTAGGTTCATTCTGCATATTCATTTGTTGATGTGATTTTTTTTAAAAGTATATTCATTCATCATTCATTCATTCATTCATTCATTCATTCATTCATTCATTCATTCATTCATTCATTCAAACATAATATTAAAATTAACCTCTCCCTTTTTCTTATCTGTATCCAGCTAATTTAAGAATACTTCAACAGCATAATCTTTATTATATTGAACTCTATCATGGGCATTGTGTTTAGGTATGAACTTTTCCTGCATAATCACGTACAACGACTGGGACGGATATAGTGTGAAGTGCGAGGGAACCATTCCTGACTACCTGATGTCGCAGTTCGGCAAGATCACGTGCAGACCAAGGTCAAAATTATTGGACGAACTGAATAAAACAGCCATAGAAGAATTTGAAGAAGTGTTGGAATTGCCGGAGTGTGATATATCAAAGCGTAAGGACATTTCTCTTATATTTGTCAGTTTACGTGAAAACGGGGTAAAATTTTATCAATTTGTAGAAATAAGAGTTTCATCTTTGTATCATTCTTGTCCCCGACGAATGCAAAAGACAAGAAAAATATCACACACATTTTCTATGGGTCGATTAATTTAATACTGATGGTAACCAGATTAAAACACACACGTATTTACAGTTAAAATGATTTTTATTGAAAAATGTACCGAAATCACGTTCGTGTCTTTTGGTACATTTTACTTTGACCAGATGTTTGTGTCTATTACAGCTATATACCATCTACTGACAAGAACATAAACTTTATCCTAATACTTTGTTTTTACTGATTCATGCGTAAAGTTAGCGCTTGTTACATGATTAATTAAATTTTTTTTTTCGCGAGAAGCCATGAAATTTGGTGTTGATTCACTATTACAAACAGTTGATTTGTCTACAAATGAAAAAAAACAAACAACAACAGCATCACACGCCGATCACGTTACTACTGTTACAATGTTAAAAGTGAAAACGTTGCGAAAAAAAAACACGCTTAGAAAGCTAAGCAACAAACTGTAGTTACCGGAAGGTAAATAAAAAGACAAATGATTGCTACGTTCTAAAAATCGCGAAAACTGATATAATTCCAGAATAATTAGTTAAGATGATTCAAACTAATACAAAACGAATAAGAAATGTAAACCCAGTATGATGGTACTCGGGACATTTCCCAAACCAAATGAACACAATTAACAATATCAATTGCAAGATCAACTCTTTTGGCGTCTATGTTCTGTATTTTTAAAACAGTGACTGCAAAAACGACGTACATGTTAATGAAGAAAAGAAGCTTCAGAAATAGGAAGTTTAGTTTCGTTTAATTTAAACTTTCTATAGAAAATAATCAATAGCAGACGAGTGATTATAAAAATACAAGTCTGCGACATGTGATGTGCAATTGGTACCCCCGAGACCATCTACAGTTTGTCTGAGCACGGTGTCACAGTATCGGATAAATATATAATTCAAATGTAGTCTGCTACGTAGATTAAGATTAATGTCCGCTTGTTTGCAAATTCTCTCAAAGTATATATCAAACTTTGTGAAATTGCATTCCAAATCCCGAACACCTAGAATAGAGGAAATGTTATTGTGAGACATATTGAGTTAATCAAATTTATTATATCGAAAAATACGTTTTTGATTCTAGATTGCGGTTACAAATGCCTGGGAGACGAGGATTATTATGTCGTTAACGTTGGGCGATGTGACATCTTCCACAGATGCTACAGGAACACTGTATACACGTCGTACTGCGCACCAGGAACTTTCTTTGACCCTACTAGGTGCACATGTAGGCATACTACTGAACTCAAGTGGTGTCAAGAGAATGGTGCATTGAAAAAAGGCCATGACATATCTGGCGAAACATGCAAAATAAAAGAATGATTGTGAAAAATAAAAGACAATGAGATACATTGATGTACGTTTAAAAGACGATTAATTAACGAACAACGTGATAATAAAATCATTTATTCTAAAACGTTACCACAGCAACGGCCCTGTGCAAGAGAGGCTTTTGTAAACAATATATGGCCGAAAGAATAGAACTAAACGTTTTGTATATTCTCATCTATGTTTTGCTGTCATGTGTTAACTGTAATGCATAACTTCGCGGTTTATCATTTGGTCAGTAGTTCAATAAATCAAGATTTCTAGATTAAAGAGACATAATTTATTGAACAGAGTCCAGAAACATACCGATAATGTATAGACTATCAATCCAGGGGTTGTGAGTTCGTACCCCCGCCCGACAATGGTCTCCGTGATGATTGATATACGACATTGCGTCTCATTATCATTCATCTATCACCGCTTATTGAAGTGGGAAAGTTATCAGTCACTTGTGGAGATCGGGTGTGCTGTAGTACTGGTTAACCTTTCAGGATCCCAGGAGACAGTGGTTAGGTTAATGGATCGTCTGTTAGCCCTCGATGGCATTAAATGACGCTAAATATACAATCAATCAAGCATTCAATTTCTTACATCGCATTTCTTTCTTTGCATTCCGACTTTTTCCTATTTTCATTATATTGGTTTAAAGATGTCGTTAGACAGGTCGAAACATGTTGAAAGAACTGTGTGACCCAACCCTTTTTCATATTCCAGTAAAGTATAAATGAAAAGTAATCTAACTAGAAGGAACATGTCACATAATCAATCCCTTTGTGGTATGGTAACATAGCAACCGCCAAACTGACGCTCTGAGACAATAGTTATTCAGTTATGCCGACGGAACTTAAATGATGATTTGAATAAATTGGAAAACACAAATGCTACTGAAATTAAGGTTGAAAATGTGCTATTAAAATACAAATAAAAGTTTGAAATAATGCTGGTTTTATTTCCCTAGTTTCTAAATAGTATTGAAATAATTTCAGCAAGTGCTCAGGTCCGGATAATTGAGGGTGTTCTAGCACGCTAGAAGGTTTTCACGTTTTGTAGTCAACATTTGAAAGTGTATTAGCAACGCTAAAAGCCTTTGGTTATTTACAAAGATCACAGAAATAGGACTGACATAACTAGTATACAGTTAAATACAATGCAAATAAATATATGATGAAAGCAGACTTTAAATTAAGAAGCAGTCAAAGTTTGAAGAGAAGTATTTCTAATGATGTTGTTGTTGTTGTTGTTGTTGTTGTTGTTGTATGGTGATTAACGTCACATGCAACAGTTGTTTAGTCATATCGCGACGGTGTCTACTTGAGACAGTATTCTGAGTGCTGTCATACTGGAGTATCATGCCGCAGACATATAGTATGATACCCCACCCAGTCACATTATACTGGCACCAGGCCGACCAGACCTAGAACACTCTTCTAAATGCCGAGCGCCTAGCAAGGAAGCTTCTAATACCATTTTTACGTCTTTCGTATGACCCAGCCTGTGATCGAAAAAAGACTTTCCGCATGCGAACCCAAGACCTACCGCATGTTTGTTGAACACCCTATCCCTTCACCATTAATTGAATGTATTTAACTGTGCAATGTTCATTGCCAAGGGTAAAGGCAGACAGTTTTATAAGCACAATAACTTTTTAAGCATTTGTGTCATAGCAGGAATGTATCCCCACATAAAAATGCACAAAAACTGGTAGGTTGACCAGCTTAGTTTTTTAAAGATGGTGCAGTGACACTTTAAGATGCTTTGTAAAAAAGAACTCCTCAAATGTTCATAAATACATGCAGTTGTTGAAATCCTGTTAAAGTCAAATTTGTAACACCAGTGATGTCTTATTGCAGCATGTGCTATGACAGCGTTTACTCTACTCATCTGTAGCAAGAAATCACAACCACTATGAACCATTTTGAAAATATTTCAAACCAAATTACATTGGACACTTTTTAAGCGTAAGAATCATGTAACAGTGGGAGAAAGGCGCCGCTACTGTGCAGCGAGACGTTAATATTCCCGATAGTTGTCGGGTTATGCTTTTATCAAAATTGTTAGATTTAACAGAACGGAACCAATGACTGTGTCCAAGCTTACTTATATTGGTCAACCCTTTTTATTTCCAAATGAGTGTAATATTTCACTGGCCGAAATGTATATGACATTATGTAATTTTGAAAGAAACTAGATGACATATTTCAAAGATCTTAATGAAAACAACTGCTGTTTTCAGGAATACTCCCACTCCCCCATCCTGTTTTCATCAAATTCTAACTGTTTTCTGTATTTCTAAGTTTTATGCAAAATAACTATTATGTAAATATCAACAAACTAATAAACCATGGGTTCGGTAAGTTTTGTAGTTTTTTAGTTACTAGAAGAAGGTTTCAGTATTTCATTGGTTGAGACAGGTGACACACACATTTCATGGGCGTTCAAAGATGGATTTTAGTATATGCCCAGGGGAAGGGTGTTGGGGAGGGGGTTCCCCCTGCTACTTGCGGGGGTGGGGGAGGGGAGTGGGGGGAGGGGATTTTCCCCGATTTTTTTTAAAGAACTTGAAATGAGTAGCGACTTTGATACGATTTTGTCAGGAAAAGCGGTAATTGTATCTCTCAACAATACCAGTTCTATACAAAACCAACATACTGGAATAAAAACGCCATTTCACTGTTTGAGGAAATACTGCATGTACCAATGTTTTGACCAATCCTAGACATTCAATGTCACACTTAGACTTCGAATCTGTGTTTCGTTAATTATTATGCCAGATTTCACACAATATGGCTACCTGAAATGGAAAACAAACATTAAACAGTTTTCTTCACAACAATCGCCTAAAAGATTGTACAGTTTTCAATGTGTAAAGATAGAACACAATTAAAAATCTTCCTCTGAAAAATCACCAAACATTTATTTTAATTTATTTGTATAACTTAATAACTATATGTGTTGAAATGGATGTGGGTGATAACAATTATATTTTATATACCATCGTCGAATACCCAACTGTGTTAATTCCGATACTTTCTATCCATCACCCGTGGGATAAAACTCTAGCTTTGCGTCGTTTCTACCATGCCACGATGTAACCATCCATATGATTGGTTTCTTCACGATTTCATGAAGGGAACGCTGTCCAATCGCAACGCTAGTGTCATGCAAATGCCGTTTTGATTATTAAATTTTGACATGGGTTTGAGGTTCGGATAGAAAATTCTGTCCCGAGAGATCCCTGTTCCCGCGAAATCAGTTATCCAAAGGGACGGAATTTTCTATCTGAACCGAAATGGATTACGCGTGGGTATCCGGCGATATTTAAAAACATGACTTCAGATTTGGAACTAAATGCTAATGCTTGCCACTTTAAACAAAACTCTTATCACTTCAGATATATTTGTCGTCGGTATGACAGAAACCTATTCATCGGTATAATACTTTCTTTTTCAAATCAAGATTTTCTTTTAGGTTTTCAAAACAAAAATAACGCCACTAGTTTTCCAAAACTTTTGAAATATAATGTCTTAGATAGTTAAACTTTGAGATCAAGTTCTGATGGTTGTATGTTAAATGTTTGAAACACCAATCAAATAGAATCAAGAAAATCCTGTGTTCATTAAAATTCATAACACATATTTTCAGCTTAATAATACCTAAAAACAAATGGATTATTCATTAACCATTATGCATATTCTTTAAACAGTTCCATTAGATTATACTAATTGACTGCGATTAAAGCTTAGAGCTTATATGAACCGCTCTTGAGTCCATTTTCTCGGAAGAACCAGTACTCAGTGTTGTTTTATAAGAGGTATCGAGTCGAGCAGGGGATCGAACATCTGACACGCTTCTTTCTGTAAATATCCAAACTCCAAACAAATATGGAAATGTGCAATATCAGTTTTTGTACCCTGGCCCAAACCCTCGAACGGTTCTGGGATGAAAAACATGACGGCCGATTCCTCACTGTCTTTCTGCGACTGCATCTTATGCAAATTCCAGTGCTTTGGCATTCTATTGAGTTCTGCTTGAATCCAGTGCATACTTACTATATCAAAAATTCAACATGAAGTTTGTCATTATGTTTGTATGTTTTAGAATCTCTCTCAGACTGTCGTTTAACAAGCACAGTCACCCACCAATCCATACATTAATGTCTTAAGTCCATTCCAGCAAGCTTTGATACGCTGATTATAATTTGTATGTACTTTTACAGTACATGAGACTTGCCATTTTTGATAAAGAGTCGTCTGTATTATATCGAACAAATGATTGTAAGATGCCGAGTGTAACATTGTCTGTGCCGATGTCATGTTTTAGGAGCCTAGGTTCGCAACCAGTACCAAACAAAGTATGTAATTAATACGTTACTGTTAAAAATCGATTATCCTTGCAAGATTGATTGATTGAATATTTAGCGTCATTTTTATGCCATCGAGGGCTAACAGACGATCAGTTAACCCACCACTGCCTCCTGGGTTCCTGAAAAGTTAACTAATACCCCATCCCCGCAAGAAACTAATAACTTTCCCACTTGAATCAGCGGAGGGAGACGACTAATAATGAGACACAAGGTCATGTATTAATCATCACATCAAATCGATTATTATTAAAAGAAGAGCCGGGCCCGATTAGCTCAGTCGGTTACGCGTCTGACTATCAATCCAGGGGTCGTGAGTTCGAATGCCCCGCCCGGCAACAGTCTCCGTGATGATTGATATACGACATTGTGTCTCATTATCATTCGTCTCTCACCACTGATTCAAGTGGAAAAGTTATCAGTTACTTGCGGAGACGGGGTGTGCTCGAGTACTGGTTAATCCCAGGATACATTGGTAAGGTTAACTGATCGTCTGTTAGCCCTCGATGGCATAAAACTGACGCTTAATATTCAATCAATTAAAAGAAAAATTATCTGAGCACACTATGAGTAATTTATTACCTATTTCTGCGTATATGCAAAATCCGAATATTTGAACTTGTCGTATCCATCATTGTACCAAATGTAGTTTAGTCTGCTTACATATTATTGTGTTATTTCTTCTATGTAGAGGATGTGCTTTGCATAAAGCAATTCCCTAAAGGTCCATCTTTCTCATTATTCTTACATGTAACACAATAACCTGTTTTACGGCTATCCCGTGACCTCTAACCACCTGACGCCACATTGCCCTATGCCGAATATAATGGCCACTTTGTTCTGTTTGAGAATGCGTTCAAGTTGCCTGAGAGAGATTGTAAATCAATGTTTTACAACCAACTTGCATATTATCTCAGTGTATTTGAATCCTTGAGACAGATACTATATATTATAATTATGTTTTCAGCCGTGTGCGCTGTCGTCCTGGTAATGGCCGTTAATTTGGAACCACTGCACCAGCTAACCACGAGGACTAGAGAGGCCCATATACAACACATTACGCCATGCTCTGAAAACAAGCATACCATACGGAAGTATGTTGTTGTTGATGTTGAGGCGTTGTGTTTAGAAACATAATTTGTACCTAGAACTTTCCTCTAAATACTAAGCACCAAACGAAGAAGCTTCTAGTACCTTTTTTAAATTATTTGGTATGACTCGGCAGGAAATCGAACCCATGACCTTTCGCACGCGAGACGGACGCTCTACCACTAGACTACACTACGGTCTCATGAAAGTATACACTACTAATGGCGGTTTTACTAGTGAGGAAGTTTGACAATTACATTACCTACGGAAAGATGGCAGTTTTACTAGTGAGGAGTTTTGCCAATTATCTACGGAAAGTATGATGGTTTTACCAGTGAGGACGTTTGTCAATTACATACGGAACGATGTTGGTTTGACTAGTGAGGAAGTTTGCCAATTACCTACGGAATGAGTGTGGTTTTACTAGTGAGAAAGCGTGCTAATTACCTAAGAAATGGCGGTTTTACTAGTGAGACTGTTTGCCAATTACCTACGAAAGGATGGTGATTTTACTAGTGAGGAAGTTTGCCCATTACCTACGGATGGAGTGTGGTTTTACTAGTGAGACGGTTTGCCAATTACCTACGGAAGGATTATGGTTTTACTAATGAGGAAGTGTGCCAATTACCAACTGAAGGTTGGTGGTTTTACTACTTAAGAGTTTGTCAATTACCTACGGAAAGATGGTTGTTTTAAGGATGGTTGTTTTACTTATGAGAAAGTGTATAAATTACCTACGGAAAGATGGTTGGTTTACTAGTGAGGAAGTTTGCCAATTACCTACGGAAGGATGGTTGGTTTACTAGTGAGGAAGTTTGCCAATTACCTACGGAAGGATGGCGGTGTTACTAGTGAGGAAGTTTGTCAGTTACCTACGGAAGGAGAGTATTTTTACTGGTGAGGAAATTTGCCAATTACCTACGAAAGGATGGTGGTTTTACTTGTGAGGAAATTTGCCAATTACCTACCAAAGGATGGTGGTTTTACTTGTGAGGAATTTTGCCAATTACCTACGGAATGATGGCGGTTTTACTAGTGAGAAAGTTTGCCAATTACCTACGGAAGGATGGTTGGTTTACTAGTGAGGGAGTTTGCCAATTACCTACGGAAGGATGGCGGTGTTACTAGTGAGGAAGTTTGTCAGTTACCTACGGAAGGAGAGTATTTTTACTGGTGAGGAAATTTGCCAATTACCTACGAAAGGATGGTGGTTTTACTTGTGAGGAAATTTGCCAATTACCTACGAAAGGATGGTGGTTTTACTTGTGAGAAATTTTGCCAATTACCTACGGAATGATCGTGGTTTTACAAGTGAGGATATTTGCTAAGTACCTACGGAAGGATGGTTGTTTTACTAGTGAGGAAGTTTGCCAATTACCTACGGAAGGATGGCGGTTTTACTAGTGAAAAAGTTTGCCAATTACCTACGGAAGGATGGTTGGTTTACTAGTGAGGAAGTTTGCCAATTACCTACGGAAGGATGGCGGTGTTACTAGTGAGGAAGTTTGTCAGTTACCTACGGAAGGAGAGTATTTTTACTGGTGAGGAAATTTGCCAATTACCTACGAAAGGATGGTGGTTTTACTTGTGAGGAAATTTGCCAATTACCTACGAAAGGATGGTGGTTTTACTTGTGAGAAATTTTGCCAATTACCTACGGAATGATCGTGGTTTTACAAGTGAGGATATTTGCTAATTACCTACGGAAGGATGGTGGTTTTACTAGTGAAGAAGTTTGCCAATTACCTACGGAAGGATGGCGGTTTTACTAGTGAGGAAGTTTGCCAATTACCTACGGAAGGATGGCGGTTTTACTAGTGAGGAAGTTTGCCATTTACCTACGGAAGGATGGTTGGTTTACTAGTGAGGAAGTTTGCCAATTACCTACGGAAGGATGGTGGTTTTACTAATGAGGAAGTTTGTCAATTACCTACGGAAGGATGGTTGTTTTAAGGAGTGTGGTTTTACTAGTGAGGAAGTTTACTAGTGAGGAAGTTTGTCAATTACCTACGGAAGGATGATAATTTCACTAGTGAATTACCAAGGGAAGGAGTATAGTTTTACTAGTGAGGAAGTTTGCAAATTACCTACGGAAGGATGGTAGTTTTAGTAGTCAGGAAGTTTGCCAATTACCTACGGAATGATGGCGGTTTTACTAATGAGGAAGTGTGCCAATTATCTACGGAAGGATGGTGGTTTTACTAGTGAGGATGTTTGTCAATTACCTACGGAAGGATGGTAGTTTTAGTAGTCAGGAAGTTTGCCAATTACCTACGGAATGATGGCGGTTTTACTAATGAGAATGTTTGCCAATTATCTACGGAAGGATGGTGGTTTTACTAGTGAGGATGTTTGCCAATTACCTACGGAATGATGGCGGTTTTACTAATGAGGAAGTTTGCCAATTACCTACGGAAGGATGGTGGTTTTACTTGTAAGGAAGTTTGCCAATTACTACGGAAAGATGGCGGTTTTACTAGTGAAGAAGTTTGCCAATTACTACGGAAAAATGGTGGTTTTACTAGTGAGGAACTTTGCCAATTACTTACGGAAGGATGGTTGTTTTTCTTAGATTGATTTTAATGTTTTCCTTTACCATTGAAATCAATATAACATGCGTTGAAAATGGCGTAAATCAACATTAATAATAACCCGCTATAGTATTGATTTATCTTATAAAAACTGCTCAGTCGGTGATTTTATTAAATAAGATACTGTATTTTCAGCATACAATTAAATTATATTATATCTACCTGGTAATCTTTGTATGGAAGCCCCTCCATTGTCATCACGGTCCATGTCTACACCACGGATTTGTTTTCCCGCCGATTGCAGCACTTGAGAGGTATTATATAAGAAGTGATCAATACTATATCTTCAGTAGCTAATTTAGGTCGTTGGTCGAAATGTCCCCTCTGTGCTTCCGTATTTATAACATTCTGTTGACTTACCATAACCTCGCTGCAGTCGAGCAACACTATTATCACATTTATGATCAACCTCAAATTAGCAAGCTTTACGCTGTAATTCAAGGATACCAGACAGAATAATTATTTGCACCGAACGAAGCAATGGTCGTAAAAGAAAGCAAACTACCTATGGAGGGTAGTATCCGCCAATTCTTTAATTGCACTCTTGATCTTGATTATTGCAAATTCCACTCACTTGAATGACAACTCCCTACTACCATGGGTGTAAATATGCATACTGCGACTTGTTACTACAAATTGTATTCAATGGATCGTGTTTATGATTGTGCATGCTGTAAACCGGTTATCACAAATGGCCTTGCTGAAACATGCGTATGAAATGTGCATGCTGCTACTGGTAACTACCAATTGTATTCAATGAAACGTTCGTTTGAAATATGCAAAATACAATTGTATTGCTATCCTTTTAAGTACAATAAAAATTTTCAATTTAGACAGTCATAATTTGAAACTCGGAATCTAAAATTTAGAATTATTAACACTTAGCAATAATGATACTTTAAATTTACGATACAAGATGGCATGGATACTTATACAATGAAGAGCGACTACTCCGGTGGTAAGGGAGAAGAAAGAAGTATGATAATGTTATAGAAGTGAATAGTTCATTTATTGTTTATGTTGTTATAACGTGCTTGTTTACTTGCATTTGCGAACCAACTCAAAGTCTAACTATTCGTCATAGATTTCAAAACATGGCTTTTGTAATTATAAAACATAAGTATACATCAAAACAACACTATATGTCAATATACAACGGCGTATATTCGGAATCATGTCACTGTGCGAAATGAAATATGCCATATCATAGTAGACAAGTAATATATCACTGTATGACATGTGACATATCACTGTGCGACATATGGCCTATCACTGTGCCACATGTGATATATCACTGTGCCACATGTGAGATATCACTGTGTGATATGTGACCTATCACTGTGCGGCATATGACCTATCTCTGTGCGACATGTAACCTAACTCTGTGCGACATGTAAAATATCACTGTGCGATATGTGACCTATCACTGTGCGGCATATGACCTACCACTGTGTGACATATGACCTATCACTGTGCCACATGTGATATATCACTGTGCCACATGTGAGATATCACTGTGTGATATGTGACCTATCACTGTGCGGCATATGACCTATCTCTGTGCGACATGTAACCTAACTCTGTGCGACATGTAAAATATCACTGTGCGACATGTAACCTAACTCTGTGCGGCATATGACCTATCACTGTGCGTCATGTAACCTAACTCTGTGCGACATGTAAAATATCACTGTGCGACATGTAACCTAACTCTGTGCGGCATATGACCTATCACTGTGCGACATGTAACCTAACACTGTGCGGCATATGACCTATCACTGTGCGACATGTAACCTAACTCTGTGCGGCATATGACCTACCACTGTGCGACATGTAACCCAGCACTGTGCGGCATATGACCTATCACTGTGCGACATGTAACCTAACTCTGTGCAGCATATGACCTTTCACTGTGCGACATGTAACCTAACTCTGTGCAGCATATGACCTAACTCTGTGCGACATGTAACCTAACTCTGTGCGGCATATGACCTATCACTTTTCTACATGTAACCTAACTCTGTGCGACATGTAAAATATCATTGTGCGATATGTGATCTATCGCTGTGTGACATATGCGCTATCATTGTGCGATATGTGACCTATCTCTGTGTGACATATGACCTATCACTGTGTGACATATGACCTATCACTGTGTGACATATGACCTATCACTGTGTGACATACGACCTATCACTGTGCGATATGTGACCTATCACTGTGCGAAATATGACATATCACTGTGTGACATATGACATACCACTGTGTGACATGTGACCTATCACTGTGTGACATGTGATATATTATTGTGTGACTGGTGACCTTTCACTGTATGACATGTGACATATGTCTGTGTGACATGTGGCCTATCGCAATGTGACATGTGACAAAATTGCATTTATTTAGCGAGTTTTCAGGAGAGGGTCATAAAAACGACATTTTGACATACTTGTCATCATTGTCCGAACTATAAACTTATCCATTTTCACGAAATAAATTTCATTAACGAGATTATACCCATGATATATATTTGACACTATGAGCATGTCAAAGACAATGACAATGTTATCTAGGTGATTGCTACACGTGCCTGAAGAAAAAAGTCTAAGCTGTCGCCTATGAATAGAAAGGGAAAGCACACCGGTGAAGGAGCACTTCATTTGTGTTTGTTTGTGGGAGGCGCATGGAGGATGGGATGGAGGTTTCGCTGATGATGGTATAGAGATGATATCCCAATTTATACCACTTGAAAGGGGCTTAATATGCTTTTGGCCGGTCCTCGCGTCGGCATTTTCTGCCAACTATCCTTGCTACTGCTCATACCTCATATACTGACATATCCACAATATTTGTTTTAAGTCAATACAATATGTCCATTTGTTCCTGAGTAGTTTACTTTACCAAGTGAACAAGCTTTTATTTCATTGTAAAATCTCAGATTGATGGAAATAAGTTATAATGCCGAATGATGACGGAATTGGTCGAGAATGTACGAGTTTAAGCATACGCTATATACGAAGGGAACGGTTGTTGGTTTTGTTTAGGAATAAAGTAATGGCGCCACCTGACGCTATGCTATTATGTTATGATGATATGATGTCTTGAATAACAGAAGTTACAGTCGGTAACAAACTGAAAAATTACATTTTGCGTTTAACGTTCTTTTTTTTTTTAAATTTACATATCTTTTTTAAAGTCTCTTCTATGTACATACATATAAATAAAACATACAATAACATATACAAGTTCATAGCCATTCAAAATGAGAATTACAAGAGACTGTCGCTCTAGAATTAATAGACATAAACTATATACATCTATCACAGATTATACATGCTTTATATTAGAATATAGTATAGTACAGTATAAAGCATTTTACACTGTCAGAATTGAGACGCCGGTGCTAATCTTTGCTTTAGGCTTAAAAGTGTGTTAAAATAACTTTTGTTAAATAGTGAAAGGAAAAATAAATGTAATGAACCGCTAAATATTCAAGCTTTTTTAAAAAAATTTAAAAAAAAAAGATCAGTTATCACTCCAGATCCGATCTGAAATGGCCGGATAAGCACTGATTTCTCAATATAATATAAAGATAATTTGTTTTACATTTTAAGATGTATTACATTATTTACATCAAATATTTCTATGTTTTTGTAGTATTGTACAATAGGTGTTGGCACATATTCTTATTACATTATTTATATATTATCTTTAATCATATATAAGTTGCAATATGCAAACTACACACATTGACATGTAAAACCAAGAAGTTGGCATTTGCGTGAAATGGATTTATATTTACCAGGTTGTAACATGTATTTTATAAGACTTTTATTTGAGTTTATGCATTTCACACACCTGGGAGTAAGAATTTAAATTTATGCTATTTGTATATTCCCACCTGTAACAATCAATTTACACACCTTGATATTATACATTGCAATTTGAGCTTATAAAATTGGCGACACGTCAGGTGAAATATGGTATTAAGCAAGAAATAAGAAATAAATCTCAGAATATAATTCAAATAAATTATAAGGGGAAAACAACACACAAGAATAAAGCACGTTTTGGACAATACTATTATGATTATGGTTTAATAGGTTTTTGAAGGTGTGAGGGAGTTGTTTACATACGAATTAAAACAAATCAGCATAAATAGTTAATTGACGTTATAAAATATAAAATTGAGCGATTGGTCCAGTGGCAAAGCATAGAACTCATGATCGGAGGGTTGTGGGTTCATTCCTCCGCCACGGCTATGTGTGGTGTCCTTGAGCAAGATACCTTTTCCGCATATCCTTAGTACTGGGTCTGCACAAGAAGACTGAGCGTGATTTGTCTAAGTTGTAATATCTTGTTTCACAATCGAATTAAGATAAATAAGTTTAAACTTATCTAAAAACCGGAAACCGTTTGTTGAAATATGAATTATTTAAAAAGAAATGATTCTCGAATATTTGAAAAAAAATGTAAGAATACATGAACGACTATATAAAATTCACAATTAAACTGGAGCAACATTGATGAATATGAGAAAACATGTTTCTCTTTCGTTCGTTGTAGACTTTTAATGTCAATAGTGGAATACATCCAATTGTATCAGGTACTAGTTGTAGCATACATGACCAAGAGCCGACAACTCACGAGGGTAGAATACAAGTATATTCAAAATAAAATCTATATTTTTATTTTCACATGAATAAAATTATGAATATACTATTATACAATATATACAAATTAAAGCTAATTACTCATCAACAAAATAATACCGCTGGTTTAAAGATGTCTTATGATAGAATTAACACTTTTTTTAATCACTAGTTATTTCTCTTACACGTTCCGTATATCTATATCGCGATACAAACTGCTTATGTTATATGAATGTTATAACTGTTATTAAAATACACTAATATTTGTATTTAAGATACTCTACTACCGCGTTCAGATTATCGTAGATTTTGTGTCAATCGTCCCTCGTGGCGATGGTAATATAAATAGTGTTATCTTCCCTAGAAATCTGTACTGAGATGTCTGGCTTTACGTCGTCTCGTACCGACTATACTTCGGCTATAATCCGGCGCCGTGATCGTCAAGTCGTCCATGTAACAATTATGTGGGTTGCTGTCCTTATGACGGTTCTACCACCAGCTGACCTCCTGTCACGTCTATACGTCGTTAACGAAGTGGACACATATCTCGCGTACATCTAAAAACGGCTACAAGATATATATATAAACTCAGATTTACTAATTACTCAATACGTAATGACATTGCCTCTATTACTGACCATCTATCAATATCATGGCATTTTTATCAACATATGATAACAGTGCATTCAATTCTTACCACCTAACAGTTTCATGGTAGATTTATCAATATATGATAACAGTTCGTTCAATTCTTATTTTCTGCAGTTTCATGGTAGTTTAAACATCTCATATATAACCTTCCGTCAATCCCAAAGTAGCAATTATATCTCTACATAATACCTCATTTATAATATAAACAATTACCAACCAAATATGTATTTATTCAGTCTATTCATTCCAATAGACACGTACTAGCTGACACTACTAAGTTAGACCACAACAACCCAACTATTTTGTTACACCAATTATGTGTATATTATATATTTTAGAATTGTTACATAGTTTATAGGGGGCCCATGGCCGAGTTGTCTAGGACGCTGTCTCAAGATCACTAATCTCTCACCGCTAAGGTCGTAAATTAAAGTCCCGCTCGCTCCAAAAAATTTATGTGAGAAAGATTGCCAGTTGCTTGCGGAAGGACGGTGGTTTACTCAATCTGACTCAGTCTGAGGTCTTCCTCCATCAGTTAAACTAGATATGCCATATATAACCTGAAATGTGTTGAAAATGGCGGTAAACCCCATTAAAAAAGTGACATAGTTCAATGTCAGGTCAACAAACAATGCTACGTTTTATCTATTAAACAAGGCACATATGTTACCGCCCAGTTTCTGTTTTCCTTCAACCAGTTTATAAAAGCTACATTAACTTATTTACAACAAATTTGGGTCAAATTCTGCCATTAAAGCTAAGTTCAACGCACGAACTATATTTTGTGACATAAATAAGTAAGAGTAAATAAGAGAAACACCTCCAATGATCACGAAATCGTTACAGTTTGTATTATTACAAAGAGCTAGAGTACTTTTAGGCCCCACGAGACGTTATGGTAATAAAAGATAGAGATCACACTTCGTTATGTTAGCAAAATACTTGAAATACAGGAGAAAACACTTTGCTTTCCCGTCATCACTGTCAATAACTTTCTTAACTGAAATGCTCGACGTCACCCCTCTCCTATTGACTGCTTATCTGATCAAAACTATATTTTCTCTAGCTTTCTTTTATTGATAACGATGAAGATCGTATGTAAAAATACCATAAATAAACAGTACTTTTTGTATTATTATGGTGCTCTGTTATGTAATTGGCTTTCCATTCTATCAGTTGATTTATAGATGGGTTTTCTTATGTAGTAAATCTACCAAGGTCCTATATTTCAAAATCTTAGTTTACTTTACGTTAAAATAGCAATTATGCAAGTCTGAATACGTAAAGCACGCTCCGTTACTCCTGTAATGTAGTTTATATTAACTCAGATTAAGAAGAAACCTTCAAACATAAATGAACCGCTCTCGGGTCCGCTTCCTGTGTAAAACGAGTTAGGAGTGTTGTTGTTTGAGAAGTCATCATGTCGAGCTGGGAATCGAACCTGCAAACTCTAGTATGAGAAGTCAACGCTCTATCCACTGCACTGTCTCCCCCACCACCCAAAACAATCGTTCCAAGAAAGTATTTTGAAGTTTGTAATTAAGCTGGACGGTATATAGAAATATATAAAACTTATATCAAAATACTGATATAAATGTAGTTTCATTTGTATATTAGTTCAAAATTGTTTGATTTTGTCATGTCAATAAAATGGTGCTTTGATTATATATCTTTATTCGACATTGATGAATCGTCTACCCTTTGTCATTTTATAACACATCCTAAATGATATGTACCAGGTCCCAGTGACACTGCATGTTTCAAACCAATTGTTCAAAATGCTATAAATTCATTTGACATGTTGCAGATGAGTAAAGTTTTGTTAAGACCTCAATTTTATGTGATGGGTTCAATTTATCATTTAAAAAAAAATGAGATTTTTAGGTTGCGGAAGATATTTGCTTGAGATAGTGAGTGAAACTGGCATCCGAACATAAGCTAAACTTAATTTCATGACAGCATCAGTAGCCAGTGAAAGTGTGAAAAGAGAAAATAATCGATTCGATCAGCAAAAATTCAAATCTTTACCTCGTATTTGTATTTTGATAGGAATTTATAATTTGTGTTGAATCGTCTTTTAAGCGACGTCGGCATAATTAGTTGAAGAGCCAGAGTGTACGTTTGGTGGGTGACGTTTGGTTGATGACGTTTGGTGGGTGACTTGTAGCAGACACGGTTTAAGTTTTAGGGGCATTGGCTCTATGGTCCGTTCTTTCTTAAATGAGTTGTTCATCAACTCCATCGTGGTACGGTGTCGTTGCTGTTGTTTAGCAATTGTGTTTTAAACGTTTTAAAAATAATAATATTTTGATAGTAATTATCTAGATGTAATGTTTAGATATATGATAGGCTTATACAATATAGAGTTAAAATTTAATGCTATTACACCTTTATGAACTTTGTTTTATACAATGAAATATTAGAGTTTAATTAAATATGATATTAAATGGTAAATATGCTCATCTTATTTAATCACAAAGCATTTGTGACACTTGATATGACATTTATTATTTTTCTCGACAAAAAATGAACTTGAAATTATGTTTCCTTAAAAAAATCAATTAAAAATATTCCGCTTTATAACGATAACTGTTCTTTAAATACATGTTTAGTCAAACTGTTAAGTATAATTATATAACGGTTGATTTTTTGACAGTTATTATATGTAGAACATATTTTTAGTTGTTTGTCAAAAACTCTTCTATATAAATCTATTCAGTATTTCAAAACTATAACACTATACTATAATATTATATTTTTTTAGCTTGAAATGATTCGAGCAATGCTGCTTCTCACGTTTCCAACATAATTGACAGGAAAACCTGATATTCCGAAGATGTTGAAAATTAATAAAGCTTGTCCTAACACCATGCTTCGTATTTCGTTTCGACATGGAGTGACTACAACACGTGCCATTCAATGCCATGTCTTTTGTCAGTGATGACAACACACACACACACACACACACACACACACACACACACACACACACATATATTTGTGTGTAAAAATGATTTGTACTGTCTCTGAAAATAACAATTAAAGAGTAGAGTTATACATACATATTGTGTTATGATCGGTATCATTGAGCGTGTTCTAGTTTATCATAAGAACAATATTAGATGGTATAAGATAATGCGAGGCTTCGTTTAATAGATAACAAAGGATACATGCACTGAATTGTAGCGGTTGGCATACATACTTCTGTGTGCTATACGATATTGATAATATAATTAACTTTGATGCAAATTTTAAGCAGTTAGAGTTTTTGTTTTATTAAATACAATAACTAAACATTGTACAAGTATCTCTGTTTTGATGATTATACAGTTTACTGGATACCTTTGCTGGGGTTTGTAGTATACCTAGGGACATCTGAAATCCCTGTACTATATATCATATTCATGACATGGGCGAAATACCAGATGGTCATTAATTACGAATAATGTTAGCAAACTTTATAAGTATAAACGTATACATCTACGTCATCATGCCAGTTATTGAACTGAAATGAACGAGATCACTAAAACAAATACCTGTCCGAACCCTTTTAAACATAAGTATACTGCATAGTTTTTCTAAGAAATATTTTTGGTAAATTCCTCCATACTGCAGCCTTTTGGTGTTAGAATAATGTTTAATCATCCAAAGTATGACATTTGTCCTTAAAATGGGGATATATTCCTTTTATGGATAATCTACACAGTCATGTATTTTGAAATAATTTTTAGTAATGTACAGCCTGACTAGTCCCTCCCATCTATTAGGTATTGCACGTGTATATGTTTCTAAATGTCTGGACCTTTATCTTACTATATTTCAACTATTGACACACCGTTCTGATGCCTACCTGTCTCGCACAGAGTTCACTGAACATCTCATCTTGGACATTCTTCAACTTAATGTTTTGAAATCCTATAACTTTATATGCATGGAATGCTATCCTTTACCAATGAGTACAGATAGGTTAAGACTTAATAATTTATGGCATTTACTACGTAACAAGTTCATGTCATCCATTTGAGAAATTCATAATATTCAGTTGAAGAAAACATGAGTATGAGATGTAGGGTGAAACCGGACACTGTACTTACAACCTTTACATAAAGAGGGTATATTTGCATAAATTAAACTCATATTTGGTGTGATATGTAACACTAAATTATATATATAGCATCCCCCAATGTAACAATATGGTTATACATCGGATAGTCATCTCCATGAATGGTACCCTAAAGTATATGCTGTTCTTCTTATTTATTGTTAAATTTCTTGATTAACATATCGGTGCGGTCACTGTGAAGCACATCGACCAGCTTCCTTGGTTTTTCGTCTCTACATTCTACTCGCTTTGTGAGGCACTGAGGAATAAATAGTGAAACGCTTATATGATGTCCACGCCGTCTTTTGGCAAGTACGATATATAAAGCGTTAAAATATTAAATCATTGTCGTTGATATGCCTTGCAAAGATTAGCTATCTTTATTTGCATAATCAGAACTGATATTAGCACTGACATTTTTATAAAGTAAATAAAGAGACATGCCAATATGTCAATTTATAATGAATTGTATTTTTACTAGATGTTTCTCATAAATAACCATTATCATTGCAAAGATACACATATAGCTTACGCATTCATGTATACCAGTAATTTGCCGCTATATTATATGTGTCGGATTTTAGAAGCCGCTTTATTTGATTTACAGTGTATGTGTCTTTCCTATTTTCAACAAACTGTCCTCACCATCCGATTATTCATTGTAAACAGCGACTATGTTAATAAATGTGTACTAATTTATATTTAAAGAATTTATTGTGGAATTGTTCTATAAGGTTAAAGTTCCTAAGGAATATCGGACAAAATGCTAATTTTTCAACAGAAACAAAGTTGGAGAACTAACATAATCGGTTCCAAACGTTTACAATTGTATGCACACTATTTCTAAGAATAATATTGCTCCATTATTCAGACGTATTACCGCCTTGCTATAACATTTCTATGTCAGACAAATATAAGAAATATTACCATGTCTAAATCTGTGTTCGGTCTTTGTTTCTATTTGTATATTTACATATACTTAACACGTTTTATGATATTGCTGTTTGTGACAGTTGCCTGTGTAAAATTTGATTTATTATTCAACCGGATGCATGTACGAACATTTTCCGACATACGAAGCTGTGTTCGATATGTTTCACAAAAACAAATGTAAATTTTGCGCAATATATTTTCACGTCCCGTCATTAATTATTGCAATATTTCAATGATGGTAATTGAATAAATCTTAAGGTCTTAAATCTGTTCATAAGCACTATTTATGTGTGCAACACACATTAATAACGTGTTCATTTGCAGTTATCTATGTGTAATAACGAAATGTTTCCCTTTTAAGAAAATAATTTATAAGTATTTTAGTGGTTATTGCCTGTGTTTTGATCCTGTAAATGGATTGTATGATATGTGTTATAGATATAGAATCACTACGACTTTTTGTTATTAGTTCGTTTAAACATATTTTATTTCAACATGAAAGTTCTTTCAACATTAGTTTTGGACCGTCCCCTACATCTTTGTACAATGTTTACATATCAAAATGACATCATTTTACATTTTTTTTCTTAACCAATATCATGAAAATTGAAAAAAGGTCGGAAAGGAAGGAAAGAAATAAAGGGTAAGACAAACAAATACCATTTCTTCATTATGTCGTCCATACGTATTATTAAATAAAGACTTTAACTATAACACTTACCCCCAACCCCTCAACCTTAACCCCTCCAAAACACACACACACACACACCACACACACACACACACACGAGTATAGATGAAAAAAAGTAACAATAATCCCATTAAAGCCAAATATCTCTGTGCATAGCAAGCTTGTTTTACCACGGAGAAATTAGATTAATCCAGTTTATAACCCGCTTAGAGCAACTTCTACAAAATTGATATATCCGTCTACCAGACACGCCAGATGCATGCCAAAACGCTCAGTTTTATGCTAAATTTTTCGGGGTATGGATTTGGTATGATAATCTGACGCTCTAAAATTTGCCTCGGTATGATTTATACGAAACATGGTCACGGCAGTGAACTCGTCCTGACATTTCCCTCATTCCTAATGCTATTTTAAGCTGTATTAATTGATAACAAGTCCGTTTTGAACCCAATAAATCGACTACATTCCAGAGATGATATTCCACTAGATTTATTTGATAAAGATTAAAATCTATGTTTCCTCGTCAACATTTACCTCCGCCATGATGGATGACTTGTAAATAATCAATACATAAATGAACCAGAAACCATAGTAGAGTACAAGGCGAAAGAACACACACTTTGCTCGTGCAAACACTGTTTTTGTTTTATAAATTAACAGGGTGTCTGAATGCGAATATGCTGTCCCCTTTTCTTCTCAAGTTATCTTTTCTTAACTCTTAAGGAACTAAACTGAATTATTAACGTTTTTTTTTGTTTCTCAGTTGTTATTAACTGATCGATACTTATGCACACACTGTGGGTAATTTCATTTCATTATGTAAATGAGTATCAAGATTATCATTTTTATCATGTATTATGCCATCTCAAGTTTTCTCAATTATGTGTCATATTAATTAGGGAGTGTGGGGGGTCTTACTTATGTTGTTAGAAACTGTGGCAATTAAAATGATTAAACATTGATTAATCGTACTGGCCTTTCTAACAAAGTGCCATCTAACAGGCATTAGGAAGCGAGTACTCTTGCTAGCTTGTCTAAACAACAATAGTGCCACTTTCGCTTCAAAATTATGGGTTAAAACTGTTCATTTAATGTTTGTAAGAAGCCATTGTGTTAGTAAGATTTGTACTATATATATAAATTGGTACTTTTTTAACTATGGGAATATGTTTAAAGTGGCGCATGGTACGTTGATCGAATATCCCCAGACAAATTGATTTTATATTAGGTGGTAATGAAACACGTAGAGAGAATCTTCGGACGTACACATCAAAGCTGATATTTTTTCTAATATATTTAGTTAATAAAACGCATGCAATAGAACAAAACTTGGTCCTTAATGAAGTAGATAGAGTGTTGGCTGCTCATGTCAAAGTTTGCGGATTCGATCTTCAGTTCGACCCGATACCTCTAAAATACAACAATAAGTACTCGTTCAGCACACGAAGCTGACTCGAGGGCGATTCGTATAAGTTTTGGGCTCTCTTCGCGGCTGAGCTAAATAAATTGGTATAAACTAAGCTAATTGGCATGTTCTAAATTATAGCCCAGATTCAACGTTGATAAAACTGATATCAAACTCTACTAATGACCATATATACATGGATAAGCTTGTCTGTCATTCCAATCCTTTTGAAAAAATTGTTTGTGAATATGTAATAGTGTAAGATATTCGAAATAAAATATGTATATGTCAACACCATATTTTACCACTGATACTTTCCAGAAGTCAATTAACGCTGAGTCAACACTCTCTTCATAATAAAGTATAACTCAAATCAAATTTTCAAAAGTTTGCTCAACATTTACTTTATGGTTATCTTCCCTATCAAGTAATTTATTGACTCCAAACGTATGCTAATCATTACATAAAAACGACAAATAATGGTCGTACCAAAAATAACCCCCTCATAATTATTACACCTAGAAGTAAGGCTGACATGTTTACATATGTCTGTAAACATGTACATGGACAATAGAATCTATACCTTGACAAATTTGATGAAATATATCTAAAAGCAAATATCTAAGAACGTCCTTTTAGAAATCCAGATTGTAATTTATAATGATGTTATTGTCAATAAGAAAACTATATATATATATATATATGTTTCTACACACTTGGCAATACAGCTTAAGGGTGAAATTGGTCAATAATTAGACGCCAGATTTGTTTTACCTTTTTTGAAGAGTGACATTACTTGAGCTGATTGTCACAAATCTGGATATTCACATTTAATTAATGATATATTGAATAACAGTAATAGAGTTTTAGAAATACTTTATTTTGTATACTTCAAACCTGCGACTAATTTTATCTTTCCGCCTAGCTTTATTTGGTTCAAGGATACCGGTTATATATTCTATTTCAGACTTTGCTATAACTAAATTAGAAAGAGCATCATTAGTTTTCGAGTTATCATTTAGAAATGTAATATCAGTTTCAGTACTGATTGCTGAATTAGAAATAAAGTAGTCATTTAAACAATTTGCTGTTTCATCGTCATTATAAAATAAAGTTCCTCCCCAGGGTCTGAGATTCTTTTTAAAGGGGATATGGTTTCACTATTTTGTTTTCCGTTTTCAATAATTTTTTGATTTGGATCTTTGCTGTCTGTAAAAAAAGTTTCCGTATTATCAAAGTGCTGTTCTTTGGCATACGTTTTCAGATTATTTACTTTGTTTCTTTTATGTTTATATTTAGTCGTACGTTTTGCGTTCGTATTGCTTTTGTCCTTTGTCTGTCTCGTAGTCTAGTTGTCCGTCTGATTTCAGAGTCGTACCATGGTTTGTTAGTAGGTCTGATGGTTTTGTCTTTAGAGTGAATATATGTTTGCATAAAATCTAAAAAAAATTCTGCAAAATGTTAACACGCAGCGTTTATAGAAATGCTAGAAATAAACTCCCAGTCGAAGTTATATATGTCACTCAATTCGTCATAATCACCTCTTTTATAAAACCAAACTTTTCTAGTTAAAGCAGGAGGTGTAAAAAGAGAAGATGGGATATATATATATATATATATATATATATATATATATATATATATATATATATATATATATATATATATATATATATATAGGCAGCTTATGGTCAGCTAAAGTTTCAGAATTGGGAGGTTTATTATGTTTTTGATATAAATATTTGACCTATCAGAGTTGATGTAGTTTGAGTTACTCTAGTTGATTCTGTTATGATATTTGTTAGGTTTTAAATAAGTATGTTATTTTTAAGATGATTATTGTTAGTATTTACTTGGTCCTCGTTAATATCACCTACTTAAACTATATTTTGGACAAATCAAGAGCGTTTTTAATAGATGTATTAAAATGATTCCAAAACACTAAAGGTAAAACTATTAATGCCTCAAGATACAAAATATCCATTTTAAAGTAATGATAGATTTATTGAAAT
This sequence comes from Panopea generosa, assembly GCA_029582155.1. Taxonomy (NCBI): domain Eukaryota; kingdom Metazoa; phylum Mollusca; class Bivalvia; order Adapedonta; family Hiatellidae; genus Panopea; species Panopea generosa. The sequence continues at coordinate 61,749,923 of CM055907.1, forward strand.
GTCAATATGAACACAACTAGTATATGGATTTTGTCAAAAGAATACGACTCATGTAGTGCCTTTTCCTACAAACAAAATATATCAGGTGAAGGTAAGGAGAGGAAGAAAAACGAAACTATGTGATGCTTAGCTGACCTCCAAGACGGTCTACGCAATTTAGTAGACGGGCAAATTGAAACTAACAAATCCTTTTGAGTTCTGTTTGTTCAGAGTCCACGATTACAAGAAACAGTTATATTTACAGGTAGTAAGATCATTAATTTCATTAATTCCTTTTGGAAATGATGCATTTTGCATGCCTGTCGTATTACAGTTTTACTCGAATTTAAGTGACAGACATAAAGCTTGGATATACCTTCCGGTAGTTACACCCATAATATACGGACACAAAGGTAGAATATTAGGATACAGTTAAACATATAGAATTCTTGGATTGAGAAAACAGGTAAGAAAAAAAGACAAGAACCGATGTAAATACAAGTAAAACTATAATAGTTTATACAATATGTTCTTTTCTTAATAGTGTCCATTTCTTTATCATGTTCATTTCTTTCTAAAGACAAATAACGAAACAACATATCCTTTAATTGATTTGTCTTTGTATTACTATTACTTTTATATAACAGTCTTTTTTGTTACTTTGTTTTTGTGCTGTTTTTCGTTTTAGAAAATATATTTTATCAAAAAAATATCTAGGTTTATAACAAAACAATTATTATTCTATTACATGTAGCACATTAAGCACAGCCACACTAAACCAATAAAATATACCATACATACAGCTCGTGTAAATGTACGCTGTGACATTTATATATAATTCGGAAAGGAAATAATTGTGATTTTTATAATTTATTATCATCTCCCAATACACTTGATTTGATATTTTATCTAAAACAAAGTCCGTCACAATACATTGATTTACATATTGTATTACGCGCTTTTACCACGCTTAAATAATTTGCTTGACAATAATAAAGTCAAAACAAAAACAACGCATTGTATATCTATATATTAACCAAACACAGAGACCACATCTGCAAGCGATACATCAACAGTTTGTTAGATATTATCTGAAATTTTCAGTGCCGGACATGAGCAACAATGACTAGGTTTGTTTTACGGTTCCTGTTTATTTTGAAAAAAAATACAACGACAGAGTGCAATATGAACAAGGCAGTGCTATAAGTAGAAACAACGGAACAATCAAGTAAAACAGTTATCAAAACAGTCATTATTATGAATTAATTCTGATTCTTCAGTGTTTATTTCATCTTCGTCTACTGATAAGTTCTGTGTCAATGGTATACTGGATAAAAATGTTCTTTTATCGGTGTTATGTAGAAATCTTTATTTCTTTCTTTTTTTCTCGAAATTTTTTTTTCGCGCTGTGACGTTGAAGCTATGACGTGACGTATAAAAATATATGACGTAACTCGTATGATCTGAAGTCGTAAAAAACGATAATGGTTGTAGATTTATAAATATGTGTTTGATGTACAATGTGTTAGACTTTCATATATTTTTTCCAGTTTGGATACAAATTTCGTTTCTTTGGGTTAGCCAACAAAAAACAGGAAGAATCCCCCAGGACGAAATTTTGAACCTGAACCTCAAATCCACGAAAAGTTTATTATTTTACTGGTTTGATTTATTTGAACCAATCTTCCTCCAAGGTCGCGACATGACGTCATGATTGATATGACGTGTTAAGTACATCGTGTCAAAAAAAGAAAAATAATCCCTTAATATTGGTAACGATCTCGTCATACCAAAACAAAAATTAATTTATCGTGTTAATTTCATAAACTAATTCATTAAAATTTGATATGTGCTCAAAATGCAAAACAATTCAACTTTAAAAGTTAAAACTAATCCAATTTACACTTGAACTTCTACATCAAATACTAGTTTCTCAAATGAAATAAATCTGTGACATTAGTGCTAGTACTTACTAGAATTATCAAGTTGGACCATTAAATTTCTACAAATGCAGAATAACGTGGTTTCTCCGTATTAGTCATTACTTACATAACAGTATACTATACGAAACATGCACTTAGTGCATGCTATCATAAGTCGGCTAAAGACGTAACATTTAACATGAATATAAATGCATACATGCATATAGGCCATGTTAGATAACACATGTTTTAACATTTACATCGAATGAAGAATATCAAAATATTTGAAATAAAACATATCTCCAAATATCTACATACCAGAGCAGTTCGTTTTCAATGACAAATGGTAAACATACAATCCAGAAATATAAATCAACTAGATTAGAGCTGTGTTGTTTAAATTAAACGCAATCACACTTGGAGAACCATTGTCAGCTAAATATGCATGTACATGAGAGACAGAATGGCGACTAGCTGCTTCTATATTTATAAATCCTAAGAAATCCTACGTCAAACGCTTGTGACCTTTGACACGCGCCGCGAATCACCAGAATCCAAGGACTCTGTGGTGTCATCTAGTGTGCCTTCTTCAGATTGCATGCTACTCTGTTTACTCATGCTCGCAGCTTTTTCCCTTTCTGGTTCTTCTACTATTTGAGTTATTCCCCTTGTCAGAGGTCGGTAAGTTGTAGCTGCCTCTCCTGTTTTGAAGTAAATATTCTCGACCTCGGTTTGATAATTACTCTCCTGAGAGGGAGACACTGGAACATGATCGGGATGGTCATGCGGGATCGATTGGATATTTGCAATGCTGCTATAACCAGGCGGTTCGTTCATTGGTTCATTTATTGATTTGTTTAAATCTAAGTGCTTCTGTTGTGCCTCCGTTATAAATGTTGAAGCGTTTCTGTCTTTATGCTGAGTTATTCCACTTGAACCTTGTACATTTGGCATATTTATACCTATTCCTTGACGAATCAGGTTGGATAGTACATTTTCCGGCGAGTCGTATGAATCACTTTCAGGCTCGGTTATCACCGTAGGTATAATATTAAATCTTAAGTCTTTTTTGGCACGTGATTTGTCAACGCCCTGTTCTAGATGTTCTTGCCCGTCCTCACTAGCTATAGTTGCTTGTTCCAATACTCTACTGATAATTGAACTTGAATATAATGCAGGGTCTTCTGTTTTCGTTGTTTTTTCTGTCCATGCACCGAGTTCGCTGTCTGGTGTTTGTAGTTCCCTCGCATGTATTGGATGAGATTCTAAACAAATCTTCTGATTTCTCCATCTTACACTTTCTAATATTCCAGTTGTGACGAATTCGATGGCGTATCGTGGCTTTTTAGATTCACTTTCAGATTTACTTATATTTAATACATTGCAGTCCACATCAGAAAACACTTCTCTTAAGTCTGATATCATCAACACAGCGTATATATCTTTAGTACTTCTACGCTTGACAATTATTGGTGCTTCTCCAGTAGGCATGCGCATTGAAGTGCGGACCTCGAAATCGGCTACAAGTTCGTCTTCTGTAACAAGAAGTTTGGCGTTAGTAATATGTTTTGGTTCTACCGTGACATCGCTGTCAACCTGCCACGTGAAAGTATCTTCAAATGTTTCACCACGTGGTCTACAAACTCTCAAATATCCGTCAGTACTTGCACTTACTCCAAAATGACCTATTTCCGGGGGTATTTTTAGTTTGAAGTTCGTATTTCCCTTTAGTGTGAATCCTTTTTGAATGGCTACTGTAGTCGCTGCTTTAGTTTGTCTTTGTGTCCTTAATTTGTAAACTTGGTCTTTGTTTGTACTATTTGTAAAATCGGTTCTGAAAAGCTCTACTTGCTTTCTCTCCCTATATCCTTCTTCGTCTTGTCCTGAGCGCATTCGGAATCGCGTCGTTTTGTGATCAAATTCAAAAAAATTCCACGGGACATCAACTGTAAAATCTATTCTTCGTAAACAATTATACCATCTGGAGTCACGCTTCAGCTCTCGCCAAGCGTATTCCGTAATGACCTTTTCCAGGTCAACTATTGAACCCGCCTCTAGCGGCTGTCCTGAGCATGCGCAGAGCATTTTCAATACTGTCATGTATATGTTTGTTAGTCAATGATGGGCATACCGTTGTCTAAAGGAAATGCTAGTTCCGCTGGCATCACCAAGTTTAACAAGTTTGAATAAACGCCGTTGTTCGTTAACTTATTTTTCTGAGGTCTTGAGGTTTTTTCGTCAAAGCATTCTTTTATTTGCCGCCACATAAATCGTGTTACAAATATTGCATTGCCTTATAGTGCTGGGTTACTAGACATCATTCTTGTTTATTTTAGTTTACCAAATTGGTCAGCATCTGAATCTGTATTTAATACCTGCCATATTTGTCTTAGAATGAATTTGTCATCTTTAAATCATACTCTAGTTCATTTGGTTGCCCTCGATATTCATGTTGTATATAAGGGTGACGTCATTCTTCTTGGAACTGAAAATTAAATATAAAATACAAAAAAAGCAGATGATTATATTGTGTATGTACTAAACAAAAACACAGATTGGCAGAAAAGCTCTTACGTTTTAAGAAAGTTCAAGGTGAAATTGTTGATTTAATGTATATATGAGACATAATTTTATTTACAAAGAAAAAAATCTAATATTGTATGATTAAACCCCCGTGAAATATCGATCTTTTTTCACTGCAGAATAGGCATGTTCGTAGAGATATGAACTGTAGATTTCATTGTTTCTTGGAAATTACCGTGAAATACTGGTAAGTATATGTCTAGACTGCTTTACGTCACTCAGCAGCCATATTGGAATTGAAACTGCTTCCTCTTCCCATTTCACAGTTAACAGACAACATCAAATCATCGAATTAATGTTTGAAAAAGAAACAAATATTAAAATATATAGGGGATAGTTTAGACAGTTTGGAAGAAGCTTTCCATGACCCGGAAGTATTCAGTGATCCCTATTGCCTACCTAAACATGTTGTTGATAGTGGATCGTCACCCGAGCTATCCTATTCCATATGAGATATTTGCTTTTTTTCCTGGAAGTTTAAAATAGGTGTAACTCACCCATTTTAGAAAGAAATAGAAAATGATTACGCATAATGGCGGTTATAAATGACCCTTGTTTCTACTTGTTTTTATAATATATTTTTCTTACTTTAATGAACAATTTGTGATATGAATGGCATTATTTACGTTTTTGGATCATCGAAAGCATTTTTGTTTGTTTGAAATTGTGTGTATAGAAAAATAAATATGCTTGAAAAATGGGGTATGAATACATTATTTCTGGCATCTACTTTCACTTGGTCAATGTTTACACATTGAACAGAGGGAAGTATCTTAGAAGAAAAATGACCCTACTTTTCTAATGATATTTGAACAGTGCAGATGTCAACAAAATAACATGTCAGTTCCGTTCAATAGTTTGGGTATTTCTATGAATAGCAAACCCTTAAACTAATTCATTCACTATAGAAATAAGAAGAAAATCAAATGTGGGCTTACAACTATACCTTAGACAATATCATACGGATTACTCGGACTTCGTCTTGTACCTTTCTGCAGGAAGCATCCGTTTAACAAAATGTTTGCCATCAACTGGCTTCCCAATGCAAACATTTTTAATAGATTAGAAGTTTAAAATCATGACAGATGCCATAATATTTTTCTTTACATCTGAGTTTAATTACAGACCCATCTAGCTCTGTCTGTCTGTCTGTCTGAAGGGGTTTGAATTCTCGCCAAGAAACACTCTTTGTGACTGACCTTTACCTTTGTTCTACGTCCAAATGTTACCAAATTCTAAACATGTGTGTGTGCTTGGAAGTTGTCAGTGACGTGTTGATGTAATGTGTTTCTTAAACTGATTAACCTCCTAGCTGATTCACACTGAATTTAATTTAAGCAGAGACAAATAGACAGAAAAAGTACAACCGTATAAGAAAATGAAAATGGATCATACCGTTGGAATACACGAAATTGCATTACATTATGCACGTTCACATGCTACTATTCCATCAAATGTTTGTAAACGTCTAATAGCAAAAATGAAAAGCAGAAAAGATAATACATTTATCAAAACACCCAGCGATTGCCTTTTAAAGAAAATTACACGAAACTATAATCACCAATACCGCAAAAGTTCTCTACAAACACACATTCAGCTAGTGTCCTCACAGTAGAAGCTTCATTGGCATGCAATCTAATGTAACAATCGATATTTACGTGTTTTTTTTTACATTTCTCTGCTTTGTAGGGCGACATCGGTTAAAACACAAACACACCGTTAACCAGTTAAGTTACTGCTATATGATGTACGTATTGTAGCGTATGTTTGTTGTAATGCATTGCAGTGTATATTTGTTGTACGTGTATATTTGTTGTACGTATTGCAGTGTATATTTGTTGTACGTATTGCAGTGTATATTTGTTGTACGTATTGCAGAAGATATTTGTTGTACGAATTGCAGTGGCTATATGTTGTACGTATTGCATAGCATATTTCTTGTACTTATTGCAGTGTATATTAATCATACGCATTGCAGTGTATATTTGTTGTACGTATTGCAGTGTATGTTTGTTGTACGTATTGCAGTGTTTATTTGTTGTACTTATTGCAAATTATATGTGTTGTATGTATCACAGTGTATATTGATTGTAAAGCATTGCAGTGTATATTTGTTGGTCGTATTAAAGTGTATAGTTAGTGTACGTATTGAAGTGTATATTTTTTGTATGTATTTAAATGTATTTTTGTTGTATGTATTGCATTGTATAGTTATTGTAAGTATTGGAATGTATAGTTAGTGTACATATTGAAGTGTATATTTGTTGTATTTATTGCAGTGGAAATTTGTTGTATGTATTGCAGTGTATATATGTTGTACTCATTGCAGTTTAAATGTAGCTGTACGTTTTGAAGTGGATATGTGTTGTACGTTTTGAAGTGGATATGTGCTGTACGTTTTGAAGTGTGTATTGTTATACGTTTTGAAGTGAGTATTGCTGTACGTTTTGAAATGGATATGTCTTGTACGTTTTGAAGTAGATATATGTTGTACGTTTTGAAGTGGGTACTGCTGTATGCATTGAAGTGTATATGTGATATACGTAATGGAATGATACATGGTTTAAGTGTACATTTAATAAAACAGGTAGGTTTGATACTAGATAATGAACAGTTGGATTCAATACCAGATAGGTTTAAAGAGTTGTGTTTTATATTAGGCCTTTATTAAAGGATCTGTTTACTTCGCTTTACGCTAGTAGGTGATTATGAGAGAGTTGAGTCTAATACTAAATAAAATTTAAAAGAGTTGGGAATTATACACGATCAATATGGTCATACTGGGATGGTCGGTTGATTTGGTTAAACTTGTAGGTAATTGAGAGAGTTGGGGTATTATACTAGACACGTTTTAAAGAGTTGGATATTATATTACACACGCTCAAGAGAGTTGAGTTGGTACTCAATAATATGAGATAATTGGTTTGGTTTATGCTAGTTTATATTTATGAGGGAATTGTATTGAATTTTTGAAGAGCAAGATTAAAAAAAAAACAAAGGTTAAAAGAAGCCATTTTTCAAAATATCATATATAATGCTCTTTAACCATCACTATTCCTTCTTCTGAAGTGTTTAACTAAACAAAGTTACGATCGGTTTGTGTTGAACCCACACAATATTTATTCATATATTCATTGATAAATTTAGTCGTTCATAAATCTTTCATTCTGTTATATGTGTAAACACGGTCTACTGAGTGGTTAGCAATAATTGGTCCAGAAATGATTCATTCTGAGATGTGTGAATATGACAAGGTGAATGGTCTTCAAATAAGTAACTCTGGCAAATTGACTGGTCTACAGAAACAGGTACAATATTCTGATATGCATCAACAGGACATGCAAAATTCATGATGATGTATATAATCTTGACATACTGAATGGCACACACATTTCTCGATCTGGTACGCATACAACTGACATGCTGAATGGCCCACAACCACCCATTTTGATATGTATAATCTTGACATGTTGAATGGCCCACAAACCACTAATAACGATATGTATACTCTTTTGACATGCTGAATGGGCCACAAACCATTCATTTTAATATGTATAATCTTGACATGCTGAATGGCCCACAAACCATTAATTCTGATATGTATACTCTTTTGACATGCTGAATGGGCCACAGAACATTCATTCTTATATGTTTACTCTTTTGCATGCTGAATGGGCCACAAACCATTCATTTTAATATGTATACTCTTGACATGCTGAATGAGCCACAAACCATTCATTCTAATATGTATACTCTTGACATGCTGAATAGTCACCAAACCATGCTAATTGGCCCGTAAACCATTCATTCTGATATGTATAAAATTGACATAATGAATGGCCCACAAGCCACTCATTCTGGTATGTATAATCCTGATGTGCTGAATGGCCCACAAACCACTCATTCTGATATGGATACTCTTTTGACATGCTGAATGGGCCACGAACCATTCATTATAATAAGTAAACTCTTGACATGCTGAATGGCTCACAAACCATTCATTCTGATATGTATTATCTTGACATGCTGAACGGTCAACAAACCACTCAATCTGATATGTATAGTCTTGGTATGCTATATGGTACACAAATCATTAATTCTGATATGTATACTCTTGACATGCTGAATGGTCTACAATCCATTCATTCTGATATGTATAATGTTGACATGCTGAATGGCCCACAAACCACTTATTCGAATATGTATAATCTTGACATGCTGAATGGTCCACAAACCATTCATTCTGATATATATACTCATGACATGCTGAATGGTCCACAAACCAACAATTCTGATATATATAATATTGACATGGTGAATGGCCCACAGACCACCCATTCTGATATGTATAATATTGACATGCTAATTGGCCCGTTAACCATTCATTCTGATATGTATAAAATTGACATAATGAATGGCCCACAAGCCACTCATTCTGGTATGTATAATCCTGATGTGCTGAATGGCCTGCAAGCAACTCATTCTGATATGTATAATCCTGACGTGCTGAATGGCCCACAAGCCACTCATTCTGATATGAATAATTTTGACATGCTGAATGGCCAACAAGCCACTCATTCTGATATGTATAATTAGGCATGCTGAATGGCTTACATGCCACTCATTTTGATACGTGCAGAAGGGCCAATAAGCCACTCATTCTGATATGTATAATTTTGACATGCTGAATGGCTCACAAGCCACTCATTCTGGTATGTATAATCCTGACATGCTGAATTGCCCACAAGCCACTCATTCAGGTATGTATAATCCTGACGTGCTGAATGGCCAACAAGCAACTCATTCTGGTATGTATAATATTGACATGCTGAATGGCCCACAAGCCATTCATTCTGGTATGTATAATCTTGACATGCTGAATGGCCAACAAGCCACTCATTCTGATATGTATAATTTTGACATGCTGGATTGCCAACAAGCCACTCATTCTGATATGTATCATCTTGACATGCTGAATTGCAAACACGCCACTCATTCTGGTATGTATAGTCCTGACATGCTGAATGGCCCACAAGCCACTCATTCTGGTATGTATAATCCTGACATGCTGAATGGCCAACAAGCCACTCATTCTGATATGTATCATCCTGACATGCTGAATGGCCAACAAGCCACTCATTCTGGTATGTATAATCCTAACATGCTGAATGGCCAACAAACCACTCATTCTGATATGTATAATCCTGACATGCTGAATGGCCCACAAGCCACACATTCGGGTATGTATAATCCTGACATGCTGAATGGCCAACAAGCCACTCATTCTAATATGTATAATCCTGACATGCTGAATGGCCAGCAAGCCACTCTTTCTGATATGTATCATCCTGACATGCTGAATGGCCAACAAGCCACTCGTTCGGGTATGTATAATCCTGACATGCTGAATGGCCCACAAGCCACTCATTCTAATATGTATAATCCTGACATGCTGAATGGCCAACAAGCCACTCATTCTGATATGTATCATCCTGACATGCTGAATGGCCAACAAGCCACTCATTCTGATATGTATCATCCTGACATGCTGAATGGCCAACAAGCCACTCATTCTGATATGTATAATCCTGACATGCTGAATGGCCAACAAGCCACTCAATCTGGTATGTATAATCCTGACATGCTGAATGGCCCACAAGCCACTCATCCGGAAATGTATCATCCTGACATGCTGAATGGCCCACAAGCCACTCATTCTGATATGTATCATCCTGACATGTTGAATGGCCAACAAGCGACTCATTCTGATATGTATAATCCTGACATGCTGAATGGCCAACAAGCCACTCAATCTGGTATGTATAATCCTGACATGCTGAATGGCCAACAAGCCACTCATTTTGGTATGTATAATCCTGACGTGCTGAATGGCCAACAAGCCACTCATTGTGATATGTATAATCCTGACGTGCTGAATGGCCCACAAGCCACTCATTCGGGTATGTATAATCCTGACGTGCTGAATGGCCAACAAGCCACTCATTCTGATATGTATACTCCTGACATGCTGAATGGCCAACAAGCCACTCATTCTGATATGTATCATCCTGACGTGCTGAATGGCCAACAAGCCACTCATTCTGATATGTATCATCCTGACATACTGAATGGCCAACAAGCCACTCATTCTGATATGTATAATCTTGACATGCTGAATGGCAAACACGCCACTCATTCTGATATGTATAATTTAACATGCTGAATGGGCCACAAGTCGCTCATTCTAATATGTATAATCCTGACATGCTGAATGGCCCACAAAACAATCAGTCTGATGTGTTTGATCCTTACATGCTGAATGGCCAACAAGCCTCACATTCTGATATGTATAAATATGGTAATCCGAATAGTCCAACAATGATTTATTCTGATATTCATAAACGTGGAACGCTGAGCACAAGACAAGATGAAGAACCCAACACGTATTATTATTGGAAGCTTTCAAACTAGTCCAGGTCTCATTAATTATATCTCGAATATGGACAGTCATCCTGGTGATATAATTGAGATGTATCTCATAAACCACGCTACCGTGTGAGATAGAAACGAGGGAATCATTTCATCCACGTCAAGCTTGTGGGGGTGTACCATAAAATAAAGAGCGACTATCCGACTCACCTTGTGTGGATGCACTAAACCTACTTACCCAATGTGGTTAAATTACATTCAATTACCTTGTCTGTTATTTTTTGGACTCAGTTAACTTGTGTGGCTGTATTATACTCAATCACTTTGAGTGTTGTTTTAACTTCAATTGCCTTGTGTTATTGTATTAAACTCAATTACCTTGTGTGGCTGTTTTTAAACTCAATTACATTGTGTGGTTGTTTTTAAACTCAATTACCTTGTGTGGTTGTTTTTAAACTCAATTACATTGTGTGGTTGTTTTTAAAAATCAATTACCTGTGTGGTTGGTTTAGACTCAATAATCTTATGTGGTTGTATTAGACACAATTACCTTAAGTAGTTGTATAAGAACCAATTACCTTTTGTAGTTGCATTGGGTTCAATTACATTGTACATTTGTATTAGATTCAATTTACTTGTGTGGTTGTATTAGACTCAATTACCTTGATTTGATGTAATTGACTCAATTGCCTTGTGTGGTTGTATTAAACTCCATTAAACTGTGTTGTTTTATTAGATACAATGACCTTGTGTGGTTGTATTAGACTCAATTACCTTGCGGTGTTGTCATATACTCAATTACCTAGTGTGGTTGTATAAGACTAAATTACATTGTGTGGTTGTATTAGAATCAATTACCTTGTGTGGTTGTATTGGACTTATTTATCTTGTGTGGTTGTATTAGACTCAATTACCCTGTGTGGTTGTATCAGACTAAATTACACTGTATGGTAGTATTAGACTCAATGTCATTGTGTGGTTGTATTAGACACAATTACCCTGTATGTTGTATTTGACTAAATAACCTTGTGTTGGTGTATTAGATACAATGACCTTGTGTTGTTGTATAAAACTCAATTACCTTGTGTGCTGTATTAGACTCAAGTACCTTGTGTGGTTGTATTAAACTTAGCTACCTTGTGTGGTTGTATTAAACTCATTTACCTTGTGTGGTTGAATTGAACTTAGCTACCTTGTGTGGTTGAATTTAACTTAGCTACCTTGTGTGGTTGTATTAAACTCAAGTACCTTGTGTGGTTGTATTAAACTCAAGTACCTTGTGTGGTTGTATTAAACTTAGCTACCTTGTGTGGTTGTATTAAACTTAGCTACCATGTGTGGTTGTTTTAAACTTAGCTACCTTGTGTGGTTGTAGTAAACTTAGCTACATTGTGTGGTTGTATTAAACTCAATAACCTTTATTGGTTGAATTGAACTTAGCTACCTTGTGTGGTTGAATTTAACTTAGCTACCTTGTATGGTTATATTAAACTTAGCTACCTTGTGTGGTTGTATTAAACTCAAGTACCTTGTGTGGTTGTATTAAACTCAAGTATCCTGTGTGGTTGTATTAAACTTAGCTACCTTGTGTGGTTGTATTAAACTTAGCTACCTTGTGTGGTTGTATTAAACTTAGCTACCTTGTGTGGTTGTATTAAACTCAATTACCTTTAGTGGTTGAATTGAACTTAGCTACCTTGTGTGGTTGAATTTAACTTAGCTACCTTGTATGGTTATATTAAACTTAGCTACCTTGTGTGGTTGTATTAAACTCAAGTACCTTGTGTGGTTGTATTTAACTCAAGTACCTTGTGTGGTTGTATTAAACTCAAGTACCTTGTGTGGTTGTATTAAACTCAAGTACCTTGTGTGGTTGTATTAAACTTAGCTACCTTGTGTGGTTATATTAGACACAATTTCATTGTGTGGTTGTATTAAACTTAGCTACCTTGTGTGGTTGTATTAGACTCAATTACTTTGTGTGGTTGAATTGAACTTAGCTACCTTGTGTGGTTGAATTTAACTTAGCTACCTTGTGTGGTTGTATTAAACTTAGCTACCTTGTATGGTTATATTAGACACAATTACCTTATGTGGTTGTATTAGACACAATAACCTTGTGTGGTTGTATTAAACTTAGCTACCTTGTGTGGTTGTATTAAACTCAATTACCTTGTGTGGTTGAATTTAACTTAGCTACCTTGTGTGGTTGAATTTAACTTAGCTACCTTGTGTGGTTGAATTTAACTTAGCTACCTTATGTGGTTGTATTAAACTTAGCTACCTTGTGTGGTTGTATTAAACTTAGCTACCTTATGTGGTTGAATTGAACTTAGCTACCTTGTGTGGTTGTATTAAACTCAAGAACCTTGTGTGGTTGGAATAAATTTAACTACCTTGTGTGGTTAAATTGAACTTAGCTACCTTGTGTGGTTGTATTAAACTTAGCTACCTTGTGTGGTTGTATTAAACTCAAGTACCTTGTGTGGTTGTATTAAACTTAGCTACCTTGTGTGGTTGTATTAAACTCAAGTACCTTGTGTGGTTGTATTAAACTCAAGTACATTGTGTTGTTGTATTAAACTTAACTACCTTGTATGGTTAAATTTAACTTAGCTACCTTGTATGGTTATATTAGACACAATTACCTTGTGTGGTTGTATTAGACACAATAATCTTGTGTGGTTGTATTAACACAATTACCTTATGTGGTTGTATTAGACACAATTACCTTTTGTGGTTGTATTAGACACAATTACCGTTTGTGGTTATATAAGACACAATTACCTTTAGTGGTTGTATTAGACACAATTACCTTTTGTGGTTGTATTAGACAAAATTACTTTGTGTGGTTGCATTAGACACATTTTTTGTGCGGTTGTATTACACTCATTTGTTTTGTATAGTTGAGTTAGACACAATTGCCGTGTGTAATCGTAACACTGTATAATAATGTGTACAGAATATAACCCAGAAACACCAATAACTCTACAGGTCTTGTAACTTGTCTACACGGGCACGTCTTACACAATCCATCAGTAAATATAATAGTTTCCTCAGCAGATTAACAAAATGGCTTTACACCGAGTTACAAAATGTCGATACACCGAGTTACAAAATGACGAGATATAAAGAGATTCTCCTGAGATTCAAAGATCCTTATTCTGTATTGATTTTTATGAAACTTGTCGAGATGTTACCATTAAATCGTTATGTTTACTATGAAATGATTGATGTAATTAAACAAGTTTCATTTATCTATCGTCCACGGTTATGCTGTTGTGCATCTGTTTGAACACATAGTTCCAACTCTTCTCATTGAACCATGACGTTGACCTGGCGTATATACTAGTAAGTCGAATCAGCAGATATCATTAAAAACACCACCACATACACAAACATAACATTTCCAATATCTCTTTCGTCGCCGTATTTTTGACAGTTATGTTTAACTGAGTGTTTAGTCATCATGTGTAACATTTCCAGAAATGTGATATTTTTAATAGTTTTATCATACGCAGTCTTGTATAAATCAAGTAAACACTTGACATGTACGGTTGTTTTCTCAAACGCAGTCGTGTGTTAATTAAGCATTGTTTGATATATCTTATAATTTTGTCATACACCGTCGTATGTTTATTTAGCACTGTTTGATATATCTGGTAGTTTTATCATACGCAGTCTTGTGTTAATTAAGCACTGTTTGATATATCTTATAATTTTGTCATACACCGTCGTATGTTTATTTAGCACTGTTTGATATATCTGGTAGTTTTATCATACGCAGTCTTGTGTTAATTAAGCACTGTTTGATATATCTAGTTGTTTTCTCAAACGCATTAATTAAGCACTGTTTGATATATCTGGTAGTTTTATCATACGCAGTCTTGTGTTTATTCAGCACTGTTTGATATATCTAATAATTTTGTTATATACCGTCGTGTGTTAATTAAGCACTGTTTGATATATCTGGTTGCTTTGTCATACACCGTCGTGTGTTAATTAAGCACTGTTTGATATATCTGGTTGCTTTGTCATACACCGTCGTGTGTTACTTAAGCACTGTTTGATATATCTGGTTGCTTTGTCATACACCGTCGTGTGTTAATTAAGCATTGTTTGATATAACTGGTAGTGTTGTCATACACCGTCGAGTGTTAATTAAAAATTGTATGATATATCTGATAGTTTTGTCAAACGCAGTCGTATGTTAGTTAAGCACTGTTTGATATATCTGGTTGCTTTGTCATACACCGTCGTGTGTTACTTAAGCACTGTTTGATATATCTGGTTGCTTTGTCATACACCGTCGTGTGTTAATTAAGCACTGTTTGATATATCTGGTAGTTGTGTCATACGCAGTCGTATGTTTGTTAAGCACTATTTGATATATCTGGTAGTTTTATCATTCGCAATCGTGTGTTAATTAAACATTGTTTGATATATCTGATAGCTCTGTCAAACGCAACTGTGTTTTTATTTAACATTGTTTGAGATTGCTTTCGTTGTCTTATTTCAAGTATCATATAATTAATTTTCATTGACACAAATTGATGCTTACCATTGTTTTAATTAAAATACAAACAAAACACGTATATGCCATAAAGAAAACTGAACATATTAACAAACCTTTTTTTGTATATCCGATATTTTCCCCATCTAAATTTTATATTCAACATCCGATAATATTTTCACAATTTTTTTTTCAGACTGTAACTTGAACAGTTATACTTGATTGCAGTAACTGATCGCTGCTTTCGGTCATTTATGCCTGTTTTCCCCTAGTTCCTACCACGGCATACACACATTTTAGTCAATATTGCCTTTTTCCGTGTTGTAGACTAGATAGGCGTATCATGATAGACCGCTATATTGATCCGCAACAATAGTCTCAAGAAATAACTCAGTCTGCAGTATTTCTAACTAAACGTCGTTTTACCCGGAAGAGATCTTGTCGGGAAACTGTACATGGACACTTTCTACAGCAATAGGTCAGACAAGCGTAATTCAATATGATACTGGTACTACACATTTGACGTCTGTGCAATCTGATGTTTTGTGGATGTGAATGGATAAATGCCTGAATGAGTGAACGAATAAATGAATAGGTGGATGAATGCACGCATAAATGAATGAATGAATGAATGAGTGAATGAATGAATGAATGGGAACATTAATTATTATATAAATGAATGAATTAATTAAATTAAACTAATGAATGGTTGTTTGGATGAATGAATCAATGAATGATAGATGTTTTACGAAATTATTTTACATAAAAAGGTCACTGTACACGTAAGTTTATTAAATGATAAAGAATATGATGCCAATAATGATTGTTATGTGATAATGGTGATAATGATGATGCTGGTGGTGATTATGATGATGATATCATGTTTACTAAACTTGTTCAAAATATACATTAATATAAACAATAAAAGGAACGGTTTGAAATTTAAAATATTCCAGATTAAGGCCGCGTTCATATTCTTGTCATTTCGTTGAATTATGTATGACCAGGAAGCCAGCAGAAATAAATTTCATTATCTAAGCTTGGTGATTGATATTTAGTAATCTTTCATGCTGCTATAGCTTGAAGAAATGAATATGAATAAGAGAAAGTAATGAATTGGTTTATACAAGATACATTAAAACAGCTCAGTGCCAGATCAATAGCTCATCTGTAAACATGGAGACTGTCGGATAGGCGGCGCTTTATGGTCAGCTACCACCATTGAGACGAGAAATGTGATTGGCTGAAAAGTCAATGGAAGTACAGGGCATATAGTGTGATATTTAGCTTAGTTCTGAGTTTATGAAAATGACAAACTTGCAAATGTAAGTTTATTATGTTTGAGTCGATAAAAATTAAATGTATGCTTGTTTGACTTTTTAAATTAATTGTTTAAAAGAAACTTTATGAAAAGCAAAATTGATGAGATTTAGCGTTCTTATGCTTGAAGTGGAGATCACCGATTTCAGGGGTCAAAAGTGGGGTTAACCAATTTCAGAAGTCAAAAATTGGTAAAACGTTTTTACCTTATTTTTTGGACATTTTCAGTTGAGTCTAGGATAGTTTATATATATATATATATATATATATATATTGATTTTATTTCCCACGAGTGAGAGATAAAGTGAAACGTTATAATGTACTTCTATGGAAATTGCAATGGTTGTCGCTGCCCTAAATTTGTAACAGCGTCACGTTGTCTCTGTCTTTAGAACCATCAGTACAAAATATGTCTGACATCAGAAACAGTAAAATAAAACAATATATTCCAATGTAAGCAGGAACGTTAATAACCTCTTTTTAACATATATGTCAAAATTGTTATAATAAGTTTAAAGTATTAAAAAATGCAACTAACTGTTTTTATAATAGAACTCGATTTTGTTTAAGCGTGCGCTCTGGATAACTAAACTGTAAAATACTATCGATCGAAAATTGTGACATTATTTGTAACATATGGTATCGCTTGCTACGTGAGAAACCGATAGTAACATATGAAACCATTCACTGACTGTGGCATTGAAGGTTACATGATGTGATATGCCACATTACATAACACAAATGGTGCACATGATATCATTTTATACAGATACAATCATAGAATGATAACATATGAAAGTTTATATAACATGCAACGTCGATGGTGCACATGACATCATTCTATTAGATATATACAACTGATAAAATATAGTATACCATAATATATAAAACATGTATTGTGCACATATATCATTATTTGGTTAAATGAAAACTCGGAAATATTAACACATAACATGTGAATTTACATATAAAATCGATGGTGTAAATGCATCGTCAGATACCCACGGGTGTCAGTTCCGATACTTTCCATCCATCACCCGTGGGAAGTTACGCTAGCTCCGCGTCGTTTTATTTGAACAGAACAGAACAAAACGGCGTTTGCATGAAACTAGCGTTGCGATTGGATAACGTTCCTTTCATGAACTCGTGAAGGAACCAATCATATCGTTGCATTGTGTCTTGGTAGAAACGACGCAAAGGTAGTGTATCGTCCAAAGGATGATAAATGGAGAGTATCATAATCGGCATCTGACGATGGGGTAAGTGCCGTTATTCGATATAGATATAAATTATACGTGGTTACATGAGATATGTCACTCTCCATCAAACAAACAAATGGTAACATAAACCTAAACCAAAGATGCTCTTCGTAACATAAAAATGCTATCAATATCAACACATAGTTACATGTGATATGTCACGATATGTAAAACAAAGAGTGTCCACAAAAAACATCAAATGCTGTCAATATAAACACACGGTAACACATGATTTGTCACGATACCTAAAACAAATACAGTGTGCATCAAATGACATCAATTTAAACACATGGGAATATATGATTTACTAGAGGAAATAAAAAATAGATGGTGCGGATAATATAATTCGATATAAATAATTTAAAGATAAATGATTACATTGTGTGTGTGTTACATGTAATACACATGGTGTACCTTGCATTATTTTTATAAATATAAACAAATGTTTTCATATGATTACCGATATTAAATAACACGTCGATTGTACACATATGAATATAAAGTAAATTGTTTGTTTATTATAGTGTCACCCCTATTGTAAGAGCCAGCCGCACTGGGCTTATGAGACACCTTTATTTTATACACAGTACCTTTCCGAAAGCTATCATTGCCAGGCGTTAGGCTGTTAGATTTAACAAGCTGCTGGGTAAGTTACCGGCCGCATCAGAAAAAAAATCCAAGTGCTTCCACCGGGATTCGAACCCACGACCTCCCACTTCCGAGGCGGACGCCTTAATCACTAGAGCACAGAAGACGGTGAGTATATACATATGGTAATATATCGCAATACACAAAACATGGATAGTGCACGTGGCATTATTGAATGTACTCGTAAATAAATGTTTAAACAAATGGTTACATAGTATATGCCCTTTAAATAAAACCAACAAAAACATTATGGACATGATATGTTTCAATATCAATTTAAATTAACTGACACATATAATAAAACAGTCCTCCGTGGACTAATGGTTAGATTTGTATTATGGGCATGTTAACGGACCAGTTAATGTCGATTTGGGTTAAGTTTGTTTTTATGATTGATTGATTGATTGATTGATTGATTGAATATTTAGCGTCATTTTATGTCATCGAGGGCTAACAGACGATCATATAACCTTCAGTTAACCAACCACTGTTTCCTGGGATTAACCAATACTCGAGCACACCCCATCTCCGCAAGTAACTGATAACTTTCCCACTTGAATCAGAAGTGAGAGACGAATGATAATGAGACACAATGTCGTATATAAATCATCACGGAGACTGTTGCGGGGCGGGGGATTCGAACTCATGACCCCTGGATTGATAGTCAGACGCGTAACCGACTGAGCTGATCGGGTCCGGCTTGTTTTTATGAACCAATCTCGCAAAATTACGATAGATAGGGGCAACGTTGCATTGTATATTTATTCAAGTACAAACAGGTATTTGTTGTATGATTCCAGTGAATGTAATATAGATGGTGTTCACAGTGAAAATGGAGTATATGTTAGTTTTTTTTCTTCATTTGATGAGCTGGTGTAATTCATCTTAACACAATATTCAGGATATACATATGAATTGACACCAATATGTATAGACATATCTGGTCAATCTCTGCATCTAATGGATTGAGACGTTAGTGTTCAAGGTCACAGGAATGTGATTTTATTGAAAAATGAGGCTGAAAGTGGTGATAGACACATTTTACCTGACAATGTTGCTAGTAGAGCAACTGGTCGAGATAAAGTTGTACATTCAAATCATACTTATTTTAGACAAACTAAAAAACGTGCACGTCAATTTCCTGCATTGACATGTGAAATCGACTCACCAAGCTCACATGCAACACTGAATATGATGACAAATGAAACCATTTTCGATGCTACGCAATAGACCTCTGACATAATAAGGCGCCATTTTGGAACAACTTTCAGTCATATGATAAAATAAAATGGCGGCCCCCTTATGTCACCTTATATACATGTACGTTGAAAATATAAACGTTGGTTAATCAAGACTGATATTTTAAATTTCCCTATAAACATAACCCATGTTGAATGTATAAATAAAAAAATCGATATAATAACGCCATATATTCAACTTAATGACGGATACATAATTTGTTACTTTCACGCGATTGAACACAGACTTGTAACACAGGCGATTAGCGTTGGTGTATTCTAGAGCTATACACGAGGTGTACGGAAATACCCGATGTTTCACGATTGACATCCAATGGTCTAGATTTCATCAATTCAAAATGTGACCAAAACTATTTACATGTTTATAAAAATAGTATACGGAAGAAACCCAGCAGCTTTTGTCAGCCATGCAACCGGTGTTTTTATATCCAGTTCAGGTTAAAGTTCTCCGTTCAACAATTATTGTGATATGTGTTCAACTTGTTATCCATGTTTGAGACTGAGATATCAAACATCACACAATCCTTGAAGTGGTGACATTTTCTATATTTTAATCTAGTAAATCGACAAAACTCGTTATTATTCAATTATATATTTTTTGCTTTCCTACACCTCAATTATTTTACCTAAATCAAGCTTACATCTTCAAAATGAATGTCTCTAGATAACATTTTACACTAAATGTCTCACATACCAATTAATTTTGTACTGTTCTACATATAGAGATATGCACTTCTGGAACACTGGATACATTACCAATGGTTCTAAAATTGCCTTATTCCAATAGATAGTCCTCTGTTGGTCCAATATGCAGAAAAAAAACATGGGGTTGACCAGGTTGCTTTTTCACAATTTCGATGGTTTGATGACACCCCTTCATTTTTGACAATTCTGCCAATTCGTTGCAGTGTATCACTTCGCATCTTTAAACTGTTATAGCATCATCAAACAGTTCCCAATGTCACCCAAACTTTGCAGAAATCATGAAAATGTTCCAATGATCCCATATGCACAAAGAAATATGACATTATATGCCCAACCGCTTTACACAGCTCTAATTTCTTTGGCGTAATAATCTTGCTACCGTCATGTTAGGGAGGTAATTCTTCAGCGAGACCTAGACGGTCATTCTCTGTTGGTACATAATCATAAAATTAACATACAAAGCAAAAGCTTGTTGTATCTTTAAAACAAGCTTACGGTGCCATTGATCCCTGCATCAATCTTTGTCTTGTAGCTGAGACAAATGGGAATCTGTTTTCTCATAGCAATCTTTGTCTTGTAATTGAGACAAATAGGAATCTGTTTTCTCATAGCAATCTTTGTCTTGTAATTGAGACACATGGGAATCTGTTTTCTCATAGCAATCTTTGTCTTGAAGTTGAGACAAATGGGAATCTGTTTTCTCATAGCAATCTTTGTCTTGTAGTTGAGACAAATGGGAATCAGTTTTCTCAAACACATCTTTGTCTTGTATAACATTATTTTTTAATTCGTAAACTCAATCAGTTATAAAATATTTATCATTTAAGCTATTAAGTAGCTTTTTAACTCTTGTACGATATTCAGTTAAAACACGTACACTAAACAAAGAATGGGTTTATGTTTTTTTTTCTGCAATACACAATTTATTTCTGATTAACATTTCAATCAAAACCCTGATTAATTGTCGAATGGAAGGCTGTTTCCTGGGAACCGTCCAATAGTTTGCTTCATTCAGTGAAGAACACAAATGTTGTCCACCGGATTATCACCATGGTTATAGCGGCGTATATTCACTATAAATGACGGGAAAATAACGTTGAATATAAATAGAGACTGTCGTACCGGTCCAACAGAATAAATACATCACTGTGTCTGAATAAGACTAAAAAGGTCTTCAAATGTGTTATAATAATATGAACACAACTCATCAATAATCAATGTTAAAACCAATAACGCAAAAATAACGTCCTACTGAGCAAATATTCAGTTATTTTAATTTCTCCGTAGTACAATTTCTGATAATAATTCGCTATGCGTCTGTTACATCTATTATAAAAGCTAAAGTACCAATAACATTGATGGCAATAAAACTCATCATGTAGTTATGGAGTGCAGGTGTTGCGAGGTTATATAAAATTCTCTACGGTAAAAGTTGTATAAATATATCGGTGTTCACGATGTTTTTTTCCAAATTGTATGGCTTCTTGCACACTTTAATGGTCATGAACTAATCGACATCATTTATATATTCGGGCAAGTCGGAAAGCGCTTCGGTATTTTACTTACGATTTCCGAGTTATATGGAAAACGACGAATGAGGAGTCGGAAGTGATATTACACTGGGTTAATATAAAAATATGACATGTAATTAGTACACTCTTGCACCGTATATTATGTGATAAAAACATGTATTGCAATGCATAGTATCATAGTAGCAAACTAAAGTAACTAATTTTCTTTTATAAAGAACGGTAAATAGACTGTTTATGTTGCATCTCATTAAAAAGTTACTTAAGACTATCATCCTCACTGCACAGTTACGCCCCTGTTTTCCTTCTGTAGCAAGATTCTTACGCTTAAAAAAGTCCTATTTAATTTGGTTTTGAAATAGTTTCAAAATGGTTCATAGTGGTTTTGTTTTTTTGCTGCAGATGAGTAGAGCAAACGCTGGCATAGCATATACTGCAATAAGACATCACTGGTGTTCAAAAGGTGACTTTTATAGAACTTCAACATATGCGTGTATTTATGAGCATTTGATGACCCCTTTTTATTGTGCAGTTTTATGTGAGTATATATTTCTTCTTACATGAAAAAAATACTTAAACAAACTCCATGTGTAATTAATATAGAACAAACAAACAAAATTCACTGTGTAACGAGACCTATATGGACTTGAATATACAGAGTTGAGTATGCGCTCTTGTAAAACATATGTCTGTGTATGGAATACGGATACATTTATCATTAATCTATTTAAAATATTAAGAATAAAAATAGGTTTACATCCTTAGAATGATCGTTTATATTTTTTTGTTCTAGACGATATGCATCTTATATCGTGGTTATTATTGCACTCTTTAATGAACGAAAATAACATATTGCTCCTGAGAGGAGTGTTGAAGGCTGTCTGCGGTGTCAGTTACAGCTGTTTGTTGTTTGTCCATTTGTTAACTTTATCTCAATATATGGTCATGCTCTCCATATCATCTTGTTTTATCGATTTCGTTCCAACAAGGAACATATTAAACCATGGTTTGACTTATCCATATAAATTAATATCATACAAGACGAATTTCATTTCAATATATATAATGCGCATTTAACGTTTTACCATCCCGTTTGCAAGACCTACTTTTCTTAGTCTAAACAGGCGAACATACCCAGTATGTTTAGGCATCGCAAATTATGTTATATTAATATATGTAAACATATGTGGAAAATAGGTTTCGGAATACATATGTGAAAATCTGAAATATGTGTAAGCCATTATAAACAGAACAGAACAGAACACAATTTAATTGACTTAAACTGTATACAGATTCTTATCAGATACACATACAAATTACATACATATACAAATACATATGCTAGGTGTCTAAAACTATATAATATAAGCATCGTTGTCTTATGTTTTGTCACAGTAAGGTTTTTTATTTAAAAGTCATACATGAAGTGAAACTATGACATATTTAATTAAATATTTGATTCTCAGTTTGAGGATGAAATGCATTATTCAGCGGTATTGCATTGCGTAGTTTAGATGTCTCTGCGATGAATTTACAAAGATTTGACATATTCGTTTTCGTTGAAAGCAATAATTTAAAAAAATTAAAAATGCTACTTCTGTTTATTTAGTTTTTTTTTAATAAATATTGTTCTCTCATAGAAGTCTACTTATTTACATGCAAAAATAAAATGTAATTCATTTTCCCAAATATTTTCATCCCACTATATTCAAAGTCTCTCTAGTCTCTGTGTAGCATCTTTTTTTCTTTATTTGAAATGATGAGAGTTAATACGAATCATAGTTAAACAGTATATGCTTCTTTTTATAGTTATAACATTTTTAAACAATTCATAACCAAAAGGTGTTTTAATATTTTGATCACAATAATTTATGCTTAATTCCGATATCAAAAAACATATTCCAAACGTCCATACATTTGTACTCCGATAAAAATGATGTTTGATGTTTCTCTCCCAATATTTTAGAACCTATTTCACATTCTTATACCAGATATTGATATATGGACTTAACTGTATGAAAAAGATTTAACCAGTAGTTTATAATATTTATAAATCTATTTATGAACAGTGGGAATCCGCCATATTTACCATACACCCCATTATAACAAGGGCTCGTTTTAACTTCTAAAATATTTTTACAGAATTTAAGACGGATGCGTTCTAAATCTCTTGATCTAAAAACAGCCAAACGTGAGATCCGTAGTTTAGCTTACCAAACTTACCAAAGCATCAAATAATTGCAAACAGGTTTTCAGATTCACTTCATATTTGCGAATATGTATCAATACCATATCCCTGGCCTTAATTGATTTCCCATGTAATGGTTGCTTACTTAAAACATACGAACCTGTATGATAAAATTCAATCTGAAAAAAGTTAAATAATATACAACATCAATTAAATCATTTTACTAAAACCATTTCATTCTCTTATACCTTTCTTCATCTTCTAAAATCTTTCTTCATCTTCTAAAAGCCGGGCCCGATTAGCTCAGTCGGTTACGCGTCTGACTATTAATCCAGGGGTCGTGAGTTCGAATCCCCGCCCGGCAACAGTCTCTGTGATGATTGATATAAGACATTTGTCTCATAATCATTCTTCTCTCACCACTGATTCATGTGGGAAAGTTATCAGTTACTTGCGGAGATGGGATGTGCTCGAGTACTGGTTAATCCCAGGAAATAGTGGTTAGGTTAACTGATCGTCTGTTAGCCCTCGATGGCATAAAAATGACGCTAAATATTCAATCAATCAATCAATCAATCAATCAATCAATCATCTTCTAAATAAACTTTTGTTTTAGCAACATTTACTTGTAATCCCTATTTATCACAAAAAGACCAAAGGTTATTTAACCTGTGTTGTAGATCTTCCGGAGATTTCAAAATTATCAATTGAAATACCACATTTAACTATATCTTAAAACAATTTAATGTGTTCCATGAATAATGCAAATATAATCAGGGAGATTGTCTCCAACCGAAATGTCTAAAACATCTGAAAAGGTATTGCAATGTTTTATACAACACTTTACAAAATGGTATATAGCAGGAATTATTCTGACCATATTGCATTCCTGTTTACGGAGTTGAAGTTCGTTTTAAATCTATAGAAGTACATTAGTATTTACCTTTATTTTAATAGAAATATAGAATCGAAAATGGAGCGACATATTCTGAATCCAAATCGCCCGTCTGAAATGACATCATTATTTTCGCAAAAAAAATCTATTAAAAACGCTTGTAGTCAACTTGCTCAAACTTGCTCATTAAAGGCATACCATTCGGCATTATATGAAACGACTTGGCTTATTGTCATAAATCTGAGTTTTAAAAATAAAACATTTCTTTTCAATTAGCAAAGTAAGCAACGTGACACGTGGGCTGGTTGTATTGAATTAAAACAATACTAGTATTGCTGATAGGGAGTTGTCTTCTGTACTGCGAGTGGGCGCTCCCGATACCACAGTGTGTCACAATATAGAACGATAACAGAATGAGTGTTAGTGGATCAAGAGCGGACAAAATACTCTGAAATACAGCACTAGGGCAAGTCAAAACATATCTACCCCTTAAAATTGTATACGCTTTCCTTAACTTCGGCTTCACATATATTAAAAAATTGAAACTAGCACTTTTCTCGCAAAGATATCATTGCTGTGACACATATGCTTATATTACATTGTTACATGTGCTACATAATTATTATGTATGATCGGATGCTGAGAAATCCTTCACAACTTTGAGGGAGACTGACCACAATTTTCATGAAAAGCTGTTTCACCCAAACATTCTTAAAGAGTTATAGATTGAACAAAACGCATGTCCCTATCGTTAAGCAAGCACCTATGCGTACTGTACATAATGTACATTTTAATAGCATACGGCCACTTTTTTTTCTTTTTAGTGTATCACTTTCGTCCTGCCTTATATTCAACTTTATCAAATGAACCAATGTGGTATCGGTTCCAGTATCGTTTAAACAGTATAGTTTTCTTGAATAGATCTGCAAACGTTTAAAAGTCAGAATATATATATATATAAAAACAGAATATAGTTCAATGATACACATATTGTAAAGTAAAACTATTAGAATGCAACATTTGACTTTTATAATATTTAAGCAAAAGTAAAACGCCTTCTTGTTTTATTTATTCATTTTATTACTAAGGAAATGTTACTACAATAGGCTGTCCCATAGAATAGCCGGAATGCAGCATTTGTCGTCGAAAATATATACATTTTTGCTGTTGTTGTTTTTGTAGCAATGAAAGGTCAGTTAAAAATAATTCAGGATTATTCCTTTTGTATTTGTGGAGTCCGACAAAGGGATTTCAAACACTGATACGGTCATAAACAGTTGTGGTAAAGTTATCTTGTACAGTGTCCTTGTATTAATACTCCTAGTTTAATTTGAATAAAAACATACCTCCTGTTTATAAAATGTTTTTTTATGCTGGTATTCTTTTTACAAATGCAAAATGCCATTTTTGTGCAATCTGTAGTGAACGATAGAATTTTAAGTGGTTTCGCTATCGCAAACACGTTTTAAAATCAGAACAAGACATAGGAACTTATCGGATTTCTTTCTTTCCCTTATCGGAGGTTCAGTCTTTTTCGTACAGTTTTACCATCCAAGCCACCAAGAGTCGTAATCAAAAAGTATATATTTTATAAATACTGGTAATTTCTATGTTTTTATATCTAAGTTTTAAACTAGCAGTGTCTCATTGTCTCTCAATTCATAATTTTCTGATAGTTTATGAAATTAGGAGAATGGCATCATACTGCCATCTTCAATACGTGATATGCAAATTGTGTGCGCACGGAAGAACGAAGTTAACGTTTCAGCGAAAATAATTTGCTAGTAACAAGTTGCAACATGCTATTTTACACAGATGGACGTTAGAAAAAAGTCATTCAAGTTAATGCAATTTGTTATAACCAAGTTGAAAATGCAATAAAGCAATCTGAGTTTGGCGGATATTACTGGTGATAAGGTAATTGAAGTTTTATTATCCTGCATGGAATGGTTACGGTGTGATACACACACTTCACAATCATGAGAGGTCGATATGTGTAGTGCACATCATGAGGAAATCATTATCACGCTGAGTTGAAGCTCTCAAGAATATTATATTTATATGATATGCCAAGACACATGAAAAGATGTTAACTGAATATATACTGAACGGAAAGATAACCCTTTTTTGTAATTTCTCAAAAAGTATCAAATCAATTTCCTTGGAATTTGGACTTGAACATGAAAGGACATTTAGGATAACAATGACAAAGTCTGTAAAATCAATACATACTTATTTGTTAATGCCGTAAACGAATGTTGACAACAATCAATACATACTTATCTGTTAATGCCGTAAACGAATGTTAACAACAATCAATACATACTTATCTGTTAATGCCATACACGAATGTTGACAACAATCAATACATACTTATCTGTTAATGCCGTAAACGAATGTTAACAACAATCAATACATACTTATCTGTTAATGCCGTAAACGAATGTTAACAACAATCAATATATACTTATCTGTTAATGCCGTAAACGAATGTTAACAACAATCAATACATACGTATCTGTTAATGCCGTAAACGAATGTTAATAACGTTACTCAACATTTTGACAAATATATTGGAAATAAAAAGTGGCGGGTTGGCTGTTCCGTTCAGTGTATTGTAACAGCAACATTTAGTAAAAAAAACGAGTTTAAATATAAATTGCCATTTGTTGTATGTCTCTAAATTCACTTGATAAAAATATTTGGTCAGCGCTAATATGACTTCTGATTATGCAAATAAAGAGAACTGTAATCTTTGCAAGTCATGATGACGCCCATGATTTTCATATATAAACGCTTGATATATCGCGCTTGCCAATATACGGCATGAACATCATATAAACGTTCAACTATTTATTTCTCAGGTAATCTATTTGTTATTTTCTATCATTGTAATATTGAACTTAATAATAAGATGTTTGTTAAACAAAACTTAATGAAATGATAGATTGAAACAGTTTGATTAAAGAAATAATGTTTATTACAAAATCAGATATACTTGTTTCATTCACGTATATATTCATGATTAATAAAAATGGACGGCATGAGCATCATATTAACGTTGCACTATTTATTTCTCAGGGTCTCACAAAGAAAATAAAATGTAGAGAAGAAAAGCCAAGGAAGCAAGTGGGTTGCTTCTCAGTAACGGCCCCGACATGTTAATTAAGAACTTTACAATAAATAATAATTATATTGTTATATTGGGAGATGTCATATATAATTATATTGTAACAGTATAAACAAATGCTAACATATGATATGCACCATAACATAAAAACATGGATCGCCGTACAATGAAAATTGATGCTGTGAATTTAGTATAATTTATGGAGCGGTGCTTGTGACATATGATTTTATCATTTTATAATATGATGAGATATGTGACGCTGTCCTTTGTTTTATATGATGCTGTGAAATTACTTTATGATGATATACTTGTTTTCTGAGTTGCCTTGTATTTATTTTACGATGCAGTTCCTTTTTGATATGATGTTTTGCATTTATTATTTGATGATATTCTTATGTTATATAAGGCTGTGCATCTATCACATGGTTAAATATTTTTGTTATATAAGGCTGTGCATTTATCATATGGTGAAATCGTCTTGTTATATAAAACTGTGCATTTATTATATGGTGAAATCGTTATGTTATATAATACTGTGCATTTATAATATGGTGAAATCGTTTTGTTATATAATGATGTGTATTTGTTATATGGTGAAATCGTTTTGTTATATAATGTGCATTTATTATATCGGGAGATGTTTGTTATATAATGTTGTGCATTTATCATATGGTGAAATCATTTCGTTATATAATCCTGTGCATTAATAATATGGCGAACTATTTTTGTATATAATGCTGAGCATTTGTTATATGGTGAAATCCATTTGTAATATAATGCTGTGCATTTATTATGTGGTGAACTCTCTTTGTTATATAATGATGTGTATTTGTTATATAATGAAATCTTTATGTTATATAATGCTGTGCATTTATCATATTGGGAGATATTTTTGTTATATAATGCTTTGCATTGATTATATTACGAAATTATTTTGTTATATGATGCTGTGTATCTATATATGTTGTGGTCCTCTTGTTATATGATGCTGTGCATTTGTTATATGATGCTGTGCATTTGTTATATATGCTGTGCATTTGTTATATGATGCTATACATTTGTTTTATGATGATGCGCATTTGTTATATGATGCTATACATTTGTTTTATGATGATGCGCATTTGTTATATGATGCTGTGCATTTGTTATATGATGTATAACATTTAGTATGCGATGCAGATATTTTACGACTTTTTATGATAACGACTACGCGATTGACACAACTATTTATACTTATTACATACTAGTACTTTCCATTGTCCTCTTTACTGTATTTTAGTTAAACGTATAACAGTCAAAGAAGTAGAGGCGTTTCTCTAAGTTTGCTTTTGACCTTTTTTAATGGAAGATGTATAACTTAAATCGGTTCCGATGACTCTTTTGTTTTCATATATAATATATAATACAATCCTATGGTACGTTTCACAAAACAAACTTGCAACAAAAATCGCCGTAAAACACAAACCAACAAGTATTGATAATAGTTTTAATATTCGATCAGATGATTCTAATGTTAACTACAATCATGCAGAAAATTGTATATTTTCTAGAAATACAGTCATTTTAAATTTTGTTAAAAATTTAAACAGCGAACGAAGAAATTGTCGAATTGATTTTTATATCGTACTTCACAAGGAATTATCGAGACGTAAAACAATAAACCAATTTAATTCATGGTTTAGTAAATAAATCGATTGAACCGCCGAAGACAGAATTTATAACAACGTTCCACGATGTCCAAGATGAGGCATCTTGCAATATATCAGAAACACATGAATATTTGAATAGCTTTACAGTTACGTTACTCAATTTGTAAGTGATGCATTAGGTTGTCTTGGAGGAGAACATCTATTATTAGTTACCAAATAATCCATTATTTTATCTAAGTTGCTGCAAATGTAGAAAATAAAACTCGTTGGTCAGTAAACAATGAAGTATAGATATACGCCTCGAGTATGTATAGCGAAGACAATGTATGTCGCTCGTCAAGTTGGTAAACATTATTATTAGAATTGAACTCGATTAGTATTGTGAAGACAATGTATATTGCTCGTCAAGTTATTAAACATTGTTTCTAAAATTGAACTCGAATATGTATAATGAAGACAATGTGTGTTGCTCGTCAAGTTGCTAAACATTATTTCTAGAATTGAACTCGAATATTTATAGCGAAGACAATGTGTGTTGCTTACCAAGTTGCTAAACATTATTATTAAAATTGAATTCGAATATGTATTGCAAAGACAATGTGTGTTGCTCGTTAAGTTATTAAACATAATTTCTAGAATTGAACTTGAATATGTACAGCGAAGACAATGTGTGTTGCTCGTGTATTATTAGAATTGAACTCGAATATGTATAGCAAGGACAATGTGTGTTGCTCGTCAAGTTATTAAACATTATTTCTAAAATTGAACTCTAATATGTTTAGCGAAGACAATGTGTGTTGCTCGTTAAGTTATGAAACATTATTTCTAGATTTGAACTTGAATATATATAGAATGAAGATTGATTTGATATCAACATAATTATTTTAATTCGATTGAGAAACAAGTTTTAGTAACTTGTACAAACCACGCCGGATGTCTTCCTGGGTAGAACCAGTACTAAGCATATGCGGACAAAGTCTTGTCTAAGGACACCACACACAGCTATGGCGATGGACTTCGATCCTAAGACAGATTATTTACCTCTGAATCACGCATTCCCAGATACACACAGTACATATTTTCTTTTATTAAATTTCAATTTCAAGTAAAGTTCTTTAAAGTTTAAGTATGTTCCTGTAAGTAACACAGCCGCATAGAGTTACGCTAGTACATTGATTATTAAGTGGGTCGGTAGTGTAGTAGATAGAGAGTTGACTACTCACGATAGAGGTTGCTGGTTCGATCCCCTGCTCGACCCGATGCCTCACAGTAAACAAGACTCAGTAATAGTTTCACGCAGAAAGCAGACTCGAGAGCAGTTCGTTTACATTTTGAGCTTTTATCGCAGTCGTGCTATAAATTAGTATAATCACTGAGTGTTGGTCAACATTTAATGTTTTTTTTTTAAAAAAAGGTTGCAATCGTAAATTATCATTCAAAACACATGAGAACAAATACAATCAAAATGCAAAACGCAGACGAATATAAGATGCTTTCCGGAAGAATAGTGCTGACAAGGTTTGCAATTAATCTAATTAAGGGGACAAACCGAATTTGATGTACTGGAACACACACGACAATATGCACAATTTGTCTTCATACTGAAATTCCCAAGCAATTTTGGTCAAAATCGGTTGAAAAGTTTAACAGGATATATCTGAAAATAGTAACTAATAAATATCACTCTTAACAATAATACAAGAGATATATAACTCGGCCAAACTGATACTACAAATTTGTGTAATTGTTATCTTGATGATTTGAAACATATATATTTAACATCAGTTCTGAAACAACTTAGACAAACATAATAGCAATCCATAAACATAAAAGGTACTGTAGAAAGTGATGAAATAGCTATTGATCAATAGTGTTTTAAAACTATATGAAATGCAAATTATGACAGCACGTAATTGAAGTATACAAAACTGCAGCAAAGGAGTGCTGTGATTCGATTGCTCTGAACGATTGAGATGGGCAGTTTGGCAAATCCTCCGGAACACATGCAAACATAATTTTCAAATATGCTTATAATTCTATAGATGGCCCAGAAAATGCTAATGAAGCAATATGATATATTATTGTAGTAAAATTGTTGTTTATTTTGTTACATAATTACATAGTTCAATTATTGAACTCCATGTCTATAATACAAATTAAGGACAGAGTCATAAATATTGTGAACATTGAAGATAGGGCTCAATACTGGTTGAGATGAAGCATTGAATCAAGAGCATTAAGCGGGGCGGTAGTATAATGGATAGAGTGTTGGCCGCTCACGCCAGAGGTTGCGGGTTCGATCCCCAGCTCGACCCGATGCCTCTCATAAAACAACACTCAGTACTGGTTCTACCCAGGAAGCGTACTCGAGAACGGTTCATATAAACTCTGAGCTTTCATCGCAATCGAGCTAAAATAAATTAGTATAAACTAAGAGCATTACATAATGCTGTGAGGCTCTTTGTACAGAGACATACACTGAAGCATACTCGCATGTTGGGGTTACAGGAACATTTTGGGCTCAAACGAGGTGAAAATGCTCCCAGCTAAGGATATATTAGGCTTGATGATTATTAATCGGGGTTCTTTGATTAGTGGTGTTTTTTTTTTCGTATTAGGATGGGAGATTGATTAGAGAAATAGGAATTACTTTGTTTTGACTATTAATCATAAAACCGTGTCGAAAGGTATGTAAAGTGTGAGGAACTTTCCTATTATGTTGTATATATTTTCAAAACTGTTCGACACTTGTTAATACATCTGATACATTGGGATATAAATAGTGAACTTCTATTGAAAATGTACATGCGAATTTTGCAGAAAATGATTGGAAATTCCAACTGATGTAATACATATGTTTGTTAGAGGAGAATGTGGTAGAAACTGTATGTTGATTATCATTGTAATTGTATCAGGTATTGGTTAATGTTAATACAGTTGGATAAAATAGGGCATATTACTTGCAAAAAATTAAAGATCTTTTCTTCAGATATGATCATTTGTTTACTTATACTTTCAAGCAGATATTTAACTTGCTGTACTTCAGGTACTGTCTGAATATATACAAGTATGTCTGTTGTATTGGCGCTCTGATTTATTATGTTTATGGAGTTATGATTCCTTATTGATTTTACCTAAATTTGTTTGTAACACTTTCGTTCAACAACCTTGCGGACGAAATACTTCCCACAGTTTTAATACCATTGAAATGAAACTTGCTGTACATCAGGTATATAGTTTGAAGATGTGGCTGTGGTATTGGTGTTACGATTAAATTATTTTTTCAGGGCTTTTTGCCGTTTTTAATTCGGTATTATGTCACACCTCGGATCAGCAACTTTGCGGACACAACATCTCCCACAGGTGTAACCCGATTCAAATGAAACATGTTATATATTACAGTATATATGATATGAACATGTGTCTGTGGTACTGGCATTTCGATATGGAATTACCTTTCTTTTGGTATTTTAATTTAATATTTACATACATTTTTGAACCAGTAACCTTGCAGTCTTATCGCCTCTCACAGTTTTAACCCGATACAAATGAAACGTGTTATACAACAGGTACATGGTCGGTTAATTCGTTTTGATTAAATTATTATCATGAAGTTATGTTTTTCAATAGTATGTTTTTATTTTCATCGAACATTTACACAATTTTGCATATATAATTTACTGCAATGATAAATGTTTACAGATCACACTGATATATATATATATATATATATATATATATATATATATATATATATATATATATACACACACACGATAATACAATCATATTGTTTTGGCTATTTGGTTTAAGCTATTTACATACTGTTAGTACTAGTCGTTTATGATAAAAACTATAATATATATGTCTCTACAAAACTAAAATATTTGTTTGATGCGAACATTTCTTAAGTACTGTAATAGTTGGAGGATAGCTTAGAAATGTTTAGGAAAGAATCCAAAGTTGATCGGGAGTTAAAAAATGAAATCTGTAGTAGAATAAAGCCAAGATGTGTTTTTCAATTTCAATAATTTTATTCAAATACGCATTTAAACATGGGGCTGTATTCATGTACTTGTTTCTGAAGATAAAATATTTACCACTTATCTTTGTATCAGTAGTTGGGTTAAAAGGCACAGTACAAATGTATTTCCAATCTTACTGGGATTATTGAAACATTTTTCCCATTTCTTTCTTGTTGGGCTAATAACGTTGTTTTATCTTTCTTTAATTGAAGTTCATATACAAATGTGTTTGTTTGTTTCGATTAAGTATTTTTTCTTTTCTATGGATATTTAATTTTTGTTATTAAAGATGTGTATTCCATTCTAAATACTCTAAATAAAGATACATAAAATATAGAAAATAATGCTGCAGTAATTCATATAATTCAATGAAATCAATGAAATCGCTGAATTAATAAAACTTATGTTTCCTATAATCATATAAAAATGCTCAATATAGTTTATTCCCCAATCACACTAAGTTTAATTTAAGTTGTCTTGTTACATACTATTAGTTTTTAATTATTTCATATGGTTTATTTTTACCAAATTTAATACAGTCTGCTTTTTTTGGGTCATGTATTTCAAACCATGATAGTAAAAAATCTTAAACAAAACCTTTCTTTGGAAATAGTTGTTGAAGATCTCTTATATTGATTTCACTTCCGAAAAAAAATTCCCGCTGAATTTGTCGATTGTGTTTATATAGTTTCCATAACCCATTATTAGAAGTATTTATTACTTACTTTAACTTAATATTTACATCACAGTTTAGACCACCAACTTTGCGGACATAGTTTTGATGAGATCTGATTCATATGATGCCTGGTCTGAACATGAATTTGTTGGCATTTAGATTTAATGATTTTCTACTGAGTTATAGCATTGATATTTTTAGTGAAAATACATTCTTTGCAACTTTGTATTGTAAAAACTATGGAACAGTATCATTTATGACGCTTCTGTGCAAGTAACTGTTATTCCATATATTGTTCATACTTTTAAGTTTAAAATTAGCATTATTACTACTTACCATTGGTATGTTACTGTTAACTATAGTACCATTGATAGTTACTGATACCTTGATAAAAAATATATCGTAATGAAACATTTTTATTTGATATTATTTTAATATCATTTTTATGAATAATAAATGATTATAAAAATTTACACATAATGACATGTATGTTCCTGTTAAAATATCATTGTAAGTTGCACGATAGTCACATCTTTTAGCAATACATACACTTGCAATAAGGCATAACGCATTTTATACGAAAAGCCATTGTGATAGAGCCCGGTGATAGGTAAGAAACAAATCAATATAATAGAGCAGTTTTGCGAGTCAGTAGGAATGAAAGTTCATCTAGTTTAATCAAAGATTATTGTTTTTAGAAATGGTAGAAACATTAAAATAAACGAAAAATGGACTTAAGAATAAAGAAATAGAAATTGTGTCTTTATACAAATATTTCGGTGCAAATGTTACTCTAAAACTAGTATGATCAAAACATAAAGAAATGATCATTGCTCTTCAAGCTAGCAAAACAATTCCTTCTGTTGTTAGATATTATTAACGTTCTTTTGGGTGTTTTTTTCACCCGGAAGCCGGAAGATATGTTTGATATTATTTGATAGTATGAGTTATGCTACTCATCAGAAATTTGGGGGTATCAACTTGAAAATATTCAGATATGCTTCTGTAAACAATGTGCTGCTCTACCACAAAATATTGAAAATTATTTTGCAGTTTGAGATTGCGGGCGAATCCCCTCTTTATAACATATAAGTTAAATTGTATGAAATATTGGATAAAACCTATACGTATGAAATCAAACAGATATTCGAAACAAAGTTACGGCATGCATTAAACTAGGGATGAAGAAGGAAAAAATAATTGGGCCAGCAAAATTAAACATCTACTGCTTTCTTTCGGTTTTGACTTCTTTAGCTGACACAAGGCGTAGGAAATGACAGAGTTTTCATAAATCTATTTACTCAAATACTTAAATATTGTGCCTTACAAAAATGGAACAGTGATCTCGAATCTTCATCTAAAGCAAACTATTACAAACATTTTGAATCATTGCTAACTGTCTAGTGTTATTTATCAGATATTTCATACTCACTCGCTTCGTATTCAAACAGGCAGACATGAAGATATCGACAAAGATTTGAGATTTTGTCCAATCTGTAAAAACAAGAATGTTTTTATAATCGCAACTGAATGTCATTTCTTTTGCTTATTTCAAACCATAGTGATTATTATACCTTATTATATCAATTTATTTTACTCAGTCATGTCATCAAAAGAAATCAATGCAATAATCAGCAAAATATATTTATCATGATTTTAAATTACGAACATCACTAGTAGAAGAATAAGTTATATACATTTTTTAATTAGCACATATTTCGATAATTAGCTTTTTATGGTGTATTTACTTTTACGACAATATGAAAATAACTTAAGCAATGCCTTGAATTTGCTTCAATCATTATATTTGAGTTCTTATATTGATAACGGTGTAGTAAACGTCTGCTTCGTTTATGTAATATGTATAAAATGTTTAAAA
Organism: Panopea generosa; assembly: GCA_029582155.1. Taxonomy (NCBI): domain Eukaryota; kingdom Metazoa; phylum Mollusca; class Bivalvia; order Adapedonta; family Hiatellidae; genus Panopea; species Panopea generosa. The sequence continues at coordinate 61,786,511 of CM055907.1, forward strand.
TTAGAAATGATTGTAAATAATCACTCTCATGATTTCTATCTATTGTATAGATTTATATAATGGGTCAGTGGCCTACATTTCTGAATAAAATTGTGTTTTGTATTTGTATCCTTGCCGGCTCTTTTTGAAGTTTTGTAGTTTTCTTTAAATCGGTAATATTTTCGTTGCACCATACTGACCAATAATACCAGTAGTCAAACATGGTAATAATATGTTTATTGTAAAATAGTGTTTCGTATCACTATATATATATATGTGTGTGTGTGTGTGTGTGTGTGTGTGTGTGTGTGTGTGTTTACTTATAATTGTTTTAACCGACATATTCTAAATAAAAGTTCCATTCAAATGCAACCATAATTTAATAGAACTGTTCCTCTTTCGTTTTAACAGTTTTAACAGTTTGATCTTTAATTTTTTTATTGCCATATTAATTAGAGCCAACCAATTATCAATGACACTTAATTCCTTACTTATATTTCATGTATTTAATGGTTAAACATGTTTACTGTCTTATAGTCTACATACAGATCGGTATTATGATATTTTTTTATTAATATATAGCAAAAATATAACTGCCAAAGAATTACTATATCCTGGCGGCACTCCCGGTTTAATTTGTAACATGTATAACATTTGTTTTGATGATATGCTGTCTTAATTAAGCCTTCAGAAGCCGATTATTGTCTCTGCACCCGCTTGCGGTGCTCTTGTTCAACTTCCTACATGGTTATTTAATTATTGGATTTAAAATCAATGTGGTTGTTTCAATGTATTTATGTCAGTACTGATTGTAGTTTCTCCAATTTAGTCCACCACTTGTGTTAAAGTTTGACTTTTTTTATTTATTTCATTTGCTCAGAGCATAAGGCCAGAGTCACATGAGGTGTGTTTTAGTCACCAGCTGTTACGCTCGATGATTAATAGTGGGAAGGGTTGACAAGATATTGTAAAAATCTAAGTCCTAGAAATCTGGGCCGGGCCTTAATAATAATTATACATACGACTTATTAATCTGTTTGATATAACCGCAGCGTTTTGGTTCATTTAATGCATTTATTTGTTAAATGATATAATACAATGTCCACACTATATTTATATCGTTTGAATGTTCTGCTGGCAAATATAAACATAAAAATGAAATTTGAGGAATAAAAAGTAGTCGAGTTTGATCTTTTTGGCGTTGTAGACCCTCCAAAGCCTAATCACGACGTCGTCACCAGTGTTAAAAATCTAGATTACAATTCAGCATAAATTAAAGGCTGCAAACTATGTCTGCTCTGTGGATTAAAGTGCCTTATATTTGCAGCAACGCTAATAAACCTGTGACACATTTGAGAAATCAGTGAATTCCAGCTCAGTTATACAGGAGAGAATTTTACTGATCTGATACCTACTAACTTCCCTGCTCTTGCAGTCATTGCCGTAGAAGTGATGGATACGAGACTAGATCGAGTTAGTTCCCTTTAATTGTAAGCTCACAGCGCGTATGTACAGCGTTTATAAGAAGATTAAAGGCATGGAATATGGATTGATATGTCTGGCTTTATGCTGTTTATATGATCAGTATAAAACAAGTGAAATAATGCACTTTCAACTGAAGGCGAAATATTGAAGCTGGATTTCGATTTCTTACCAATCAATTCGACTATTTCATTCATAGAAGGTTAATGTTTAAACATATTTGTCAGTAGGTATGCAATCGCATGTGTATAGACAATGGGTTGGACCACAAGTTCTCGCAAGAATATTAATTGTGATCAAATGATTGGTAAATGTGATGATAAATGTCAATGAATTAGAAATAAGTAGAATAATAATAACAATAATAAAGATTTTTATTAACGAGAGAGCTCATTTGAATAAATTCAATCTTCCATGAGGCCCTCAACATATTTACAAAGTACAAAATGATTTGGTAAAAAACTAGATTGATATGTGTACAACAGATGGAGATTTAGTAGAAAGTTATAAGTGGTTACGCTTGAAAAGCATTCTTTCTAAAACACCCCCAAAACAACTCAACACTAGTTCTAGTATCTAATTAGAGGGCAACGAGTTGTCCCTTTTCTTTAGAATACGGGTAATTTAAGTAATAAATAAACATACAATGTAACAGGAGTCAGGAGAATTACTTTCGTTAATAGAACGATAATAGTTTAAACCTATCCATTTAAACTTTTGTGACCACTTCGTTTTAAGTGCCAAACTAATAACCTTTACTTTCTTTGCCGTTATTGTGAAATGAGAAAGATAATTTTCAGTTTTCAGACAGTTAGTGGGAGAAGCATAATTGGCTATATCATTTGTTATATCAGATATAGATGTAAAATAGGAATCAAGACAATCGGACTTCTCTTGGTCTGAGAAAAAATATTTTCAGTTCCTCCTGAAGTTGTAGATGTACAAAGTAGGAGGTATAGAACTGCTAGTACTGGTAGATTTGAGGTATAGAACTGCTAGTATTGGTAGATTTGAAGTATAGAACTGCTTGTACTGGTAGATTTGAGGTATAGAACTGCTTGTACTGGTAGATTTGAGGTATAGAACTGCTTGTACTGGTAGATTTGAGGTATAGAACTGCTAGTACTGGTAGATTTGAGGTATAGAACTGCTAGCACCGGTAGATTTGAGGTATAGAACTGCTAGTACCGGTAGATTTGAGGTATAGAACTGCTAGTACCGGTAGATTTGAGGTATAGAACTGCTAGTACTGGTAGATTTGAGGTATAGAACTGCTAGTACTGGTAGATTTGACGAAATGACGTATAACTTTCGAAATACCTCTTTTATCATTACATCGAAGATAAAAAAGATTATTGTCTAAATCGTTCAAAAGTATTTTTCTTAAGCGTTCTTTTTTAAATTATTTACTTTGTCACAATCATATTTATTTTTATTCCAGTCAGCAAGTTTTCCTGTTTTGTGCAATTGATGTTTGTCTGTCTCTTATTCTTTAATACGTTCTTATTTCAAAGTCGTACCAAGGTTTGCCATCAGTCTGGAGAGTAATATGTTTTGGCGCAATACAAATGTTAACTATACTGAGGAATAAAATTGTAAAACTATTACATGCCTCATCAATACGCCCGGTAGAACATTCCAGTTTGGATCTAATTTATTTCCATTCAATATTTACTTCATTATATTGACAAACTAGCATTTATATGTCCAATGTAGACTACACGCGTAATGGTTTATTAAATATGATACGACGTGGTCGCTTATTTCTAGCAGAACTGACTCCTGAATCTAAATGAGACGTCTGGGATAAAAACATGATCTGGGAGAGCGTCGCATCTCGTTGGTTCATGTATAGTATTTACCAACAATTTTGTAATTAAAATATCTTTTCTATTATGGAAAGATGGCGTTAAGAAGATCCTCGTTTAAATCTCCAAATATCAGTATGTCAGTTACAGATGACCATTGCCATATGGGTCAATGTAAAAGGGGAGGGGAACATACTGATTAATGCATATGGTAAGTCTTTGTTGGATATTTGTTTGGAATCAGTTTGGCCTTCACCATCATTGTTATAAATACCTTTCTCGGTCAAATACCAGTAAATTCGCGACGTCGAAATGTCAGATTGCTTTACTTAAATCTGTATCAATATGGAACCAATAGTACATGCTTACTAATCTTGATCATCTTCAATGTTTGCTTTTAGAAAAGAAAACAATCGTCTGAGATAACCAAGAGTTGTTAGTCAGTACTGTGAAACACGCCAACACCAAATGTCTAAAACAAAGACAACATATTTGGATTAAGTATTGCACATCGTCACAATAACAAACTACTCTAATATGATACATTGCATGTTAAATATCTCATGAAGCAAATATGAAAAGGAAACGTAAGTCAGGCGAAGCCAGGTGTGAAAAGTAAGTCAATATTTCGTAAATAATTCGTCTGCCAGTTCAATATTGTGCATGCACGCGTCATTTAATACAGAGGAGTTGCAGCCGCTCCGTGCACAAGGTCGCCTCGACCGCCAGTGTGTCTATTTGCTGCTAATTCTGAGTCTCAGTCGCTCCGTACACAAGGTAGCCTCGATCCCCAGTGTGTCTATATGCTGCTAATTCTGAGTCGCAGCCGTACCGTACACAGGTCGCCTCGACCGCCAGTGTGTCTATATGCTGCTAATTCTGAGTCGCAGCCGTACCGTACACAGGTCGCCTCGACCGCCAGTGTGTCTATATGCTGCTAATTCTGAGTCGCAGCCGTACCGTACACAGGTCGCCTAGACCGCCAGTGTATCTATTTGCTGCTGATTCTTAGTCGCAGTCGCTCCGTACACAGTTTGCCTCGACCGCCAGTGTGTCTATTTGCTGCTAATTCTGAGTCTCAGTCGCTCCGTACACAAGGTCGCCTCGATCCCCAGTGTGTCTATATGCTGCTAATTCTGAGTCGCAGCCGTACCGTACACAAGGTCGCCTCGACCCCCAGTGTGTCTATATGCTGCTAATTCTGAGTCGCAGCCGTACCGTACACAAGGTCGCCTTGACCCCTAGTGTGTCTATATGCTGCTAATTCTGAGTCGCAGTCGTACCGTACACAAGGTCGCATCGACCCCTAGTGTGTCTATATGCTGCTAATTCTCAGACGCAGCCGTACCGTACACAAGGTCGCCTCGATCCCCAGTGTATCTATATGCTGCTAATTCTGAGTCGCAGCCGTACCGTACACAAGGTCGCCTCGACCCCCAGTGTGTCTATATGCTGCTAATTCTGAGTCGCAGTCGTACCGTACACAAGGTGGCCTCGACCCCAAGTGTATCTATTTGCTGCTGATTCTGAGTCGCAGCCGCTCCGTACACAAGGTCGCATCGACCCCCAGTGTGTCTATATGCTGCTAATGCTGAGTCGCAGCCGTACCGTACACAGGTCGCCTCGACCACCAATGTGTCTATATGCTGCCAATTCTGAGTCGCAGCCGTACCGTACACAAGGTCGCATCGACCACCAGTGTGTCTATATGCTGCTGATTCTGAGTCGCAGCCGCTCCGTACACAAGGTCGCATCGACCACCAGTGTGTCTATATGCTGCTGATTCTGAGTCGCAGCCGCTCCGTACACAAGGTCGCATCGACCCCTAGTGTATCTATATGCTGCTAATGCTGAGTCGCAGCCGTACCGTACACAGGTCACCTCGACCACCAATGTGTCTATATGCTGCTGATTCTGAGTCGCAGCCGCTCCGTACATAGGTCGCCTCGACCCCCAGTGTGTCTATATGCTGCTGATTCTGAGTCGCAGCCGCTCCGTACACAGGTCGCCTCGACCCCCAGTGTGTCTATATGCTGCTAATTCTGAGTCGCAGCCGTACCGCACACAGGTCGCCTCCACCCCCAGTGTGTCTATATGCTGCCAATTCTGAGTCGCAGCCGTACCGTACACAGGTCGCCTCGACCACCAATGTGTCTATATGCTGCTAATTCTGAGTCGCAGCCGTACCGTACACAAGGTCGCATCGACCACCAGTGTGTCTATATGCTGCCAATTCTGAGTCGCAGCCGTACCGTACACAGGTCGCCTAGACCCCCAGTGTGTCTATATGCTGCTAATTCTGAGTCGCAGCCGTACCGTACACAGGTCGCCTCGACCCCCAGTGTGTCTATATGCTGCCAATTCTGAGTCGCAGCCGTACCGTACACAAGGTCGCCTCGACCCCCAGTGTGTCTATATGCTGCTAATTCTGAGTCGCAGTCGCTCCGTACACAAGGTCGCCTCGACCCCCAGTGTGTCTATATGCTGCTAATTCTGAGTCGCAGCCGTACCGTACACAGGTCGCCTCGACCCCCAGTGTATCTATATGCTGCTAATTCTTAGTCGCAGTCGTACCGTACACAAGGTCGCCTCGACCCTTAGTGTGTCTATTTGCTGCTAATTCTGAGTCGCAGCCGTACCGTACACAAGGTCGCCTCGACCCCCAGTGTGTCTATATGCTGCTAATTCTGAGTCGCAGCCGCTCCGTACACAAGGTCGCCTCGACCGCCAGTGTGTCTATTTGCTGCTAATTCTGAGTCTCAGTCGCTCCGTACACAAGGTCGCCTCGACCCCCAGTGTGTCTATATGCTGCTAATTCTGAGTCGCAGCCGTACCGTACACAGGTCGCCTCGACCCCTAGTGTATCTATATGCTGCTAATTCTGAGTCGCAGTCGTACTGTACACAAGGTCGCCTCGACCCCTAGTGTGTCTATATGCTGCTAATTCTGAGTCGCAGCCGTACCGTACACAGGTCGCCTCGACCCCTAGTGTGTCTATTTGCTGCTGATTCTGTGTCGCAGCCGCTCCGCTCCGTACACTGGTTACCTCGACCCCCAGTGTGTCTATATGCTGCTAATTCTTAGTCGCAGCCGTACCGTACACAGGTCGCCTTGACTCCCAGTGTGTCTATATGCTGCTAATTCTTAGTCGCAGTCGTACCGTACACAAGGTCGCCTCGACCCCTAGTGTGTCTATATGCTGCTAATTCTGAGTCGCAGCCGTACCGTACACAGGTCGCCTCGACCCCCAGTGTGTCTATTTGCTGTTGATTCTGTGTCGCAGCCGCTCCGCTCCGTACACTGGTTACCTCGACCCCCAGTGTGTCTATATGCTGCTAATTCTTAGTCGCAGTCGTACCGTACACAAGGTCGCCTCGACCCCTAGTGTGTCTATTTGCTGTTGATTCTGTGTCGCAGCCGCTCCGCTCCGTACACTGGTTACCTCGACCCCCAGTGTGTCTATATGCTGCTAATTCTGAGTCGCAGCCGTACCGTACACAGGTCGCCTCGACCCCTAGTGTGTCTATTTGCTGCTGATTCTGAGTCGCAGTCGCTCCGTACACAGGTCGCCTCGACCCCCAGTGTATCTATTTGCTGCTGATTCTGAGTCGCAGTCGCTCCGTACACAGGTCGCCTCGACCCCCAGTGTATCTATATGCTACTGACTCTGAGGCGCAATTGCTCCGTACACTGGTCACCTCGACCCCTATTGTATATATGTACTGCTGATTCTTAGTCGCAGTCGCTCCGTACACAGGTCGCCTAGACCGCCAGTGTATCTATTTGCTGCTGATTCTGAGTCGCAGTCGCTCCGTACACAGGTCGCCACGACCGCCACGACCGCCAGTGTATCTATTTGCTGCTGATTCTGAGTTGCAGTCGCTCCGTATACAAGGTTGCCTCGACCCCCAGTGTATCTATTTGCTGCTGATTCTTAGTCGCAGTCGCTCCGTATACAAGGTCGCCTCGACCCCTAGTGTATCTATTTGCTGCTGATTCTGAGTCGCAGTCGCTCCTTACACAGGTCGCCTCGACCGCCAGTGTATCTATTTGCTGCTGATTCTGAGTCGCAGTCGCTCCGCACACAGGTCGTCTCGACCGCCAGTGTATCTATTTGCTGCTGATTCTGTGTCGCAGTCGCTCTGAACACAAGGTCTCCTTGACCGCCAGTGTATCTATTTGCTGCTGATTCTGTGTCGCAGCCGCTCCGTACATTGGTTGCCTCGACCCCCAGTTTATCTATTTGCTGCTGATTCTGAGTCGCAGTCGCTCCGTACACTGGTCACCTCGACCCCTAGTGTATCTATTTGCTGCTTATTCTTAGTCGCAGCCGTTCCGTACACAAGGTTGCCTCGACCCCCATTGTATATATTTCTGATGATTCTGTGTCACAGCCGCTCCGTACACAAGGTCGCCTCGACGCCCAGTGTGTCTATTTGCTGCTGATTCTGTGTCGCAGCCGTTCCGTACACAAGGTTGCCTTGACCCCCATTGTATCTATTTACTGTTGATTCTGTGTCGCAGCCGTTCCGTACACAAGGTCGCCTCGACCCCCAGTGTGTCTATTTGCTGCTGATTCTCTGTCGCAGCTGTTCCGTACACAAGGTCGCCTCGACCGCCAGTGTATCTATTTGCTGCTGATTCTGTGTCGCAGCCATTCCGTACACAAGGTCGCCTCAACAGCAAGTGTATCTCTTTGCTGCTGATTCTGAGTTGCAGTCGCTCCGTACACATGTCGCCTCGACCGCCAGTGTATCTCATTGCTGCTGATTCTGAGTCGCAGTCGCTCCGTACACATGTCGCCTCGACCGCCAGTGTATCTATTTGCTGCTGATTCTGAGTCGCAGTTGCTCCGTACACAGGTCGCTTCGACCCCCAGTGTATCTATTTGCTGCTGATTCTGAGTCGCAGTTGCTCCGTACACAGGTCGCCTCGACCGCCAGTGTATCTATTTGCTGCTGATTCTGAGTCGCAGTCGCTCCGTACACAGGTCGTCTCGACCGCCAGTGTATCTATTTGCTGCTGATTCTGTGTCGCAGTCGCTCCGTACACAAGGTCTCCTCGACCGCCAGTGTATCTATTTGCTGCTGATTCTGAGTCGCAGTCGCTCCGTACACAGGTCGCCTCTACCGCCAGTGTATCTCTTTGATGCTGATTCTGTGTCGCAGCCTCTCCGTACACAGGTCGTTTCGACCGCCAGTGTATCTCTTTGCTGCTGATTCTGAGTCGCAGTCGCTCCGTACACAGGTCGCCTCGACCGCCAGTGTATCTATTTGCTGCTGATTCTGAGTCGCAGTCGCTCCGTACACAGGTCGCCTCGACCCCCAGTGTATCTATTTGCTGCTGATTCTGTGTCGCAGTCGCTCCGTACTCAGGTCGCCTCGACCGCCAGTGTATCTATTTGCTGCTGATTCTGAGTCACAGTCGCTCCGTACACAGGTAGCCTCGACCCCCAGTGTATCTATTTGCTGCTGATTCTGAGTCGCAGTCGCTCCGTACACAAGGTCGCCTCGACCCCCAGTTTGTCTATTTGCTGCTGATTCTGAGTCAAACATTTTTATATAACAAAATAAATAATTCAGGTATTTAAATAACTAATATTTGCACAACATGCCACCGATAAGAGATTGTCGTTTATGGTGGTCTAAACTTACTCTCTATTATATATCACTGTTTATCTTTTTTCAAAACACTGCATGTTTCTTGTTAGCCATTCACTCCTTGGTCACGGACCAGGTATCTTTTCATCTGTTTGCAATAAATAGAAGTGTATCTAAATGCATGGTGAGCAGAAATATAGATTTATTGATTTCACTGAGTTGTGGTTGTCCCGGGATAAGCATGCTAATTCTAAGCTTCTCGGTTCGATTTCAGGTGTTATAACTTCCATGTTTGCAGTGAGAGTACAGTCATTGGCTCGTTAAAGATCTAACTGATCTGAGTTAATCCGTGATGAAAGAGCCTAAATAACTTCAGTCCTCGGACACGAGACTGCTCATGATACTGGAGATCCAATCGGACTATCTCGGACAATCGCATTATAGAACTGACTGAAATGTCAGCAATATGATTACACTAGGGGCATTATCGGATTTATCTCCTCCGTCCAACTTCAATAGGTAATTTATGACTTCTCGTTATACACATGAGAAACATATTACGATAATATGTATGTTTTGCTGTAATTACGTTTTACATAATTTATAAATGAAAGTGTTTGAAAATCTTTGCAATTCCGACTGACAACTTGCTTTGAATAAAAGTATCTTTAAACTTTTTATTTGAAGAATCTGTTTATATGCATTTACTACGAAGAATAATTCTTAAGTATGACCGAGAGTGTAGCAGTATGATTAGTCACGTCCATGTGTATTATGGAACATCAGTTTTATGTGGATGTTCCGGAAGGATTTGATATGTAAAGTTTTAGAAACTCAATCTCTATTGTTTCACTTGTTCATATAATTGTTTAAAAAAAGAATTACACTAGTTGTAGTCAAGCCATATATTAATTAATTTAATATACAATAAACTTTTATTTTAATTTCAAGACGTTCTTGACAGAATGCTTGGCACTCCGTAAGTTCTTGTTTATGGTGCCTGTGCTAAATTTGTGGTCAATGCTTGATATCACGAATTCACATATATATACGAACTAACAAGATAAAAGTGGATACATATATTAATCAGTCTGGTTTTTTTTGTTTGTTTTGTTAATATATAAATACATAGATACCTCGTAACGAGCAATCTGAACACTTCTTGCACTGTTTTCCACTCTGTCAGTTGATATAAACTTAATTCACCCAATAATTAAAAGCCTTTTATATTAGAGGTGTCCAAAGGCGTCTATATGAAGTAAAGGGTTAAGAAACTAAGACTAAGTACACGTCTATGTGGAACTGGTATAAGTGAGAATTATAGTTACATATTTACACAAAATGTATTTTGAATGGAACTAATATGACTATATTAGGCTCAGCACATTTACAATTAGAGCTACCATATTGACGAAACACTAAATGATTATTATTACATTTCAAAACTGACATTGTTGAATTGCAATATATATAATTATATTCTTAAACACAATTTTTAGAGTTCTGTTGCAACTTCAGAATGAAGTAAGGTCATGTATGAAGCATGCAAAATAAAAAAGACAATAGATACATTAATGCTTTAATTTAAAATGTTATTATATATAAAACTTGATTCAACATTTAATCCTGCCCAGTGTCAGCGTCTAGGTGAGCTATCCCGGTTGTCTCAAGTCCATCATTGACGTTCATGTTGTATGTGCTCTGTAATCCGCATTTCTCATACAATCTACACTTACAGTTTCACTGTCCAGACTGGAAATAAATTGTATGGCTGTAGAAATACTTAACAAAATGAATGACCATCTTTGTACACTTTCGCCTACATTCATCATTATCAATGATACACAGTAATTGTGTATCCATGGGATCATAGGCAACGTCATCAGTTTATCAAACTGGAATAATTACATATTAGTTATGACAGTTGAATCATCAGCTATTGCGTTATTTGTCTGTATGTGCTATTTAGTATCAGCACGTCTGATTAGATCTTATTTCATCTTGCAAATTGACTATAAGATCTTGGACACGCTTTTGAACTTACTAAAATGTTAAGAAATGCTTGTTTGATTTATTAATTGATTGATTGATTGATTGATTAATTGATTATTTAACGTAAGTGTATGCTATCGAGTGCTAACAGATGATCAGATAGCTGTATAACCTCTTTAATGGAATCCTTTAATGGAAGTCAGTACTTCAATACACCCATCTCCAAAAGTAACTGGAAACTTTCCCACACTTGAATCAGCGGTGAGAGACGCATTGCTATATATTAAACGTCAAGTGGACTGTGGCTGGATGGGGATTCGAAATCACAACCAATGAACTGATAGTCAAGCGTAAAGCTGACAGGGTTAACCAGGCCTGGCAACAAATAAATATTTGAGTGACCATTGAATAATCACATATTTCTTTATTATTCCCTCGACTTGGAGGACAGAGTTTATAGCTATGGTCTCCGTCCGTCCCATTTTCGTGTCAGGTCCATTACTTTTACAAACTTAGAAGGATTTAGTATAAACAGACATCAATGTTTATCACACCAACCTTGTCTGTACCTCAAATATCACGGTCACACTTGAACGTTGACGATTTTTACCCTTTTCCTTTAAATATAATTGTTTTCGAGACCGCTTCATAACTTTGACATAAAAGGCTTTTAATGTAACAATTGATTGATTAATTGATTGATTGATTGATTGAATATTTAGCGTCATTTTTATGCCATCGAAGGCTAACAGACGATCAGTTAACCTAACCACTGTTTCCTGAGATCCTGAAAGGTTAACCAGTACTCGAGCACACCCCATCTCCGCAAGTAACTGATAACTTTCCCACTTGAATCAGCGGTGAGAGACGAATGATAATGAGACACAATGTCGTATATCAATCATCACGGAGACTGTTGCCGGGCGGGGATTCGAACTCACGACCGCTGGTTTGATAGTCAGACGCGTAACCGACTAAGCTAATCGGGCCCGGCTTAATATTACAAGCTTTACAATCTTATCTTACAGAACACAGCGGCAGCAATCAGGCGTGTAGTTCATGGGTCAAAGTCACTACCAACCGCTAAATTAATAAGAAAATCACTTTTTATATCAACATAGCGGTTCATGTCCGGTAGACCTTGTCTGTAGCTCATGTGATTATAATAAATAGTAGAAAATAATGTGATTTTGTATCAGGTGCCGCTCTCCAATTTGCATGGAAGGACTTTCTTATAGAAACATGAAGGTAAACATGTTTAATAAATAGAGATAATTAGCAGAGCACAACAACTAATTAGCAGAGCACAACAACTAATTAGCAGAGCACAACAACTAATTAGCAGAGCACAACAACTAATTAGCAGAGCACAACAACTATGTCTTAAATTCTAAGTTTAAGATCAAACACTGACATCGAAAATTTAACATTTTTTTTATTTTTATATATTGCAAATTCGCTCATTGTTATTTTGATATATTCTAAGACGCTCTCTAATGTACATAGTAAATGCATATATTGCCACATCAGTCAGTGTGTATCAACTTCCCAGCAAATATTTTATCATTTTTGTTGTGGGGTCTGAATTCAAGGAATGTTCAGAAATGATGTTCTCCATTGATTCTTGCCACAAAAACGTGCAAACAAACGCAATTAAAGTAAGTAGTCTATTTTAATTCTTGTTGGATTTAGAGCTTAAAATGGACTTACATTTAAAGGGAGTCCGGACACACAGCAAGTTAAATGAATTAAATCAACACTATTTCTGAAAATTATAAATCCATATGTACATATGCGAAAATGGCTTCCCAATATTATGTATATAGGCATTTACTTTAATCACTATTTTCATTCGTTCATTCATTCATCAATTCATTCAAGTAATGTACATGTATGCCATAATATGTCAATGTAGGGTTTAATTTACCAGTTTCCATCGTAATGATATAAACTTAAGTTAAGCTCATATTTTCAAGGTCGTGAGTTCGAATCCCCGCCCGGCAACAGTCTCCGTGATGATTGATATACGACAATGTGTCTCATTATCATTCGTCTCTTACCGCTGATTCAAGTGGGAAAGTTATCAGTTATTGAAGGAGATGGGGTGTGCTCGAGTACTGGTAATCCAACGAAACAGTGGTTAGGTTAACTGATCGTCAGTTAGCCCTCGATGGCATTAAAATGACGCTAAATATTCATTCATTCAATCAATCAATCAATCAATCAATCATATTTTCAAAATCAACATGGCACAAAGAATATCAATGCTTTACTAGATATGATATATTTCATTTTATACTAAGTTTAGTCATCAAAAGCACACCCCGAAATACTATGTATCATTTCTCTAAATATTTTATTAGACTATTAGCGTAAATATGTATATCATTTGTTATAAATTCATTTGTAAGGCTTGTGGAGGGATGGTCAAACCAGACTCTCACACACTTATAACGGGTTGAATAAATGGACCACCAAATTAATGGTGATCCATTTATTAATTGGGGAAAATACAACATATATATTTAGATATATATAGACCAATAGACCGTAGATTCCGCACGTAGATAGCACGTTTAAAGAATCATTTCCCTCACAGTTGTCCATCATTCGGAGCACCTCGCCCAGTTCTACGAATCAAACAAAAATTTCGAGAAGTGCCCGAGGAATTCCGATAGAGCCGTCAACAAGAACAAGTTTGACATAAAAGACGATTGCTATAATTGTTTTTGTCATATTTTTCCTATGGATAGAATTTCATGAAACTTTCCAGTATTTAAGTTTAATGTATGTTCATGCTATATCAGAAATAATAAAAACACATGTTACTGTACAGATTTTTTTTGTATTACCTTTTTTATAAACATACCCGTCCTTCACATTTGGCTAACAAATGTAGATTTAACTAGCAATGTAAAAAAAACAATATTTAAAATTGTTTACATCTATAATCTAATAAAAACTTATACACAGATGCATACATATAATAATGGTTGTAATGGAAATGGTAATTATAAGCTTGAATTTTTAACTGTTTAATGTTTTTAAAAACAAAATCATTTCGGCGGAGTGTGGATGGTTTTTAAATTTTGCAATAAATATATAGCGTTTTTTTTTTTAATATTTTGATATAGTGTATATATAAATTTTCCTTAAAACCTCACAAAATACTCTCTGATACTTATTCTTAATACAGTCAAAATAAAAAATACATGTTACGGCGTAATTTGAAAAAAAATAGTTCTGAAAGTATGCCATCGTTAAATAAACTGCAGTTGCAAAATTAACACTTTTATACTTAATGAGCATATTTGTATAAATATTAAGATTTCCATTATAATTTATATTAAGATTAAATTGCTATCTAGAACCTTGATACCTGCAGAACTGCAGAGTTTCAGCAAATTCTATCATTTTACTCAATTTGTCGCTTCTTACGACATGCATAAGCCACAGCGATCCTATTCTTGCCATCACACATGGCTCCCTAGAACCACACAGGGGTTGATAATTTAACTACAATAGTGAACATGACAAAAAATGACAAAATGAACATGACCCATTCGGAGGATTTCTACCCCTCTGCAGAGATCGACAGTGATTCTATTCTTAGCCAGAACTGCACGGGCTTCCATAATATAAGCACACTGTCCTTGTTAAGTATTGTTTCTATCTCACAACGTGCAAACTCGTTACACTTTTGTGTAGGAAATACCGTTTTATAAAATGTGTAATGTGTGAACACACGTATTACATCTTGAATAAAGATAATCTAATCATTGTCTAGTCCTAGCCCAATAATTTGATCCTTTATAAAAAACTAGTCAGTCTTATTTAAGCTTATTTGCCATAGATTATTCAAACAAAAAAAGTTTTTTAAGATGAATTTTGTTGTTGTTTTTTTTTGTCTTTTCAAGTAAAGTGGCTAGTAAACATTATGGTTCCTGAGGGGTACTTTGATAGTTAAACATGTGTACTGCTGGGCCTAAATCCATCCATAATTTCAGTCTTAGACCCAAAATCTTTTGTAGACCTTTAAAATTATTTAAATTTAAATAAATAACATTCATTTATGGGTAATAAATGTGATCCTATGTAACATATTTTGTCAAATTATCATTAAAACTATTTATATCTGCAAACACATACAATAATATAATTGTTTAATTGATTATATTAATGATTAAAAGAGAAACTTTTATTTCTTTATCTATATAAGCAACGGTTTCATTCAATACTTGGATATCTCTTGTAGCTTCTTTCATAGGGGTAAATATTGATACGGACGATGAGTGGACTAGAGAACAAAATCCATTCCATAATACCGTGGGCCCATTTGCCATTAACATATCGTCTGAACTAATATAAACACACACCTTAAACAGTTCATTACCTCATTCAATCGATTGCAAATATAAGAGAAGAACAGTTCATAGAGGTCAATCGATTGCAAATATAAAATAAAAACAGTTCATATAACCAGTAACTGTATTCCTATTGTCGCTCGTTTCAACAGTCGATGATCGAGACAGTTAACAAACATGAATATATCCCCTGCCATTTTCCATGTAAATAGGCACGCGCAGGAAAATGACTTCTTTTTTCACATATTTTAAGTTACTCAACACTTGATTTGATAGTTTGTCAGGGCACTACCTTCCTCTACTTAAAACGGGTCGCTATTTATCTTTGGCATTTCACCATTGCGTTTCTGTAAATGTCCATCTTGTAAAAGAAAAGATTCGCCACAAATGCGTAAATTTCCGATGTTGTTGTATTCCCCAAAGATTCAATTATCATTTTTGCTTAGTCAAGATTTTTAGCCAAATGGGATTTTCACAATTTTCGGGGAGTTCTACATAAAAATCTTTCTTTCTGAAAACTCTGTTAATAAGCAATATTTGATGAACCTAAGTGTGTTCAAAACCCTGTTCCCAACTGCTATGGATCGGACAGCGGGCTCGTTAGTTAACGTGGTCGCTCTCTTTGTTATATGACGTAAGCGTTGGGACGGGCTCGAACCGACATAAATCACCCATGACGTAACAACACGGCTCTGTACATTAATACCAATCTAAAAGCTTGGTCAAAAAAGTTCAATATATTAAATCTAGAGCGGGATAAATTGTAATGGTTTCATTTCCTGTGAAGCGATATTTTCAATACCTATATCAATACCTGTTTTAAACAGCCTCCGATCAAAATCGATGATCACCATTGTTGATTCCCATATTCTGACTGTTAAATGTTTGCGCCGAGGAAAATCAATTTTCGTATATAACAGTTAAATTGATTGGGCTTCATTGTTGTCACCAGTGTCCCAGAGAAACCATTTAAAGCTGTAATGTCTATGTATGTGCTACAGCAACTTGGTGTGATTGCTGCCATCAACTCGGAACATAATTGTTATAATGAATAGGGTAGAGGTTTTTCTTGATGACGTGGCAGTCATTCTAAACATACTTGTTATATTTGCGTTCGGGTTAGGGTCATACTCGGTGGATTTATATATTTTGGTGCAAATCCTAAAAACAGCAATAAATATAATTACAATATCAATTATGATAAAAAATCATAACAACAAAATGATGATGATAATAAAAATAATAATAAATGATAAAACAATAATAACAATAATAAAAATAATAACAACAAAATAATGATGATGATAATAATAATAATAAATGATAAAAAAATTATAGTAAAAACAATATCAATAATACGATAACTAATAATGATAGAATAAAAATTATAAGATTTTATGAACACATCAAATTGTATAAAACTTGACAATATTCATTTTTAAGAGTTCACGTTTATTTGAATTAGACAAAGTTACGAAATAATTGGTTTCATAATCAGTAACACTTGTTCACCATCAAAATGTTACACAAATAACCAATATCTCTGACATCAGAAAAGCACATCGTGTTCTTCTCACTGACGTATATCTTTGTTTCAACATCAATGCATGTAATGGCACTGCTGCTTTAAAATGGAATTTATCAAAGTGATTTATACAAGTATAGATATATTTCTCCTTTAGAATACATTAGACTCAATGTCTATCTCTGTACATGACGTCTTCCGAACCGGGTATGTCCAATCTGAATGAAAAAGCAGGGGATTCCTTGCATATCCCAGAATTCATAGCTATATGACACTGGAAAAAACTGTGACGTCATCTTTTGCAAAAATAACCTACCAATTAACGTGCTATACTTGCATTGCTATGTACTGTTATATATTATATATAATTGTTGTTTGATGTTAATATTTGTTTATGCAGTTTATGAAACAATAAACATTTTAAGACAACCGTTATTTAGTGGTATGGATAGTATAATTGTATAATTAGTTAGTCTGAAGAAATTTTAGAAGGTTTGAAGTCTTTCTGCAAACTATATTTCGCCAGGCATTCATTATAATTATATTGTTGGTATATGTGTTTCATATAGATATTCATTTTTTTTGTTTTATGTTTTTTATCATTGACGAAGGCGTTAAGCCGAAAACTAGCTAAGGACATCATTGTTTATGTTTTAGTTCTGTGAAATAGTAACTCTTTCTACTGTATACTGTTCTAACGCACAAATGTCAGCTAGGAAACATTTATACAGACATGACAGCTTTAACTAAATCTCTCACCTGATATGATTATGAATATTTTAATGACACCCTATACGTCAATCGTTCAGCTTCACCGAGAAGCGGGTGCTGAATAATGTCAATTGTGGCAATCAAGTAGGCAACGTCAGTGTGACACAACGATGATTAAAGTGGATTTGTCAGCCCTTTAAAGTATCAGGTAAGTTGATTATAACAAGTGACATTTAAATGATAGGATGATTAACCTTTAAATGATTTAACTAAATACAGGTATGATCAAGTTAGCAATATATCAAACACAATTCTTGGTTGATTGAGGTGAAATATCAATTAGTTAAGTTTATATTAATTTATTTTAACTTGATTGCATCAGAACTTGCGTGAACCGCCATCGAGTCCGCTTCCTCGGTAGAACCAGTACTGAGTGTTGTTAATTGAAAAGCATAGAGTGATCGAGCTTGGGAATCGAACTTCTGGCAAGAGTGGCTACCACCCTTAAAGTGAAAAGAAAGTTGCATCTCTCGGTATAATCGATTAATCTAATAATACATACTAAGGTATGATTGAATGATTAAATGTTGCACATCTAAGTATCAGTGATAGTTTAATAGTGCATATCTAGATATAATTGAATGATTAATAATTGCATATCTACATATGTATGTACATTTGAATGATTAAATATTGCATATCTAGGTAAAATTGAATGATTACTTATTGCATATCTATGTACATATGAATGATTAAATATTGCATATCTACATATGTAAGTACATTTGAATGATTAAATATTGCATATCTAGGTATAATTGAATGATTAAATATTGCATATCTAGGTATAATTGAATGATTAAATATTGCATGTCTAGGTATAATTGAATGATATGATATTGCATGTTTAGGTATAAGTGAATGATATGATATTGCATGTCTAGGTATAAGTGAATGATATGATATTGCACCTTTAGGTGTAAGTGAATGATATGATATTGAATGTCTAGTTATAAGTGAATGACATCACATTGTATGTCTAGATATAAGTTAATGCTCCGATATTTCATATTTAGATATAAGTGAGTGATATGATATTGCATGTCTAGTTATAAGTGAATGATATGATATTGCATGTCTAGTTATAAGTGAATGACATGACATTGCATGTCCAGTTATAAATGAATGATATGATATTGCACGTCTAGGTATAAGTGAATGATATGACATTGCATGTCTAGATATAAGTTAATGCTCTGATATTACATATCTAGATATAAGTGAATGATATGATATTGCACGTCTAGGTATAAATTAATGCTCCGATATTACATATCTAGATATAAGTGAATGACATGACATTGCATGTCTAGTTATAAGTGAATGACATGACATTGCATGTCTAGATATAAGTTAATGCTCCGATATTACATATCTAGATATATGTTAATGATATGATATTGCATGTCTGGTTATAAGTGAATGACATGACATTGCATGTCTAGATATAAGTTAATGCTCCGATATTACATATCTAGAAATAAGTGAATGATATGTTATTGCAGGTCTAGGTATAAATTAATGCTCCGATATTACATATTTAGATATAAGTGAATGATATGATATTGCATGTCTAGGTATAAATTAATGCTCCGATATTACATATCTAGATATAAGTGAATGATATGATATTGCATGTCTAGGTATAAATTAATGCTCCGATATTACATATCTAGTTAAACGGTTATGATATGATAGTGCACGTCTAGGTATAAGTGAATGGTATGATATTGTACGTCTAGGTATAAGAGAATGATATGATAGTGCACGTCTAGGTATAAGAGAATGATATGATATTGCATGTCTAGGTATAAGTGAATGATATGATATCGCATGTCTAGGTCTAAATTAATGCTCTGATATTACATATCTAAATATAAGTGAATGATCTGATATTGCGAAATGATGAATTGATTATGCGGTTTAGGGTTTAATCGAATGATCGAATGCTGCAAAATGATACAATATTCAAGATCCAGATATAATATTTTAATAATATCATAATATTACAACTTAGTACAGAAAATGCGAGCTAGTTTATTCAATATTTAATTTCTATTGTTAATTTCATTACCATTGCCCATACATGCCTGTCACAATATTTTCTTCTATTTTACTTTTATTGTTGTATAATATCACATGTTTAATGCATAACTTGAATAAAAACTGTTACAACACAATTGAATTCGCATAGAATGATAAATAAATAAGCACACTATGTATATGTCCATCATTCTTTAATACTTTTGATGTATACTGGAACTAAACCTAAAATGAGACAGGTTATATAAGCGTTAAGCTGCCTTCTTGATCCTTTTTTACATATCTAATAGGTGAAATGTAAATATCGAAATGTTTGAATAAGTATGTATTATTGCGAATACGAAATTATTTAAACTAAATGAATAAGTATCAAAAAATAGAACAGTTGATAGTGTAAAGGTTTGGGTTTGGTATATCAATCAAACACGTTTTGAACAACTAGTTGTGATATTTCTTAAATTCGTTATGAACAATTGGTATAAACATGTTATTTAATCAGGTTTGATCTGTATATGACCAGAGATGAATCCCTGTTAAAAGTCGGAATTGTTCCATTGCTACTCAGCTAGGATGCGTTTTATGTTCATTCAAACATAATTCCCAGCCCCACCCACTTATTAAGCTGTTAACAGAAGCACGTGTTGTTTTACCATAAAAACACCAATAAAGGCATTGTAGCACTATTGGAAAAAGGAAGTGTTTCCGTGGTGCAATCGCATAATGGCGTTATAAATAATCATTGTTTCTTTTTCTTTAAAAATGCTTTTTCCTTATTTTAATGCTCATTTCTTATATGAATGGCATTTTGATGTATTTTGAACATTTTGAAAGCATTTTCATGTTTGAGTTGTGAATTTAGAAAAAAAATTGATGCTTGGAAATTTTGGTATGAATACATGACTTCCGAAGACTACTTTCACTTTGTCAACAGTGTACACACTGAGCAGAAATTATTTTTATATGACACATGACCCCTACTTTTCTCATCATATTTTGGTAGTGCAGATGTTGACAAACAGTAAATGTAAGTTTCACTTCTTTCATTTGAGTCTCTCTATGAATGACAAGCCTTCAAACTTTTATTATTGACTATCGAACAGAGAACAAAAACTCAATGGTTGGATTACACCTAAAGTGTAAACCCACCATTGATTTTTGTTCTTTATTCTATAGTACATTTTACTGTTTTACTGGATAATCCCAGAGAGATGTAACTGCACTAGATATGAGAACATTACAATAGAAACAAAGTGAGAGGTAGTGCAGTCTAAAGAGTGTTAGTCGCTCACGCTTGAGGTCGTGGTTTCGATACTCAGCTCGACCCTTTGCTTCTCAAAAAATAACACTCTGTACTGGTTCTACCCAAGAAGCGACATCTTAAAGCTTTGGACTCGCAGTCGAGCTAAAAATTAGTCTAAACTAACAGTAATGACATATAGCAGAAATAAGAGATGTTAAACAATTGAAGGACACTGAATTTGACATTACATGAAATAACTTGGATACTGAGCGTTCTATTTAAATGTAAGAACGGAACAAGTTTTATGTTGAATTGAAAGGCAATGGTTTAACTCTGGTTTGTACATAAAGAATACCATGTAGTGTCTGATTTTATCAACTTTATCAGGTGAGGCTTTAAGAAAAAAAACGAGGCTTTGCCGAGTCCCTTTTCTTTCTTTTTTTTTTCGTGCCGAATCCGATGAAGTTGATTGTATGACACTTAAATGGAATTCTCTTTATCATGTCAATATATTCTAATTCGTATTTTTTATGAAATTGAAAGTCAACATCAAACTTTTGTTACAGCTTGTTGAGATTTCGTTCAGGTCAAAATGTATAAGTAAGCATTTTTACACCGTGTGCCTGATAAACTAGCTTTGACGTGATAAACTTATGTTTATGAACAGAAATAAATTCATTGATGAAATATCATGATAAAATGGTATAATATGTATCATAATATCAACATTTCCCTAGCTCAACAGAAAATGTTACAGTTCAGAATTAATGTTATTCATGAGATATCACAAACAGCAGAATTGTACGTGGGTTAATTCCGTCAATAGCAACGGCCTTTGCAAACAGGGATTACCGGTTATATCAGATTAAGTTATCAATTTAAGAACAACATCTGAATTCAATTCGTTCAATGAAAGACTTCACATGAGAGAAGTATTTCAATAATTCAATAAAATGTTGAAATAGCATTGTTTTGATTAAGGGATAATCTAGGTACACATTTAAATGCTACATTTCTAGTCGGACACCTTACCCTACTCTGTAAGACGTTTAACCTTACCGTATATGACATCCCACATTTGTATTACGATGTCCAACCCTACCTATTACGACGTCACACCTTACCGAATTTTGACAACCATCTAACCAAATACGGCATTACACCTTATCTAATCTCGACGACCTACTTAACCTAAAACGACGTCCCATCTAACATAATACAACGTCCCACCTTATCTAATCATGACGTCCAACCATACCTAATATGACTTCCCACCTTACCTAATCATTACGTCCAACCTTAACTAATACGACGTCCTATCTAACCTTATAACGAGACCCACTAGACCTAATGACGACGTTCCACCTTACTTATTTACGACGTCACTCCTTACCCAATCTAACCTAATTATGGCGTCCTGTCGTAACTAGCACCGGTATCCTACAGTACCTAGAACAACGCCTTACCTTGATTTGTACCGATGTCCATTCTTACTGTTTTATTTATTGAGATGATTCTAACCAAGTACCAAGTTCCCACGTTTTCTATTGCTGCCGTCCCACCCTAATCGAATAAGCACAACCGTATTTAGTACCGATCTCCAACCTTCGTAGGACCGAAGTACAACCTAACTTACAACAGTCGTCACGTGTTGCCTAGTACAGTAGGCCAGAATAACGTATCAGCTTATATATACCAAGTATTACGTCCCAGTTTACCTAATACGACGTCCCAGCTTACCTAATACGACATCCCAGTTTACCTAATACGACGTCCCAGTTTACGTACTACGACGTCCCAATTAACCTAATACGACGTCCGACATTACTAGAATGATGTAAAGCTTACCTGGTACGGCGTCCAGGTGACCAGTTACTGACAGCTCGTCGCTATCCCAATAGCTTATCTATTAACGTTCAACCTTATCTAGAAACATTGACGTCAAACTGTTACCACCTTACTCCAGAAGAAACAAACCCTTCAACAAACCTTACGGAGGTCGCAATAATAGACAATTATTTACCTGTAAAATGAATAACGACTATTTCTTCAAAATTTATATTATTAAGTACCTATTTATTAAATTTAAACATGTTTTCATTACACTTCTCAGAACAGAACACTTCAAACAACCTTCAACAATGGCTGCTACAGAAATCAAAACTGTGATGTGTTCTATACTCGGAGTGTTCCTGACATTGGTAAAAGGTAATCTCAATAATAATATTCTTGTTTTATAAATGGAAACGTATTGTTTCCCATACAACTGTTACTATACAATTTCTACTTTTACCTTGCCATTTCGTCTTCTGTTGTAACTATTGCTTCTATTGCTACATTCAAGCAGGGTCTCTCAATCGCGGAGTCAGGTCACTAGCCTATCATGTATCGATTCGTTCTGTCGCGGACGCGTTTATCGGAAATTTAGCCATGCGCGGTAATTATAACACGACGAGAAAATATGATTATATCTGATGAAACTTTCATAAGCACTAGACTTTCTTCCGGTAATTCAAAGTTACAAAGTGACAATTTACCCATTCCTAATATTGAGTATAATAGTTAAGGTATTTTATGTTACAATTTTGCCTAAACATACCCTCGCGCTCTGAAGTGGCCATTAATTTGGCTGTCACAGAATTAGTTAAAAACCCTAAAAAAATCGTTAAAGGAGACTTCGTTAATAAACGTTTTATCAAAATAATTTTAAAGAAGTATCGATACATCACTTGCTCAAAAAAGCATACGTTATTCATCGAATCGTAAACCATTTTTATCTAGTTTCACTGTTTAAACATTTAAAGCAAGGCAAAAAAACACATACTCAATTATTAATCCTTTTCATTTCCCATTAAGCCCGTGTGGTTCCGGCTAAGAATAAAATCACTGTCGATCTCTGAAGAGGGGTAGGAATGGGTGTCATGTTCATTTTTTCATTTTTTCTTACGTTCACTATTGTGGTTAAATTATCAACCCCTGTGTGGTTCCAGGGAGCCATGAGTGATGGCAAGAATAGGATCACTGTGGCTTATGCATGTCGTAAGAAGCGACAAATTGAGTAATACGATAGCATTTGCTGAAACTCTGCAGTTCTGCAGGTATCAAGGTTTTAGATTCATTCGGCATATTCATTTGTTGATGTATTTTTTTAATTTGTATGTTAATTTGTTGTTTTTGTACATGTAGAGTGAACTTGGAATCTTCCTTCCTGTTGGCGTCGAATAACCTATAATGTGTTGGTACGCCGTAAAATCCTATTCATTTATTCATTAATTCCCCATTAGCCTGGTCATTCAGGTAACACAAATGTATAACAATCTTTATGCATTCAAACAGGTTTATATGAATGTATAAGGGGGATTAATGTACATATATAATTAATGTATACTGTGAAATCATTAATTTTCATGGGGTACTAATTTTCGTGGATTTCGTGGGAAGCCTAGGCAATGAAATCAAATACCCACGAACTTAGTTTACACAATAATGTAATGCTGTCAATATAAATTACCTCTGTTTTCATATGCCTACGTGCGTCGCATTGTGGTAAATAATCCATTTTCTATTTATATACTTTCTTTATATTGCATCAATGTTTACATTGATGATTTTGTAAATAGTGAACGAATTTTTTATTACTCATATGATCTTTAATTCTACGTCCGTCCGCTCATAGACGTGTGTGTGTAGCGAGATGTGTTATAATGTATTGTATTTCAATCAAATGTCAGAGTTGCTAAAAATAGACCGTCACCTTGAAGCAAAATTCTATGAGTTGAAACAATGTGACGTATAGGCCTAAGGTAAACATTGTCAAAAAGTGTAAAACTTTGTAAAAGAACAATATGCGTGCGTACAAATAAAACTACAACGTAAGTTTCAAGTGAAGTAATATCTTTTATTTAGTGGTAGTTTTTATTATTCTATTCTGTAATTGTTTCTCTTTATGATTAAATATATGGTGAAACATTTTTAATAATTAAAAAAAACAAATCTCTTTAAAGACGCAGCACATTAGTTTACTGTCCGTTTTCACAGTCACGTAACGTGGCACTAATGTTATTTACGCCAGGCCTGCGTTCTGAAACCCTTTCTGGATTAGATGTCGTACTTCTCCTTTCCTCACCTGGTGTTTGCATAACAATTAGTTCTATATCGTACTTCTTCTTCTTCTATATTAAGGTACTAATTGGCATGTGTCAACTCTTATCGGCACAGTAGGTTGCGATAAACCCTGACGCGCGTCATGTGTATTACAAGCAAAGGCTAATAACAGGAACGCACTATGCAATGTCGTAAGTGTAAACAAAAAATTTTTTTAAGTCCCCACGAATATGTCTTTGAAGTAGAAACCACAAAATTTAATACCCACGAAAATAAATGATTTCGCAGTACATACTGGGTACTGTGAATTCGTTCACTACTGAATGGCTTATCATTACCAATATTTACTATCAAATTGTTGTAGACGTGTTCAGAGTGTAACATATCGTTTTTCAATATAGAGATACACAAGACTATTATGCATCTAAATTTAATTAAGATCGGACAACATTTGACGTCGGCAGATCTTTGTTTGTGAATGCTGACACTATGCCAAAGCGTGTTGATAGTTATAATGAAAATCTTTGCTCAAAAGCTAAGGCAAGAAACTTTAAACAATTTGATTGATTCTTGATATGATTATAAATGATTCTGTAATTATAGATGTATGAATACCATGACTGCTTCAGTTTGAATGTAATATGTATGTATTTGTTTGTATTTCATATTATTGTATGTCTATGCCATATTTAAATTAATTTGAATGTGTAAATGGCCATAGGCAATGTTTTGCTGATATGCCAATAAACTTGTAGTTGAAGAATTCATACCCAAATTTAAAACTATCTTTTTTCTAAATTCACAATTTAAACAGGACAATGCTTTCGACATGTTCAAAATATATCAATAATGCCATTGAATAAAGAAAAAGTTCATTGCAAAATGCATGTCCAAAGAAGAAGAGAATGTTTAGATATTACCACTATAGAACAGTATATACATTTCTGTTCAATTATAAATGTAAGCCCTTGCAACACAAATCAACAACAGAAGCCAATGCGCACAGTTGGAAACCTGTGAATTATAAATACTACAAACATTTTACGTTGTTAGGTACCCTGAGGAAACAGAGGCCCCGGTAACCTGGTAACGTTATCACATCTGCGTTAAATTATAACACTACATCAACTGTTCCTCGGAGATTCACTGATCAGTTACAACCCATAATTTTACTTTAAATGACTGAATTTTAAACTTAACCCTCGGACAAAACATTTTAAAATTCATTAATATAAAATTCATTGAGATAAAAATCATATGAGAAAAAAATGCATTGAGATAAACTGCATTCAGATAACAAGCATTAAGATATAATCATTGAGATAAAATACATTCAGACAACACGCATTAAGATATAATCATTGAGATAAAGTACATTTAGATAACAAGCATTAAGATATAATCATTGAGATAAAATACATTCAGATAACAAGCATTAAGATATAATCATTGAGATAAAACTCATTGATACAACAAATGAAAACGATATGATTAATGTTTGCCGAAGGAACTACATGCTTTCCGAATTATAGAATATTACAAAAGAAAATAATTTCAATTTCAATGTTTTAGGTGTGGACTGATTTAGGAATACATCAACAATGCTCAAGGTCATTGGTTTGTATTCCATTAGCGGATTTAACAGTCACTTAGTGTGGCCCAAGACAATTGGCGAAACGTCAGTGATTACAACCCCTCAGCACCCACCATCTGTATCTGTTATTCCCCCTCCTACACATTTCACATTCTCGAAATAAATGTTGATACGCGTCACGTTAATATTTTGAATAAATATATACGCATTAGTTGATAATTTGTGAATGTTAACAAAAATATGACCTTAACTTCGCTCTGAACAATTTTCGTACATGACAGTTTGCTGGTCATCGCAGATTTTATTCATAAGACGACAGTATCTATTGGATAAACCGAACCACTCAAATCAAGTTACAACAAATTGAGCGTGTGAATACCGTTCCGGAGGAGAGATAGGTCATTGCGATACTCCTGACTTGTTACCAGAAATGTTCCATACGAAATTAATTTAATGAAAACAAATCCTAGAGATCATTGTTGGAACACAGATCAGTGAGTAAGCACCATGTACTTGTAATACAACGCTTATAAATAGAACTGAAAAGAAGTGTTTCTGAATGTGACAACGTAATATCTGCATGAGTAAGTTAACATACAGGCAATGATGGCACAACAGGGATGTTACCCCAAATAACAGCAACCATCATCTCGGTCACGTGCTAGTCTGCTGTATTAGTCACACATCCCAACATTACCAATCTGGAATTTCGTCCTACCACGGAGTTTTGTTAAACATGTGCTATGCATGAAATATATTTCAATCTGACAAAAATGTTAAAAATACCCCGGATTGGCTATACCTCATCTGCCAATTTAAAATGATAATTCGAGGACGTTTCATTGACATTATCATGAAGTTCCAATAGTATTTTGGATAACACCCGTATCCTGGCAATGATACCTTGTGCATACATTCGTTGCCACGATATCGCATATTTAATTTATCGTGAAAATAAATAAATACAAAAAAAAGTTGTTTAAAAATCATTTGTTATCTTAAATTTTATGGACTGATTTGATTAAATGAAGTGGCTTTTTCAAACGCTTAGCATTTCTCTAGACACGTTTTAAGACACCGTACACTGAGGGACTTTAAAAACGCAAAAGTCAGATTTAATAAAAATAAACAAGTTTTGTAGTTATCAATTTCAATCAAATTTGGCAACAATAAACATACATATAAGTCTAACAAATTGTGTGAATTTTATTGGAAAATATTGTCAATTCCTTGAGATTTAACGTTTTAAACAGCGATACCCTAAATCATCAATTTTGTAATTACATGTAGTAGCGGTTGCAACTACCATTAACAGCAATGTAGGCAATACATATCCGCCTCGTTTAAAGCACAATATTTGCAATACAGTGTTGAGAAATGTTGTTCCACTCCGGACCCAAGGTGGGGGAAAGCTCATTAACGTCAGTCTGTGGTGGCCGACGAGCGTTAATACGTCTACCCAACTCAGCCAAGACATGCCGAAATGGAGGTTTGCGTTTTTGAAGTCTTACATACCAATTAACATGACACTGTTCTACATATAGAAACATGCACTTCTGGATCACTGAACATATTACCAATGGTTATCAAAGTGTCATGTTCCCATAGAAAGTCTCTGTCGCTCCAAAAATGCAGGAAAAAGTATGGGGTTGACCAGGTTGCTTTTTCACAATCTTGATGGTTTCATTGCAAACCTTCATTTTTGACAATTCTGTTCAATTCTTGCAGAGTATCATTACGCATCTTCAGGCAACAGCATCCAGTGCCAGCCAAAACTTGGCAAATCTCATGACGATATTCCACTCTTCTAATCTATAGAAAAAACAAGGACATTTTAAGCATTTTAAAAAAGTATATGACCAACTAATTTACATAACGTAATACTCTTGTTACTGCCATGTAAGGGAGGTAATAGGTGAGTGAGACCTATAAACTCTACATGAATAGCACAAACGTTATTTGACTCGATCAGCCAAGTTTGAAATCTCAGTTTTGTGTGTTCAATACGCTACACATAGACACAGTGTCCAGATATTTACTATTTTACTGCTATTATGTTATGACTAAATAAACGGCATGCTACTGGCACAAGTCTAATTTTGATTTCGCATTATAATAAGTCAAGTCGCCTTTTATCAAATCATGATGTGACACGTGAAACAGTAATGCTTATATTTCTACAGCCAAGTCAACTGTTTACCTGTTCAGATATAACAATCTAATTGTCAGATCGATACAGCCGAACTAAATTGTTTAATTAAAGCTACATGTTAGTACACTGATGATTATGGAGTCAATACGGTAGTGATGTCACCTATATCTGCAACAACATTTTTTGCGTAGTCGATAATTTCAAACTCTGCAGTACAGAGACTCTCCATTACAGCTTTATTTCAATACAAATTCCTCTTTTCTCCTACAACTACTTGTTCTCCATAACCGCTACGGCTACCGCCAGCACAATTTCTACTACTACTGCCATCACCGCCACTACCTACTACTACTACTACTACTAATACTACTACTACTACTACTACTACTATTACAACTGTTACTTCACTAATACTGCTACTACCGCTACTACTATAATTACAGTTTCATCACATACTTTTGTTATCAGTTAGACAGACTGCTATTTTCTAAAACCTTAATGATATAAAAATCTGAATTAAGAAGAAGTTTTAATAGGTCTTTTATGTCAAATATTGACGAAAACCGTACCAGCTAAACTGTCTTATAACATTAACCCTTGACTTCATATAGACGCCTTTGGACACCTATAATATAGACGCCTTTGGACGCCTCTAATATAGACTCCTTTGGACACCTCTAATATAGCCGCCTTTGGACACCTCTAATATAGAAGGCTTTTGAATTATTGGGTGAATTATGTTTATATTAGCTGACAGGTGTGGAAAACAGTGCAGGAAGTGTTAAGATCGCTCATCACGAGCAATCTGAACTCTTCCTGCACAGAATTCAAAGGCTTTCTTTGATTGGTGCGGTAAAATGTGTATCTGGAGTAAAGGGTTAAATCGCCTGTATTATATATGGTGCTTCCGTTAGAGAAAAGAAAATATATCCCCAATTTTTATTAGACATTGTTTACAGGTTGATGATTCGGAGGTCAGGTCGAACTATGCATTTGGATTAAAAAAAACAACAATGCTGATAATGAAAAATCGCGAGTTTATAACCTTTGACGTGTCTTTGTTTTATACTTACATAATCTGTACCGGAAGTCCCACGTATGGTACAAGCGGCTGTACCGCAAGGAAATGTATTTTTTTGTTGCTCTAGTGTGCATGTTTGATTGATTGATTCTTTATTTCCTCCATAGTACAAATATACAGGAGAGTATAAACATTTAAACAGCAAATGGGAGTACAATAAATATACAAAAACATAATACACATATAGACAATTAAATGACAATCATATATATATACAATACAAACAAACATATAACTTCGATAGTTCAAACAACTTACATATATACATACGAAATAAATAAATGATATGTCCATTCAAATTGCAAAATATATAAACACTTTTAGAAGAATATTGCATATAATGACTGATATGACTTGCCGAAACGAAACACAAGAGCATACACTATATGGGTGCTAAAAGTGGTATTAGTTCCAAATATTATCTTTCAAAAACATAATTGTATTCGTACCTTAAAAGTTAAATGAAAGGAACGCATTATTTGAAGATATTATTATTATTATTTATTAATTTTAACAATTTGAATACAAACAATAAATATATAATATAATATTTAAAATTAAAATATTATTGTGTATTGTTATTTTCGTTGTCAATACGGGATAACGACGAGCTCAACAACAAAGTGACAAAACACAAAAGATGAAGTATTGTGTGTGTTATCTACATAAACGTATATCTTAATGCTTTAGTCTGATGATGTAAATGTCTAAATGTAATTTTTGAAATAGCAACCGTTTGTTTATCTGTCATGTTTAAAGAAGGATAACCGGAAACTAGTTCTATAATTTGATTAAAGGCGTCCATGTTACAAAGTTTATCGTACATATCTGATCCACATACTTTGTGTAAATTACATAATAAAGTATGTCGGAGGAAATTATTTGATGAGCAGAACAAAATTAAATGTTCAGCTACAGTTTCTGTAATGAGACTGCACTGCGGACAAACAGTTTGATATTTGCGGGCAAATAAATTACCAATTATAAAAGTAACAGTTCTACAGTATGGTAGAGAATCGCGATATATTTGGGAGAAATACCAAATACTGTTTGGTACAATTTCTCTTTGTATATTGAGAAAACTATTGAGACTGTCGTTTTTAACCAGTCTTGTTCTAAAGTCAAATTCGGCTGTTATATCACACTGTGATTTAAAAAATACCCTAAAATGACGAGTTCAATCCGTTATAGTTAAACCATGACTATATGACTTCTTCTCTTCAAATTAAACATGAATGTTTCACTTAAACATTGCTTTTCTAATGTACAGAGTACTTGTAAACATTTATCCAGCCGTGCAATCAATATTATTGAATACACACTGAATACAAGATACTTTATAAAAGTTGAATTCATGTTTATATTCCTTGTTGGGTTCGCCATTTTGGCTGAGCACCACGTGATACACTCTATAGCCGATACATGTTAAATGTAGAAATACGATTGAGTAAAATTAGAGTGTAACGTGTCACGTGATAATCAACATTGCAGCAAAATCCAGTTAAGAAATTTTTATAAATTGATTACCATCTAACAACTGACACATTTTAGGAACAATCGCATTTATAAAAATATTATGGAGTTTCAAATAAGGACATGTGACATGTGAACATTTCAATATTACCCTTTATTACTATATGTAAATTATAGCAACACAATGAATTGTTGTTTTTTTCCTACGATTTGTAACATA
The DNA here is from genome assembly GCA_029582155.1 of Panopea generosa. NCBI lineage: Eukaryota > Metazoa > Mollusca > Bivalvia > Adapedonta > Hiatellidae > Panopea > Panopea generosa. Next base: position 61,817,939 of record CM055907.1, read on the forward strand.
AGTGCATTTAGCAGCCATGTAAATCAAATTTATTATCGATAATGTTTAACATTTATGATCGTAAATATTTTTAAAAATAGATAAAATTACAAACAGTGCCATCAATTATATAGCGGATAGAATTGTGTTTGTGTTTTGCTTTCGGTCTTCCTGTATTCAAGTTATGTAGCTGTTCAATATTGGGAATGATAAGGCTTACTGTCAAAGCTTGTTCCAAGTTGAATACCAAAGGTCGAAAAACGAATAACAAACATTTCAGTCCGCCAAATAAAAGCCATGCTAAATAAATTATTACTTGAATATTGGTTTAAAACGCCGTAACATTTTGTTTTAGTGGTTAAAATGTCACGGTACTAGTATTTCATATTGGTGTTTTAAATATTACGTGAAAGCATCTCAGTTGACAGGAGGGTGTGCGAAAAAAAATACCCAGATTCGGATACATGTAGCTATAGCTCTCGCATAGATGCGAAATGTCTAGTAATATTTACAGTAGAATTCCGATGGCTCGAACTTGACGGGACTGGGCATAATAGTTCGAGTTAAGGGTTGTTCAAGCCAAATATTGTTCACCATACCATATATGTTCATGTGTTTTCATGGGAATAAGAGTTCGTTCGGGACCAGAAAAGTGTGTGTTCGAGCTATTTATGGTGTTTGAGTCATCCGTGTTCGAGTCAACGAAGTTCTACTGTAATTTGAGCCATCTGATCGTTTACCAATATTATATTTTTTGACACATTTATAGTTACATATGGCATATCCATTTTAATTGATAGAGGAAAACCACCTCAGAATGAATGTGAGTAGATATACCACCCTTCTGCAAGTACCTGGAAAGTTTTCTCACATAAAGTTATTGGAGCGAGCGGAATCTCGAACATATAGCCTTAAAGGAGAGAAATAAGTGATCTTGAGACGCCTTAAATCAATTAGCCACGTTCAATTTTATGTATTAAACTGTTGTTTGTTGTTCCAAATGTGTTGGCTGTTTTTTGTTTCAAAGTTACATTTGTTTTAGGTACATCACAGTGTAAGTACTTCGAACCGGTCCCAGTTAGGTCAGGTCGTTAGTTCGAATTCCCACCCGGACACAGTCCCTATAGTGACTGCTATACAACATATATTCTCATTTTCATTCTTCTCTCACCACTGAGAACATTATCAGTTATTTCAGCAGATGGGTGTGCTCGAGTACTGGTGAAACTTCCAAGATCCTAGGAAAGAGCAGTTAGGTCAACTGATCGTCTTTAAAGCTTCGATGGTATACAGTGCCGTTGAATATAATCAAACTACCTATTGTGTGCAATAAAATTCTCAGTCCGAGACATTAAAACATTAAAATGACGAGTATCTATAGCCACATGCGATGAATGTTATATATTTTATGCTTTTTGAATTATAGATATTTCTCAGTGGATTATTTATGGAAATCCACTGTTTAAAACAGTGAAATTATGAAGAAAAAAAATGGTCCTTGCATATAAATTTTAACTTTTTTTATTAATAAAAAAATATCTATTGGTGAATTGTTGGAAAAAAATATATACGACTCCAGTGCTCATCGTTAAACTTTACAGAAACGAATCGTTACCTTTCCCATTTCTATAAATGTTTGAGTTATGAATAAATCATGAAACAACCGTTTCGGATGGAAACAACCATTGAAGGTATATTATTTGCTAACAATGAACTACTTTCATACGCAAGTTAATCGATATGGCCGCACGTACATTTAAATGTTCTCATACAAAAGTAAACATAGGGATAATAAAAGTACAAAGCAATTTAGTGAAAGGTCGGAATTAATCACTATTTTATTTATCGATAGATCCGTTACTTATGAAACGTCAATAACAGCATTAAATCGAATGTGAAAAAGAGTATTTTAACCTAATTATTAAAAAACATAAACAGATTTTTTAACCGATAACAATTAACCTTCAATTCAAATTTAATTGCAAGTTCAACGTATTTATATCTTAATAACATCGTTATCTCTTAAATAGGTAAAACAGATATATTAAGGGAATTTATCAGGATTTTTCAAACTTTTAAAATTGAATAAAATAATTTATCATATTTTTCCCCATCATATCATGCCTTTATATACCCACTGACTCTGTATTGCCAAACATTTATATATTTAAACCTGTCAAAATAATATAATTAAAAGGGATTTCATAACTTGTGCAACGCGCCTAGGTTAGACTAAAATAGATTTGCCGCTTGAAAGTGCAACATATTTTGTGACGTATTAAATGATTTCATTTCAAATTGATCCGTTATACACAGGGTTGGATCCAAGATTTCAGTTTAGAGGTGGGGCGCAACACTCAATCTGAATGGACAAACACGTTTGTAGTTGAAATATAATGCATTTTAATAACATATATGAGGTTAGGGGGAGGGGTGTATGCCTTTTTTAAAGAGTAGAGCCGCCATTGATATAGGTTAACATGTAGTAAAAATTGTTTCATCTTAGAAAGAGTCCGAATGACGTCAAGCAGTAGCTAAATGCTGTCTATTTTAGAATGGGGCTTTTGATTCAAGTGCACCACTCCAGTTTGAATAAAACATGTAAATGTTTGTGCAGGTGCAATACAGCAGTTTGATTTAAACCACAGAATGGTACTTCTACTCTATCCTTCTATTTGACGTCGAGGGCATGTACCAGTTTATTTCATTGGAACTTTTTAGCTACCCACAACGTGATATCTCTTCACTATCCGTTTTACCCGAAGCCCAGAAATCCCTTTTTTCTATCCTATTGTAAGACCTGTCAGTTACTTGCGGAGATGGGATGTGCTCGAGTACTGGTTAACCTTTCAGGATCTCAGGAAACAGTGGTTAGGTTAACTGATCGTCTGTTAGCCCTCGATGGCATAAAAATGACGCTTACTATTCAATCAGGCAATCAATCATTGATCTAAGAAGTGTACCTGTGCACTCAACCATTTCATTTGAACTGTGAGCTGATGTCTATTACATATCATTTGTTTGACTTCTATAAGTAAAACTGTACAATATTTAATCCTGTTTACTATTATACTTAACATGTTTTTATATGAACTATTATATGGTAGCTGATTTCTGCCATGTCGTGTTGGTATGTTGGCGGGGCGATAACACGCAAACACGAAAACACGAAAACTCGACAAAGTACATATTTGTCGTGTTTTCGTGTTGTCATTTTGACGGGCGAAGATACAAAAACACGACACATTCTTCGGCACAAAAAAGACATATTTATTTATCGAGTTTTCTTGCTGGCGTGGTGGTGCACTTTATTCGTTGTGCTGTCGTGTTTTGTACTTTGTCGAGTTTTCGTGTTTTCCTATTTTAGCCCCACCAACACGCCAACACGACATGGCAGACATCAGCCACCATAATTTTAATATCATATTAATTGTAAATATCATTGTCATAAGCTCATAATATTTGGCTTTATGCTTAATGCATGTATTAGTATACTCTATTCATTTGTCTGATCTGCAGGCTGGTACCAGTTCCTCCTTACCGTTATATCGACACCAAGGCGTGTACCAGGACACCCTATTCTTTATTCTAAATTACAGGTTGACATCACTTCATTTCATTATTTCGTTTGACCTCCTGGACCTTAATTCATCAATATAGACTCAGACTCAAAATGTCAAAAATTTAATATTCAAATAACATGTATTAAACAAGCAAATTACAAATCAAGCAGTTTTAATGATTATTAAACAGAACCTGTTACTGAATTACCTTTCTTACCCATAAATGCATGTTTACAGAGTTTTACAACAAAAAATTGATATAAGTCCTAGTCCGATTCTTAGACCCAAATTATTGATGAATTTAGGCCCAGAACTGTACAATCACACTAACGGTACATTACTTTGAACAGCGCAAACGTTCACGTCAAGCCATGCTAGACGACAACCATTCAGGCATCCGAAAAAAATTATGTAAATTACAAATAACCACACCTGACTATATTGTTATATAATTTAATGTATATTTAAAATACTATTCGTACATTGAATGTGGTAAATAACTATAATTTGTAATTTTGATATCTACTTACAGGGGCAGTTCTGAATGAGATTCCATCAAATTTGGAAAACGAAAATATGGAGCACGACCAGTTGCAACGACATAAACGTGATCTAACCTGGGATGATGTTGAAGTATTTTACGAAGACAAAAATAATTTTGCTATGTATCTTGTGTTACCAATAATTGTTATTGTGTACGGAGGCTGTGCTGTCATATATTGCATTGCAAGGTGTAGACGTTATGTCAGGAAAAAGAAGCGAAAACCTAAACAGCATCCGGAAACCACTGAAAATGAACCTCTTGATGATATTGAAGCAGGACAGCAAAGGCACGCGTCTTTCCCCATTATATCAACAAATGCTAACCAAAGATCTGGAGATGGAAGCGCATCTAGAGATGGCGCGAGAACATCTTCTGATGTACAGATTGGTGTTGATCGTAACAACGGGCAGGAAACTCCTCTACCCTGGCAGGTTCCGGGTGACAAACAACAATTAGTCGCCGGTGCAGCTGCTGCAAGTAAAAAAGGTTATGAAAATAAAAGCTATGAAGCTGACTTTAATTCTCCCAAACAGCCTAATTCACAAAGACCACCGCCGAGTTACGAAGAGACATATCATAAACGGCCAATATCTAAACCACCACCCTACGAGGAAAACGGGAATAGAGAACGACGGGGATCAGTTGAGGAGATAATAACCCTTGACCCGGTGCCAAGAAATGATTCCAACGATCGGAAACGACGCAGACCTGGTTCGCGAAATAGTACCCAGCACTCTCAAGATAACGGAGCACGTGACAAATACGATCAGCAGTACGAAGATGAAAGACAAAAGGCCAGGCAAGTTGTTCGTGGTGATCGTCCCAGACGTGACATACAGTCAGACAAAAACAACCGCGAGAGGACTCCGGATATTATTTCACACGCACGCACAAAGCCGCTGGAACCGCGTTATAGACCAACTCACAACGATCCGCAGTCAGACGCTACACTAATGGCAAAGCAAGCGGCCCAACTACTGAGACTTGATCACATGGGAAAACAACAAGGAAAGAAACAAAAGCGCCTTGTATTTGTAGCTGAGTGAAACACTTGTCAAACAAAATATATACATCTTACAACAACGTTTAAAACATTGGATGTTATAGACAGCCATGCAATCCTGTAAAGACGCCTAGAAAAAAAGGTTAATCTTTGATATCCAACCGTAAATATTCCTTGGGATATGAACATCATCACTAGATAAGATAATAAACTATTTATAAAAGTCCTACTGAGGTCAAAGGTAAAACTACTTTGGAAACGGGCAAATATGTTAGTTATTGTGAATAATGGATATACACATTTTATGATTCGTACTGATAGGCAACAATATAATTCCATTCCCATTCCAGAATCCGTTTTAAAGGAAAAGATCCAACATACCAAATTCAAATTACGTGAATTGATGAATACTGACGTGTAATAACACAGTAATGCAAAATGATTGGATAATTTTTAAAAAAAAAATTCTGTGGTATAGTGTTTTAACAGGACAGATATGTATTGATAATATATGTCTCTTTAGCGAGCATATGAAAAATAGGAAATTAAATCGACATAAGTATATCATTCTATATATGTAATTAACTACTCTATATTAGAGAAAGTATTTTATTTATTCATAAAATTAGACTCTGCAAATTAAGGTGTATCGTATTTGTAATTGTTTCATTACCAGAAATGGAACATGCAAAACACACTTTTTGAAATCAGATTAATGGATATCAGGACGTATAGATATACCAAACCAAACGTTAAGAACCCTTTGGAATTCTGAGCTCGGAGTACAAAAACATGAATTATATATGATGTGTAGTAAAGTACACGTACTATCTACAGTGTCGTCTGAAAAACATCATTTTATTTTATGAATATTTAAAAGACGCCATTAAAAAACTTTGATAGCATCATCTCCACTAGATCAGGTAACACACTATGAATATTAATCTAAGGTCATATTAAGGTCAGCTGTTAAATGAATTCACTATTTTGGCAGCATGCGCATATGTCAGTTATTGTGAATGATGGACATACTAATCGAGTGTTTTATACTGATAGGTAACTATACTGATAGGTTATATTGGTATAACTAAAGGTAACTATACAAATACAATTTCAGGAATACTTGTGTTACGTGCAATGACCTAACATGTCGATCAAGAAGAATAAAAGTACCAGATGTAACGAATACAAAAACTTAGAGACGCGTAAGAATAAATAACACATATTGATCATTTTTAATTCTGTATTTTTTTTTGTAGTATAGAGTAATACCTATAGTATAATACATCAATAGTACTTCAGAAAGCCCATAAGCAAAACCAGGGAAATAAAACGATATAAGTATATTGTTTTTTTATAATTTTCTACAATATGTTAAGTATAAGTGTTCTATTTATTTACTAGAAAAGACCCTGAAAATTAAAGGAACATCATACTTCTAAGTTACCGGACAAGAAACTTCACATTGCTTGAAATTAGAACCAACATGAATATCAAGACGTTTGGATTTGTGAGAGTAAAAAATATTAAGTATATACAAGTTTACAAGTTTTTACTTGTTTTATTTTTCATATTTCTAGAAGGTCTTAGACCCATGAGGACATATTTAATATATACGTTACGGCAAGCATATATCAGTACATTACAAATTAATGGATCGCATATATGTTAAGTAATTTACGATTGTTTCAAATGTTATACATATCACTCATATACATTATACGTACATATACATATACATATACATATACATCCATATACGCATATCAATAACAATTGTAATTGATATATATGTATTTTAAAATCGTTAAACCTTGCACAAAGCTGTTCAGTTTGAATACGTATCATTTACATGCGAAACCAGACGATAGGGCTATTGCATCCACATTCTTATCTTGCTATCCTATTCCATTCAATATTACAAGGAACGTCACAAATTGTACAAAAAGTCCGGCAAGCTCACAATGTAAGGTCTTGTCACCTTGCTTATTAACCCTGCCTGGTACCGAACACTAACACAATTGTAATTAAGTGTGTTTTCGTGATCTATGGCGATTGTCTCTTATCTAACTGTGAAAGTAACGATGATATAATGTAGATGAAAGTCTTCAAAAGAAAACAAATTTACGCTGAGCTAGGAAATTGTATTTATTACAGAAAACCACATACCAAACTGATTGAGTTAATGGTGAATAGCAAAAAAGAGTCACATGATCACCTATGAAATTAGATCAAAGTAAAAATATAATGACACAATGTGACTATAGCAATAATGTAATGATGGAATGCGGTTATTTATAGCATGCGGTTATTTATAGCGTTAAATGTAATGATGGCAAGTGGTTATATCAAACTACTCAACAGTAATCTATTTCAATGATTTAACCGTCATGTGAAAATAAAGAATGGAACTCTTGTTTGAAAAGACATGCAAAAACAGAGGAGAATACGTTATACATATTGGAGGTTAAGTTATATATTGAAGGTTAAGTTACAAATCATACGTATAGTATACTATAGATAGTCTTGTAGACTGATTTGATGATACTTTTCATTTTTGACAATGCTGTACATATGTTGCAGTGGCGCATCTTTAAATTCGTATATCTTAACCCAACAGAAACCAATGACATTTAAACATATCAGAACATGTGAGAAACGTTCCAATCATCTTATATGTGCAATGAAATATGATCGTTTTAAGGATTTTCAACAAAAGAATGCTCAATCAATTTACATAGCACTTATTACTTATGCGCAAGAATATTGCTACCGTCACCAATGGGACGTAGTTGGAAAATGAGATTTAAGTTTACTCTACTTTTTGTTGTGTTCCATTTCCAATGAAATATTTCGGGGACCATGATCTGTTAGCTATTTGATTTTATTGCTTACATAACTATATTTACCAGAACCGTATTCGACAAAACATAAATGCCGAGACATCCAAGTCGACTGACATTGATGTTATCTTATTTTTTATTCATTGTCGGCAATTTTCAAAATCATATACATGTTATATGACAACTTATAACACTGGTCAACATGTTAATACTAGTATTCGTTTAAATGCATTTAACATTCATATTGAAGAAATATTTTATGAAATATTTTACAATATAATATATACGCATGGATTTGAAACAAAATTATGTTGAAAGAATATGTAAATCGACTAAGAGTGTTTTAGTTTTTGTAATAAATGTGTAACAGTTAAAAAAGTAGATGAAGAAGAAGATGTATGAATAAGAGAAAAGGTGAAAGAAAGGAATATATGAAGTGATGATAATTTAATATTCCGAGTTGTGTATTGTCTATCAATTATTAAAAAAAATCATCGTTAATATAAAACATTTATTAAATAGTTATAATTTAGTTTATCATATTTGGAAACATGAGCATTTTGTTAGAATTGTCAATATTAATTGACTAAATGGAGGGTAGTTTGTTATTACTATCCTGTCATCTCGCGTGAAAATGTCAGATCGTCTTATCTCACTTGCGGCACATAAGCAGGTCTGACAAATTTACAAGAGATGGTTTAGCAGTAAACATTGTGTTATTTACAGTGCTGTAGCCATAACTAAAATCAAGGAAGCTTATTCTAATCTCCAGTGGTTTGGGGGAGGTACACATTTCTGCGTTTTCCTGTTATTTAAGATATTTAAGCGCTTAAAAAGACCAAATTATCCTTATGTTTTTTTAAATATTTTCTTTGTGCAAATTGCGGCCCAAATCATATAAGAGCAAGATTGTAAAATTTGTAATGAAATAAGAGGGATATTTATATTATGAATCTGCTAACAATTTATAAATAAGTATATTAAAGCTGTTCAGGAAGATATTCTTTCTTTTCTATGTACCTACAAGGTGATTATGCGAAAGAAATGTCTCAGTGTGGCTAAGGCGCCGATGTACTTTTGTTATTTAATGTTATGTTTAACATAAAAAAGAAAATAACATTAGTAGTATAAAAAAGAAATAGGATGTTGAATTATTGTTATTTTAGCGAATGTAAATTTTGCAATTAAAATGATGTAAAACGTACTGTGCTCATGTCCTGTATGCACCTAGATCCCAGGAATTTCCACAATGTTAACATTCTGGCTAGGAGTTCAATCTCCTCTAGGGCCATATCAGGTTGTGCCTCAGTGGTAAAACAACAACACGTAGTCTGGTTGAGTTAAGAGAATCTGGAGTGGTTTTTTTGCAGAAACGCAGCTTGTGGTTAAAATCATTATTACTAGAAGTCTACCATTGATTTTTGTTTTTTTATTCTATTGTAAATAAAACATGTTTGCATGTTTGTTAATCATAGTACGAACCAAATGAAAGAACTGAAACTTACATGTTATTGCTTATCAACATCATAAATCATTAGATGTAGTTTAGAGTATAAGATTCAACTGGATATGGAAAATTATTTAACTGATGTATTTTATGTTTATTCAACACTACAGTCTAACCTGACTTAAGCAGCCAGTCAAGGGCAGGAGCAAAAATGACCTTTTAAGACAAGTTGTTGCTAAACAGAAGTTAATTTACTTTGAAAGCATACAATTGGGAAATTAAAACAAGTGGCTGTTTAAAAGAGGTGACCACTTACACAGGTTTTACTGCACTTGCTGGACAGCAACTTTACATACTCTGTGCATCCAGTGGTATAACATCTCCGTATATTTTAGTTTCGAGTTGTTCTTCACGAATGAGACGTTAAATGGGTTGTTTAACTTCATAATTATTATTATTATCGTCTTTATATCCTCCAAGTTAATGGAGATTACATGACATAAATACTAAAGACACATATTAAACAAAAAATACAGGCATGTAATAAAACATGAAAAGAAAAGTTCTATTGCAGAAGCATGAACTTTAACACGTTATACACGATACTGACATAGTATATACATCAAAGAACGGGTGTACACTTACGAAGCATAAATATGTTTAATGTATGTTACATGCTGTACCATAAAGTCTGAATATCGCTCTATATTTAGCACTTGTGGTAAGTTATCATCTGTTATACCAATCATGTTTAAAGGTAATTGCTCGTTGTCTGTTGTATTAAGCATGTTGTATAAGGCTACACTAAACTTATGTATCACATCTTTCCAGTATTCAGTTCTTAACAGTTTTATTGTATGGTTCAAGCAATCAACAAGAATATATTTGAATACCGAAATTTGCTTTTTTTTCTTAAACAGTGCTAAGAGTGCTTTAATTCAGTACATTTTTGATCAAGAGTTTATTTTTTGTCTGTATTGTCTGTAATGTTTACACTGTAATATATTTGTTATACTTGTTTCATTTTAATGCCATTTTCAACATATGACAGGTTATATATACCATATGGTGTCATAGTACTGTTTGCGGAATACCTCATAATGATGAATTACAAATCACTGGAAAACTTCTCATATCAAGTTTTTGGACCAAACAGGGCTCAAATCCACCACCTCAGTGATGCGACCAGTGACCATTATCAGACGACAGCACCTTAGATCGTTCTACAAATTAATCACTATTCCTTGTTATTATATTGAACTATCCATTGTTAATATATTGACGTTCAAGTGTTTTCAAAAAAGAAGCATGTATTTTGTTTCATTTCTTACTTCCAAATGTTAAATAAATTGCAAATGAGCTAAAACAAGCAGTAATAATACTTCGTGTGGATGAAGTGCCGGTGACCTAATAGTTGGTGGTTTTGACTCCCAACATACTACTTCTACTACTATTACTACTAATAGATTCAAGTAGCGCATAAACCACTTAACAGTTAATACTTTTAATATCCTTTCAAATATTCATTTTAACTAACATTTATCTGAACTTATATTCGATATATCTGTACATAATTGTCCATACTATTAAGTCCCACAATGGCTATTCCTATTCCTGATGAGACGAACAGCAAAATTTCACCCATCTCTCTCTCTCTCTCTGTCTCTCTGTCTCTCTCTCTCTCTCTCTGTCTCTCTCTGTCTCTCTCTGTTCGTTACAATATGCAAAGTTTTTTGACATAATATATATAATATGTAATGTAAAAACATCTCTACAGATCCCTATACTAACATTCATTGATATATATATATATATAATGAACGGGCGCAGCGCCCTGTCCCTTTGAGACTCCGCACCTCTGCCCTAAAGGCGCAGACACTCTTTGTTTTAATTCCCCCAGCTGTCCCAATTATAAGTCATATAAACAAATCAACTGCCAATCACATATGAAAAAACTTTATTTCAAACATTTACAGAAAGTTTATCAATATAACAAGTTTATAGTCTAATAGAAATGCAAAGCCCGAAACTAAAAGAAGGTTTCTTTGCAATTTTTACACGTTTATATACTCCTTTTCAAAATACTAAAAGTTTAGGAAAATCGAAGAATTTGTAGTTTGATTTTTTCAAGTTTTATTGATACATGTACGCATATTTATATTAAGGTTTTAGATCTGTAATGGCCAATATCGCAACCATGCCTGAACTAGGTGTCTTAGCTATAACCATCCTATGACGGATGTATTTCTGAAGCTTTAGAAGACTTTACTGTCTAAAATGAAAATTATCTAAATTTTAAGTGTCAACTGTCTATAACCTCAAAACTGGAAAAAATGAACAACTACAAAACACAATGAAATAGCTATAATTTTCATATATATACTATAAAGGATAAATAAAAGGCATCAACGCCGCTGAATAGACTAAACCTAAAGAAACTAACATACCTACTCTCCTTTTTTATAAATCTTAAAAAAGCTTACCCTACCCCCACTTTCGAATTGTTATTTTTTTCATAAAATATTCTATAACTTCATATTTTAAAATGTTCTACCATCATTACTATTATAATTAACCATTAATGTTGTATGCCAATATTTTCCACATTGTTAAAAGTGAGAAATGCATAAAGATAAACAACTTTTACCGTCTTGTTTTCTCAAAATGTGGCATTTTATAGGATAAGTATCAACATAAAAGGCAGCAACTTTGGCGACATAGTGTTTTTTCCACATCTACTAACAGCAAACAGATAATATGCACTTGTTAAATATTGTATTTAAGCAACTGTTTCTATTAAAACAATATTGCTGATGTAATGACACACGAGAAACTATGTTCATATTCCTTAGAGCTTGACTGGAATGTTTAATAAATTTAAAATATTACCGTATCCACCCAAAAAATAATGTAATTTTCCCCCCAAAGATTGTTACGAAAAACAATCTTTTTCTAATTTTCTAGCCCCACCACTATCACACAACCTTTCTTACATTGTATATCGAACTATACTACATTGTTAAAAGTGATAAATGTACGAAAATAAAACTTTTGCCATATCCTTCGCCAAAGGGTGAAATATTTTGTAAAAATGTACAACCAATGATCTGGAACCTACATTTTCATCAAACACTGGACCATTTCTATTGAAAACTTTAAAGGTTAGGTGTAAATAGTTGCTTATAGAAATATTTCACATAAACTTTTTCTTTTATCTTTAGTAATAATTGTTTATTTATTGGTTTGACTTGGCAAATGAAATACAAAAACTAGAACTGGTAGCTACAACAATATAATATATTTTGAGTGGGTGGGGATCAGTTGTTGGAATTTCTATCTAGAAAATTGGTTGTGTTTGTGACAGGTATATGTCTTTTACAGTTGAATGTGCTGAGCAAACCATCTCTGTAAATAAAAAAAACTATAAAAACAATTGAGAGCAAGTTGGGATCGACCCCACGACCTCTAGTCTGATATTCCAACTCACTGACCTCTTTACCAACGAGTCCACAACGTCCGTAGAGTTACAATTAATTTAGATTTATGTTAAGTAAGAAATGATGACGCTTACAATAACATTACAGTTTTGCTTCGATCAATATCAAAATGCAGAATAAAATTTGACATTACGTGTTGTTGCGCAGATTCCCATTGGTATTTTACCAACATGATGGTGCGCAAATTCGATTTTTTACCCATATGATAGTTGTGGTCAACATTAATATCATAGTCTTTATTCTGATCTGTTTTCTTTTTATTTTGAACAACCTCGACGATTAAAATTTGTTTTAGCTTCTTCTGCCATGATGGAAAATCCAATGTGACGTCACTACACGCGAGAAAACACCTTGTCATGTGACAATTTTACTAAATTTAGCCACCATGAATGGTTTTCCGGCTGGCGGAAATTCGTTGCAGAAAGTAACGATTGATAACTGTGCTAGTCGATTTCTACCGAGATCATTACAGATCCAATACCTAAAATGATAACTTGTAATATCTGTTCGGGTAGAAAGTATAGATATGGATACGAAATATTCATGTATTGTTGACATTTTCATATAAACTAAGTGATAAAAATATTTTATATTAACCTACATGCTTTTGCTAGTGCTTGGTATTAAAAACACACATGCTATATAATAACAATATTTAAAAACAACCCCACCCGCATCTTTTACAACATGAAAATGTGGTACTTCAAATATTTATCATTTGAGTCGCACTTGTTACATTATTGGTTTATATCTACTATAATACAACTTTTTCACGTACACATGAACGCCTTCTAAGCCCCCTACTTTGACTGCAACATTATCCGCACGGTGGGGAGCACTCCAACCCATGCTTCTTACATGTACATTGCGTCATGTGGCAATCTGAATTATACTTATATCTGACCACTTTCAATCAACTAATAAACGGACTGTTGCAGGGGCTTTCTGTGTTTGTACATCCGTCTTATGGTGTACTACTTTCTAATCATATCCTCTGAAATATGCCACCTTTATCCTTCCATGTTTGGATTTGATGGAACATTCTGATGTTATGATGAATTGCTGATGCAGACGATGATGGTATACGTACAAGTGCCACAAGTGTAATATTTGTTAGATTTATACACATTAGAGTAGCAATGGCTTATCCCGGTTCTCCATTGTATACAATTAATGCTTCCTCTCCTGATTGGGCAATTGTAACTTTTGTGGCAGTTTCGTCATCAAAAACAAAATAGCAATTTCTGATTTATTTGCAACTTCCGAAGTAATAGTCATGTTCCTGTACCAAACAGACGAGAGGTTGTGTCACATCCAAGAACTGCATGTTTTATTTTTGCAAGCTTTGTGCTTTTCACAATTAAGACATCTGTATTTCCTACTGCTTGACGTGATTTAATACTACTTGCATCTAATGTACCGGTTAGCATTTTAATGGAGCCTTATAGTAAAATGGTATCCAGGTATATGTATATTAACCCTTTGTGCTGTGTTGAAAATCATCCGCCAATGACATACTGAATATTTGTCGTCATAGTTTGAGGTTCTACAGCAACAACTCTCCAGATTACTACTGGTTCAGCTAACTTTGTTTTTGTTGCTTCCCAAGCAAACAATCTGAATCGAAGAGAGTCGGGGTATGTACATATTTGATAAGTGATTAATGAAGTTCCTCTCTGGTCAACAAAACCCAAGCAGCAGAAATCGACCGTTGAAAACATAGATGAAGATCGAATTGTATTATTTCATAATTTATCTCAGCCTCAACTTTACAACTCAGTGTATCAGCCTATTATTTTTCTTTTATTATTTGTTCTTCCGTAGATTTAATGATATCTCTACCAGTTTTCCTGGAGTTATCAATATTAACAATTTATCTTCCATAACATTAATACTGCTTAGCGATGGATCGCCATTGAACGGATTTCATTATTTGACAGAGCTGGCAATTTGTTTCATTCTGTGACTGTCTTGCTTTGTTAATCTCTTTGTAATGCTCAAATGATGTATACATAGCGTTTACATATCTTTATGTACCTCAACACATGTAGGTGTAGATAACAGGTTAACTGTTTTTTTAGTGTTTCAGTCAAACAATTGCCCCTACTAATGGGACCACCGGTTGTTCCAGCTACCTTAATTAGCATTTGCTCTATGACCAAACTATCGAGAGTCCAGCACAATATAACTATTTCATCCTGCATCAATATACCTTAATTCGAAAATTTTTAATACATTATGATGTTCTTCATTCCGTTGTAACATATTGTACGAGTACATATACCATTATTGCAAATAAGATGTAAACCTTGACGCAGCAAAAGACAATAACATTTCTGAAAAAGTGTGCAGACAAAGGGCTGAGTTTTCCTTACGTCTGAGTTTGATGTTCACTGTCTCAAAAAGTTAGAAAATCTGTAAGTATTGCATTCACAGCAGTACTGTTCTTCTATAACAAACATTTTCTTGTCGGCGTCTGGTTTCTTGCTTTGCAAATGATATAGGCTTAAAGTTGCAACTTTTATATCAGTTTCACAATCTGAGTTTATTAGAAACCCTTCAGTGTATTCTTTCATAGCATTTTCAAATAAGCGTTCTTCAGGGACAATGACTCTTATATTAACCAAGTTGAATGACTGCTTGAAATGTCTCAGATATTCGTCCGGCAGTGGCAGTAGTATTGTCCGTATTTCTAAATTCAAAGGTTGTATTATAAACCTTCGACCTTTCGATACTGCTAAGAACTTCTTCTTTGAGAGTGTGTGCACTTATTCCTCTTCATGTAGTTTAACCCTTTACTTCATATAGACGCATTTGGACACCTCTAATATAGACGCCTTTGGACACCTCTAATATAGACACCTTTGGACATCTCTAATATTGACGCCTTTAAACACCTCTAATAAAGAAGGCTTTTGAATAATTGGGTGAATTATGTTTATATTAACTGACAGAATGGAAAACAGTGCAGGAAGTATTTAGATTGCTCTTCTTGCACTGTTTTCAAAGGCCTTCTGTGAACACGTATCGTATCGGCATCAATGTACTCCAAAACCTCTTGTAGCCCCTAACCTCCTATCAGATGACCAATGCTCCCTAAAAAAGCCCATTTCAAATTTGAATCTGATATCTTGTCTATCTAAGTACAATGTTTCACTATTCAATGGCTCATTCCGTGGACTTTCTTATTTCTTCTTCCATAAAGGCTGGTCATAAGCAAGTTTAAACGTAACATATAGCCTGCTCGCTTACAAAGTAGTACGAGTGTCATGGTGATCATCGGCATGGCTCATATGCGATTTAAGAAACTATAATGTTTTTGTTGATCAAAAATCGCGTGAACGTTTACTTTTTTGGCAAACATATCTTACACAATTCACAGGCAGCTGATTTATTATACATAGAATGTAAGTTATATATGACTTTGACTATTTTGTGATGTTTGGCAAAATGGTCTTGAACTAAACGAATTGCAGTTTGAAGTAAGATTTCAAGTTCTTTTTAAATTACAGTATACGCATTTCGAAATCATAAGTACTTCAACTTGAAACATAGAAACACAAATTGCTGGAAAACGTTTTGTTTTGTAGAGAATTTCATTTTACAAAGTAAAAAATTTGGTTTTTATTCCTGAAATGAATAGAAGTTTATATAATTTGAAATGATATTTTGCGAGATTCTGCGTGAAGACGCGAGCATTTCTAAATCTCAATTAGTTGTTTTCACTTCTTTATATAAGTCTTTTGTGCAAAATAGAAATGTTCTGCTAGCTTCAAACTAAATTCTTTACTGGTTCAGATTTTTAAATGGAATAATTAGCTGGGGTAATTTGTTATTCTTTTTTTATGTTATTTCATCAAAATTTGAAACATTTTATGTATTTCTTATATAAAATTGTGTAATAATATGTTTTTTATTCGTTAAAACATTTAGTGTTGTTTAACAAATCGAAAATGGGTCATAGAAAAATAGCATGTTTACTATCTCCTTTATTATGATAGTATACAACGAAAACCCTTAGGATAAAAACACTTTAATATCCTCCGATTTTTTTTTTGTATAGAAGTGTGGAGAAGGATCTCAAAACCACTTAGATACCAAAAGTTAATTTTAGTGTCGGGTCCTGGTGTAACTTGATTGTTTTCATTCATTATGTGTTAATGACGTGAATTGATTGTAACTTATGTTCATCAACGTGTATCTGTATTTTCTTAATATCTCAATATGCTGAACTTGACATATCAAATGTACAACATTTTGTTTTAAAAGTGTTAATACTAATTTTCATGTACATGAATATACAAATAATACGTCGTCATTTTGAGGAAGAAAAACTCGGAATTAAATAACTGTTGTAATTCGTCTGACAGCATGAGGGGTGCTCCAAGCGCCGTTTCAAAATGAATTCGAGTCCCGGTCATTTTAAAATCATTATTAGAGACGGTTTATTTTGGAATGACAGCGCCATCACTCAGATTTCGTTTTAGAACAGGGTAGTCGAAAAAACATCACTGGAAGTGTTTATTGCCACAGCAGATCTACACTCAAATGGCACTGCGGAACCACAGAGAAATTGATAATTTGAAAATACATGTTTCATCATATAAACTTACTTATTAAATATTTGTTAATGGGAAGAGGTTTTATTTTCTTTCCTAACAAGCGCCATTGGATCCCTATGAATTTGATATAAGAGTTAAGTAACTAAGTTAAGTTAAGTAAACTTTCTTTTATTTTTGTTCAACTTCAGCTATGAAGAGGTGTATTCAGCCTGCATAGTGAGACTGATATTGTATGATCATACATGATCAGTTCATTTTATACAGTACAGAACACGAGTCATTGTTTATCAAATGTTTTACAATTTATGTAGCTTTCATACTACCTTTATCCAGTAGGAGATATACAACAGCAAAAGAAATATCTATTGAAATTATAATTTTGCAAACAATTAGCATAATTTCCTTCATTTCGAATCATAAAAAAACATTTGTGCGATTGTATGTCAGTTTTTATATCTCTTTATAGATTATTTATTGGTTAAAAAGTGTATTTCCATTCTTTTTTCTTTGACACGTAAATTTTCATTTATCCATTATATATATATGACATATAAAAAATGTTCCTTTTTTTGTATCAGATATCACCATTTATCTTATCTTTATTATTTTTCTATCTACGGAGTCACATCTTCAATCTGTATTAATCCTCATGCCATGTTGTACTTTTTATACACTTTCATCTTAAGTACTAAATATTGTCTCTTTTTCTTCTGTTATATATATCCTTCTTTGATCGACATATGTTTACCTTTTTTCTACTAAAGTGACAACAATTAGCCACCATACATTTCAACAATATTTTGAACTACATTTTTGTATTGGTTTTATAGAAGGATTGTATATGTGGAGTACTTCACTTCAATGAGGAATACAAGAAAATAAAGAATACTGATATAAATTGCATTAGTTTGTGAGTGACAATGGATATTTGACATTTTACTGTCTATGGACCAAACAACAAAGAACATATCAGGTTTATTTCTTCTATTATTACTGAGAAGAAATTGCGCATGTTGAGTCACAAAGGCTGTTTTAAAGTAAGTTTTTATTTATTTGACCCTACTTTTGTGTCTATGATATAATGTATAAAATGTTCAGTATGATAGTAATAAGCTTTAATGTTAAACCATAAACTGACTTTCAGTTCACAGTTAATATATATTGTCATATTGTCAATAAGAACAAGACGTTATATAAAAATGAAATGTGTTCAGTTTCTTAGTTTTTTATATGCTTAAAATTTGGCAAAATAGACATTAACACGCCATTACTGAACAAAACCAAACTTTCACTGTGATTTTTGTTTTCGACCTTTACCACATGTAATCAATAATATCATCCTGTTTCCTACCAATAGACAATAGATCCACAATCTTTTCCATACAAATGACCTTAAAAAACTCTTGTGATACATATACAAATACTTTAAACTTTTTTATATATGTCGATATATATGCACTTGAACAAAGTGTCTTATTTATTCGGTATATAACAAAAAATGTGTTGAACACTGCGTTAACTCCCATTCGATAATATAAATCCTATGATATAATCTTACACTAACTAGAATGCTTAACAATTAATTGTTGTGTTTTTGTAGATACCATTTACTAAGTGTAACATTTTACATCAAGATACAGTATTGTATTGACACCAAGATACAGTATTGTATTGCGAATAGAAGTTTTTGTCACAGCGAGCACCGTGTTTATGAAAAACAAATAAGTCGACATTGTTTTGGACTTAGCTAAAGTCAGTTGGAATAATAGGTCGTCTATTACATTGGATTACTTATTATCTTTTTAACAGGTATCAGCGTGTTGTTATCCCAGGACATACATTCGATACTAACTTAGTTGAGATTGGAGATCCGCAGGGATAATCACTCGGGCCTCTTTTATTTTTAATCGACCATAATGAAATTGTTTCCCAAATTTACTGTCAATTATATTTTTGCTGATGATACTAGTTTATACATAATAATCGATACATACAAAACTGCAGTCACAATGATCAGTTGTGACTATTAATCACTGGGCAAATACATCGCTATCTACGTTAAACCCTACAAAAAAACGTAATCAATAATTATTTCGAAGAGCTTTATAAACAACCCTGTTCACCCTAACATAATAATAAATAGTGTACCCATCAAGGAAATAAACACTCATATATATGTAGGACTAACATTATTTTCAAACGGAACATGGCATGAACACTTTTAATATATTTGTACCACCATATCTGTCGCAACTTCAACGCTATATGTCTCAATGTGTTATCAGCGATATACATGTATAGTTAGGTATTATTATCTTTTTAATTAGACCGAACATCATTTATTTAGATGTTATGTATCTTAACATTAATCAATACCATCTTTCGAAAACACAGATGTAGTAACTGTACCCAATACGAATAACAAGACATACAGAGCTAATCTCAATTAACGAACTTGGCTGGGAATGGTAGTACATAGGCGTAAAGAAAATAGATTGTCCTTAGTTTATAAAATGACTCATGTAGGTTAGTAGACAACACGAAGCTTTATCCTTTACATTTGTATAAATATAGATCGGTGTGTGAAGAGAACGAATACAAACTATAGTGCATAAACTTCAAGAATAAAACATATAGCCAATAGTAAATACGCTTTTGTTTGGGGATCCCTTGTTATCCTTTGAACTCAATACACTTTTATTTGTTAGAGTAAAAGATATAAGCATCAACAAGATTCAAGTAGTGCATAAACCATGTAACAGTTCTAAATCGGTCCATCTGTACATATAAATCCTTCAACGGCTATTCCTGATGATATGTCCAGTATACTCTCTCTCTCTCTCTCTCTCTCTCTCTCTCTCTCTCTCTCTCTCTCTCTCTCTCTCTCTGTGTGTGTGTGGTGTGTGTGTGTGTGTGTGTGTGTGTGTGTGTGTGTGTGTGTGTTCGTTGCACTATGTATGCAATTTGTATCATAATCTATTACTCTCTCTCTCTCTCTCTCTCTCTCTCTCTCTCTCTCTCTCTCTCTCTCTCTCTCTGTGTGTGGTGTGTGTGTGGTGTGTGTGTGGGTGTGTGTGTGTGTGTGTGTGTGTTCGTTGCACTATGTATGCAATTTGTATCATAATCTATTACTCTCTCTCTCTCTCTCTCTCTCTCTCTCTCTCTCTCTCTTCGTTTTGCTATGACTATACGCAGTTTGTATCATAATATAATCCTCTTTCTCCCTCTCTCTCACACATAATCACATAATATTATAGTATACCTGTAGCAAAAGGTTGGTAAAATATCTCATCAAAGCAGTGCATCGTTCTCACAATATCTTACGTACGGTGGATGCCTCAAATAGCCCTCGATGGCATAAAAATGACGCTTAATATTCAATCAACCAATCAAATAGTTTATATATTATTTTATTGACTACTATCAGTAAAACAAACCGTCGTGATATTAATTTAAATTATTTACCATACTAATGTATCTTTAAAATATTACATCTTGCTGGTGTACTTACACAATTTTAATATGGCGTACTTGCGTCATGTTATGTAAAACATTCTTTATAATGGCAGTAAGACCCTAATCAGCTATATTCATTACCCAGGTATCTTACATCTCATTTGCTTGAGTGCATATATAGAAATAAACAAACTATCCGGTGTAATTTTGTCAATATTTGTTCGTATCCGTTTACAAATATGCTAATAACATTAATGTAACGAATATATCTGTCATTAAAGGTAGAGGTAAGTATACAGTGTATGGAAGGTAATATCTGCCTTAACTCTGATTGCGTAGTTGCATATATCAACTTATTTAATGCATTCAAATGGTAACTTTAATTAGCGTAAATAACAAGTTACAAAGTGAACATTTTCTAAATTTCAACATAAAGACGTCAAGCGGTGCAATCATTTTAATCCTCAATAAAACGCAATAACAAAACCTCAAAAGTAGAGTTTACAATATATAATTAAGTATAGTTGAATTGACTGAAAATCCAGCGGAAAAAAAGCACGCCACTAAAATGTATATTTTCTCCCCAAATTCACGACTTGTTCCCAACGCCCGCCCAGATACACATATAGACTAACCTCATACACATATAACCATTCTTACATGGGTGTAGAAGCAGAGGTGTAACTCTTTCCGGCTATAAGGGGAACTGATCTCATAATTAAATAGTTCCCAAAATAATATAAAGGGTAAAGTTTAAAACGCATATATTTTGATGTGAGGTGAAAGGTTGTTTTGTATTTTAAAAGATAACGTTTGTGTTTTTGTTTGCGTGCTTTAAGAGTATCGCAATTTGTTTCGCGATATATATAACGATGCTAATGAGACAGGTTTAGTGGTTCCAGCTATGATCCTAGTAGCTTCAAATTGTATTAATTTTTGTTCTAGACATTGTTCCTGGAATTTTGACAGTTGTCTAGAATAGAACCTTCGGATACTCCAGCTTTGATATAAACAGTATCGGATGCTGTTCCTGGGAGTATCACATTGTTTACGATCATAAATAATCTGAAAACCATGAAAGAAGATACCTGCTGCCTCAAGTTGTAGTAGTAATCCCTTATACAATACTCTATCAAATGCTTTAAAAATGTCATAAAGAACAGTACTTAATTCATTATTTGTTTTCCTTGATCAAGTTCAACGCAGAATTTATTATTTATTTTAACTAGTTGATTTACAGTTAATTCCTTTAATGAAAATCCGTTGTTATTATTAAAGAAGAAAAAAGATGATTATTAACCCTTTACTCCATAGATACTCATTTTCCCGCACCAATCACAGAAGGTCATTGAAAACAGCGCAGGAAGAGTTCAGGTTGCTCGTAACGAGCAATCTGAACACTTCCTGCACTGTTTTCCACTCTGTCAGTTAATATAAACATAAATCACCCATTGCTGATAGTTGGTGAATTAATGCTTTTAATATTAGAGGTGTCCAAAGAGGTCTACATGAAGTAAAGGGTTAAAGAAGAAAAGAAGATGATATAAACTTATGGATTAGTTTCCATGACTTTATAAACGGTACTGAGGAGTGATACTGACAAACAAATTGAAATGTGTACTCACCAATGTGTCTCAGTTTTTTTTCTACTGAGATTGGACTTTTCCAAGGGGACAGAGACATGTTAAAAAAGTTTGAAAGAGGCATTGTTAGTTCGGTTGATATTTCTAAGTTCTCTCTTATTTACGATGTCGGAACCCAGGTGCTAAATATATCTTCAAATCTGGAAGGTTAATGCAACATTCGACGTCACCAACATCAAAATGCTCCACAGCCCCACTTGTAACTATTCAGAAACCGCATAGCAACATATAACGCGACGAATGTAGGGAATATGAAGTAGCAAATTTATAAAATTATTTTTCAAATATTCCTACGGGTATAGGAATTCCATTTCCATTTAACAAGCGACAGCTAATACTTTTCTAAAGCGCCTAATGACAAATCCTCTATCTCACCTATGCGACGCAGTCACCTGTTCGGAAATATTCGGATTTTGGGCACCGCATAAATTTCTAAGTTAAGTGAATCTGACTACAAGACATATTTTATTTATCTTTGCTTTTTATCATATAACTTCAGCTGTGTCTTAAACACATTGAAGATTCCATTCTGTGTATATGTGGACAAATAGAAAACACAGCTCACTTTTTTCTCAATTGTCACCTCTATCAACTTCCACACATACCACTACTGCCTTCTGTCAGTGAGTTAGTTTTCGTTTTGATGAATAGCAACTTTCTTATGTCAGTCAATAACGCAGTTCACGAACACATTTATTTTTTAATCGCTTTTCCTAAAACATGTCTGAAGATATAACAAGGCTGGGGGTGTCAGCCTTCTTTCAGTTTTGTCCATGCCCTTCAGAACATGTCCAAAATGTTGATTAATACTGTTATGTTACTACACATATGAATATAATATGTACATAACTTTAATCACTTCTATCATTTTTAATTACTCGCTTCATTTCTAAGTTTCTACAAATATAAGAACCAATATTACTAATAGTATGTTAAGGTATATATAATAAGCATATTTTGAAATTAGTCATATTCGTAATGTAACGAGCATTAATAAAATTGCTAATGATCTAAAAAAATATGTTAACAGTTGACACATGTCACTGAGAAGAATTTTATAAGAGTGTATCTTCCGTTATAATCAATACTTTTATTTGAACTGATCTGTTTGTAAATTTTAATAAATACATCTGTTTAAACCAATTTACATACTGGTACATTATATTTACATTTTCAGCACAAACGCTTGCTTTTAACAATTCATAGGTTTGCCAGTGATTTATTTTCGTTAAAATTGTAGGTGAAGGGAAATGTCAAAATATGAGTAAATATGACCCACCCCTAAACCTCAGCAATTAATTTCGATCTTTGTAATGGGAGCACTTGTCTTATAGGGATATAGGTAACTTATTTGATATTTATAATCTATTTATGCTGTATGTATATACACCTAGTTTATTCCTGCATTACCCACACCGACCCACTCACAAACAAACACACGCACGTACACATGCACGCACATAATGATTTCTGATATGCATATAAATATGGACAAAATAAACAGTCTTCATTTAGTATGATTCAAAAAAGGGTTGGTAAATCTAAGATTATGTTTTTGTTTATTTGGTCATCTCGTTAATGCCCAAATGATGTGGTACATTTTATAGGTCTAGTTTGGTTATTGGTCTTTAGTGTTTTTTATCCTTACAAAATATACTTTTCCCAGTACTTCATATTCTACCCAAAATAAAATAACCTGTTTGTGCATTCAAACATGGTAAATGCTTAGAATTAAAATGGTTTGTAGTTAAAAGTTTGGTTTGCAAAGTAAATTCACTCAACAACAACATTTACTTTGCAAGTATTCCTTATACCCCCAAATACCCTCCTTTATACGACTTTACACATTATTTTTAAATAAAAATATATTCTGAGTTGTATAGGACGTTTGCATATTGAGCGTACTTTTATTATGGTCAAAAGGTTTTTGGATCGCCTGGACACGGCTTTATAATTAGATGTCTAAAATATCGATGTTTAATTCTTGATTTATTCTTATAATCGTCATGTTGTCCTTGTTCAACTTTTCTTTGATAAATGTTATCTTATACCGGTTATTATAACTTATCATTACATACTGTGACACATTGCTCTATGAAGCTTGTGTTCAGGTTCATTCTACTTTGTACTTGTATATTGATATATGTGTGAAACATTATAAAGTGGACAAGCACTTTTAAATGATAATTAAAAGAATTATGCTTCCTTAATCTATATTGACAACATCTACATCACACGCCGACGCAGTCACACTTGGCTATTACGCAACGGGTGCTAGGTCAAGAAAAGATAACGAAATTATATATTTTGGGAGAGCTGTTGATAATGTTGTTAACACTTGTAGCCTTACCCATTTGCACCATATGTATTATATTATTCATGTAATTGTATATAATAGATGCAATACAATATTATAAAACTCAAAGGAGAAACAGTGAGAAGTGGTTGGATAGTTAGAAGAAAGAAATAAGAATAAAGTGTGTAAAGTGTGCCCAGTTACGTCTTCGCCTCTTCAACCCAGTCCTCACCGGTTACGGTGGCTGCGGCCGGCACAATAACAGGAATCACTAGCTATCTGGCGCCGTAGTTTTGAAGAATTACTAACTAGTCTTAAAATTTAAATCTCACTTTCAAAGATTCAGTGATAATTGAAGCTTTGAAAGTGAAACTCAAATTTTACTGTTTCTAGAGTTATATTATTTCATGTTATTATTTTAGTTTATTTAAATGGGGCTTAATCTGAGTAGAACCACCGTCCATCCGCAAGTAGCTTCGTGTAACTATGAGGACGACATGTGTTACATGCACATTGTTTACGCACTGACGAACAAAGGTGACATATTTGGCACGCAACGTCTCAATTACACACACGGAAGTAAGAGAATTGACATTTGAGTAAATTGAATTTACAGTTGAAGCTTGGTGTATATCTTTAATTTACACGTTGAGATTTTTATTCGTAGTTAGTCGGTCGGTCGGTCGGTCGGTCGTAAGTAGGTAGGTAGGTAAGTAGGTAGGTAGGTAAGTAGGTAGGTATAGATATTGGAGCGACATGCACATTGACAAATCAATAGAAAGCATATACACAATGAAAATGCAGCAACCTAACCGATGGACCTAAAGACACTATCGACAAAACAAAGTATTATATTCAAAACATTATATAGACAGTTAAGTTATAGCGATATTAATTTAAACAAGTAAACAAAATGGTTATACTATATATGAACTTGATATACATAATCAATATACATATTGTATACTATGCCGCGGCAAGTACACAAATTATAATGAATATAGTGATAAAATGTTGTAAACTTTGCTTTAAAAAAAGGTTTGATTAAAACTTGGTAACTTTCCTTTGACCACTGAGTATGATAATTGTCTGAATAATCCAGAGTAGACTAATGTATATGTTGTGCCGCACATATTCGGTTAATATTGTCAGCATTTTATAGTAATATATTTTCTTTGACATACGCAGATTTAAAGTCATTTTTGTGTAATACATTTTTAGCGATTTGATTTATTTGGTTTTTGAAAATTATTTGCACATAATGGTATTAAATAACTTACAATCTAAACATATTTGATTGAAACTTAGTATATACAATTTAAGACTGATTATGGATTAAATATATCTAGAGAATAAGTTTGCAATTTTGATATTGTATGAATGTGAACAACTTTTATTATGATGTTTTCATTAAAGCATTTTAATGTATTTTTGTTGATTAACGTCTCGTAGAATAATTCGTGTCAAAACAAGTAACATTTTATCGTTATGTACATTATTTAAATAATTACAAGAGACGGCGGATTTGTATAAGTGTTTGTTTTGACAGGTGTCACTTTGTTGCTTTATGTATGTTCCTGAACTAGTACATCAAGGGCTTTCGATTTTAGCACGTTTTGTTATAACAATGATTGGTATTTAAAATAATCTATATATTATGAGACAATTTAATTAGACAAAATATTGATATATATGTATATGTGTGTGTGTGTGTGTGTTTTGACTTGAAATAGTGAGAGATTTTTACGAAGGAGTCGAAGGAAGAAGTTAATTTAGAAGCGAGATATAAAAATGTGGTTTTCCACAGTGGTTATACATATCGGATTTCTGAAGAAACATTTATACATTTGTGCTTAATTTACGTTGATTGTGAATAACTTAATTAATCGTTTGGTCTAGTTTTACCGACAGAGATAAATAAATATTGGTTTTCCAATTGTCATAAGTTGATTAAACTTATTGGAAAAGAAACTAGAAATTGGACTTGTGTGTTATTTCACCTATTCACCTTTAATAACTAATTAAAGGAAAAAACGAAAAGCGTAACATGTGCTATTGTTCTTTATATGAAATATATATTTTTTAAATAGAGAACTATTAAATAAAACATGCAGTAAGTTTTAAATAGAACTACTATCGCCTAATCTACAATATACTTGATTTCGATTTCGCCAACATATCGGCAAGTTTGAATCCTAAGCAGAACAATGCCGAAACAAAATTTGATTGAGTAGAAACTTCATTCTTGTTATGTGTTATTTGCACGTTTTCAGAAACAATAATGTTTGTTAATATAATGAAACTCTTTAATTTGGGTAAACCTCTAATTTAATGATGGAATAAGTGACTGGAATTTTATTTAGAAAATTTTGAAATCAAACTTAGTTTTTGCATTATATAGGCCATCACTACATGACCGATTATCATTACAAATCGTATAGGCATCATGATGGTTAAATACACATTACGTTATATGACTGTCATCAAAGTTTATCATTCTGATTTAAAACCGTAGAATAGATATACACACATAATAACCAACCGGCGTCATTGATAACAACGGGAACAAGAGCAAATCTATGGACTCTTGTATGTATGGCGAGACACGATTCCGGACAGTACAATAGTCCGGTACTGTTTGTGACCCCAAATAGATGTTCCGTAGCTACGGGGTGGCGCGACGCAGTTATTAATCAGTTTTCACAACACATTATTCCCAATTCATTAAATTTATGTAATTTGGATATATTCTTTCCAACAGCCCTACCGGCCCCTTTAAGAATAGTGTCACAGTTATTATGAAACATCCATTTTGTTTTCTTGAATTGTTATCCCATGATATCTATATCGTTCAGATGTTTCCAGAGCATTATTTCTGAGGTGTGAGGAGACTGTTGTTACAATATAGATCAGCCAAAAATATGTCCCTCACCCTCTATTTTTATGTTATCTGTTGTAGTCTTGCGTGTACCGTTTTGATGATTATTATATCAGTGCTGGTATATCGTCCATGTATCGTTGTGTTGCCGTGGTTTGTATGTACATTTATTACCAAAATGAATAAATCTGTCTATATAGGTATACAGAACACAATTAATACCCTACACTTTTGGGTTATGTTAGTCGTTTTATTAACCTTTTACTTTATATAGACGCCTTTGGACACCTCTAATATAGATGCCTTTAGACACCCCTAATATAGATGCCTTTGAACACTTAATATAGAAAGCTTTTGAAATATTGGATGAATTATGTTAATATAAACTGACAGAGTGGAAAACAGTGCATGAAGTGTTCAGATTGCTCGTTACGAGCAATCAGAACTCTTCCTGCACTGTTTTCAAAGGCATTCTGTGATTGGTGCGGGAAAACCCGTATCTATGGAGTAAAGGGTTAAAGGAGATAACTCTTGCATAACTACTTGCTTTCCTCGTGTACAAGTGGTGTACAATGATCAATTGTAAAATTGCATTTGTTTAATATTCTGTATATTATTGTGTATTTTGTACCTGATAAGGATGAAAAGTCGAAGCGTATTGTTCAGCATAAAAAACTTCAATATGGCGTTTGCATTCTTGTTTGTTTCAATTTATTTGTTTCATACTGAACAAAATGTAATAAACAAAGAATATCTTAAAGAAATGATGAATGCATTGCTAAATGTAACTATAAAGTCCTAAATGACTAAAAGCACGTCAAATTTTATCTCTTTTTATCTCATTGTTTCAACGCATGCACCATCGTGGTTCATGATAGTTTCTTGGCCTTCACATATTGACGCCAACTTGCAAAAATAAAATACGGACTAGCTATCGTGGATATTTTACCGTTGGACAATGCTATGAAAAACAAGTTATTTTCTACTTTATGTACATTCTGTTCTTATCAATAGATATATAAAAATACACTATGTGAAGTCATACTGTCTTGAACATCACACCATGTGGCGCCATGACGATGTGATCACGTCATTATGTGACGTCATAATGTTGTGATCAACACTCGGTGTGAAGTCATACTGACTTGAACATCACACCATGGTGGCGCCATGATGATGTGAACATCACATTATATCACATTATCTGACGTCATAATACCGTGACAAACACACTATGTGAAGTCATACTGTCTTGAACATCACACCATGTGGCACCATGATGACATGAATTTAACATAATATCACATTATGTGACGTCATAACGTCGTGATCAAAACACTATGTGAAGTTATTATGTCGTGATCAACACACTATGTGAAGTTATAATGTCGTAAACATCACACTATGTGACGTCATAATGTCGTGAACATGTTCATAATAATGTTACCAATTTTCTAAACATTAATCAAGCTTTCGTCTATTTCATGCGTGAAATAATACTTATATGTGTTAGTTCTATTTCAGATATGATCTTGTTCGTAGTCAATGACTCATGAACTCAAAAAAAGTCATCGGCGTGCCGTCTGGGCGAGGTTGACTGGTCACGAGTTCGAACCCAGCACGGAACATGAACTGTGTATATCAATGAGCAAGGTATGTTTTCACCTCGACATTGGTCCTGTTTAATTAATGAAGACTTTGTAGTTCTGCAGCTAACACGTTGCATGTTAATCAGTGTTTTCGTACACTGCGAACCTTTCATAAAACCTGTATGTGTTGGCACGACATTAAACTCAGTTGTTTATTCGTTGTTTGGTTCGTTGGTTCTACATTCATTCAATCATTCATTCATTCATTCAGTAATTCATTCATTTATCGATTCAATCATTTATTGATTTATTCATTCATTCATAATTCATTCATTTATTGATTCATTCACTTAGCGATTCATTCATTCAATCATTCAGTCAGTCATTCATTCAGTAATTCATTAATTCATTGATTGATTATTCATTAATTTATTTATTGACTAATTCATTCATTCATTCATTCATTGATTGATTGATTGATTGATTGATTGATTGATTGATTGATTCATTCATTCATTCATTCATTCATTCATTCATTCCCCAATTCACGCACTCATTCATTCACTCGTTCACTCACTCGCTCACTCGCTTACTCACTCAGAACTCTCACTCGTTCTTTAGCTCGTTCACTCACTAACTTGCTCACGTATTCTCTCATTCAACGTACATGGGTGTTTGATTAATGTATCAATTCTCTGACCAGTACTCTGCTATATGGGGCACATTGCACATCCCGTCATTCATTATATACAGCCGTTTTATAAATCATACACGTCCCCTATACTATGTTGGTACGACGTAATTATTTATTTCATAAGACTCTGAGAACGACTGCCACATTAATAATCTCCCACATACCGAAGATCATTTCAGACAACCGGACATTATTGGTCGACTGCAAACAATTATCGGTCTCGTGACCTTGTGAAAAATCTCGTAGTTACAACAAAAGACGTTATTTGTGTTTGTTCTTAAGTGTTTCACTTCTCATTATACATACACAAATATGTAAATAGCAACACAATATTGTAAAACTGTAGCATTTTTATAAGCCGGTGTATTCAGACTTTGATTATAACTTCTAACGATAAATATTGAAAACCGTTTGTAATAATGATATCACTGTTTAAATAGTTTATAATCTGACCATTTCCGCAGTATTTATTTGTTATACATACAGCTGATAAGCTTACGTTTTATGCATTTATGCCACAATGTGTAATGCAAATATGAAATGCCTGTATGTGTAGAATAAGAAATACGTTATACGGTGTATGTAGAGAGAAGAAAAGGGACAGTAGATAAGAGAAAAGCGATATTTCACTAAAATTACAATATAGCTCCTATTCAATTAATAAGTGAAATTACTATTGAATTTCATAATTTCACTGAGTTATTTTTTAATAGGGTTTAACGCCATTTTCAACACATTTCAGGTTATATAAGGCATATCCAGTTTTACTGATGGAGGAAGACCTCAGACTGGTTCAGACTGAGTAGAACCACCGTCCTTCCGCAAGTTCAGTGGCGTAGCTGCCTTTACGCCACAACGCCCGGGCTTGCACATATTTTTAAGAATGCGTCATTATATCTCCTGGAAATGCCATCAATGCATCCTTAAAGTCTTTTTTCTGATAGGGAGAGAGGGCCATGTCCCCAAACCCCTTCCCCGACCCACTAGAACCCGATGGGCTTGCACATCATTTTAGGGTCAGCTACGCCACTAAAGTTACTGTAAACTTTCTAACATAACGTTTTTTGGAGCGAGCGGGACTCGAACCTACGACCTTAGCGGTGAGATGTATGTGATCTTGAGACGGCTTTGTACTGAATGTGGAACACTGGGTATGGTTTGACAGAACATGATTCTAGATTAGCCTATACAGAACAGTCAACATACGAAAGTCTTTTTATGTATTTTGAGTAATCGATCTGTTCCACATGTGTGCTAAAAATAGCACAGGTTTGTAAATCAGGACATCAGTATAATAAGCGAATTTGTGCATTTTATTCTCAATAAATTGAGAAAAGGGAGATTGAATAGTTTGTTGTATGTTAGATTTTATCAATATACATTCTTTAAATCAGGTATGTTAAAGATATATATATTATATAAATTTGTACTTTGTGTTTTAATGCTCGTTTAATGTAGCATCGTATGTTATATGAACTGTGGTGTTTATGATAATATTACGAAAATTTGATGAAATAACCGTAATAAATATATGTCAGACAATCTGTTTACTGAAAGAAGTATTAAGTTTGTATATATCTTAAAAAATCAAATCTGTTTTTATTTTGATATTAGCAATGGATTCTCTAAAAAGCACCAAAATCTGTTTCACATTGTGTCATTCTCAATCCGGAGACAGCAAATAAACTTGTAATACTTGCTTGAAATTGTAATTTGGAGAAGACGTAATTTAGCTAGAGGTTTACAACTTTTTGTGTTTGTTTTGTCAATAAATATACAGTCAACCCTGTCTTAAGCAGCCAGAAGGAGCAAAAGTGGCTTTTTAAGACAGGTTGTTGCTTAATACAGATATATTTGAACTTAAAGCATAAAATGGGATATAACAGTTGTGACTGCTTAAAACAACCGGCTGCTTAATAGAGATGGCCACTTATACAGGTTTGACTGTATAAATAAATAATGATATGTACCCCGACACCCCCACCCCCTGTATTTAAAGATATTTTAATCGATATTATTGTATAATTGATATACATTTACTAGTAACTTCTGTCGGACAGGTGGACCCCGCTATATCTCTTCTACATCACGTTTTATATTTACATTTGTAAACTTGTATTTTGTCCTTAGGTATTAGAATGGTTACTAGATTGACTGCATTAAGTATGTGTCCTAGATCCATGTTATCTCAATTTGTTCATCTTTTTGTGGTGTGTGCACTTTTAATATTATCTTCCGAACACACTTGAAATCATATGATCGCATCCTTCTAAAATAAGGCATTCAGTCCGGAAGGGTTGATTACACAGTAATTTTCAAGGATAATAACAGGCTGATACCAATATTTTATCTACGATATTATTTATTATCATTTCATCTTTACCGTTCCAGCCGTAAGTAAAACAAAATATAGTAAAAGGTTGCATTCATTTAGAGGAACTCACGAACATGGGGTCGAGTTTATTGATATTTTGGTTGTGTGTAAGTTAGTGACAATTATGATATTGTGACTGTATATTAGTTAGGGACAATACTACTATTGTGGTTGTATATTAGCTAGTATCAATTATACTATTGTGGTTGTTTATTAGCTAGTGGCAATACTACTTTTGTTGTTGTATATTAGCTAGCGTCAATACTACTATTGTGGTTGTATATTTGCTAGTATCAATTATACTATTGTGGTTGTTTATTAGCTAGTGGCAATACTACTTTTGTTGTTGTATATTAGCTAGCGTCAATAATACTATTGTGGTTGTATATTAGCTAGTTCCATAATAATATTAGGGTTCTATATTAGCTAGTAACAATAATAATACTGTGTCTTTATATTAGCTAGTGACACTAATACTACTTAGCTGTATATTAGCTAGTGACAATAATTATACTGTGGCTGTATATTAACTAGTGACAATATTCTATTGTGGTTCTATAATAGCTAGTGGCAGTTAATAAAACATTGCTATTTTCAATGCTATCATAGCGAAGCTCCAAACCTACGATGACATTTCGAAACATCTCGGGCATAACACTGTATTATCTTGACACACACTTACAAAGTCGCATCTGCATCAATTCACTCTCGCAACATCGTGATTTCTCAAAAGTGCTTACATTGTTATTAGCGTAACTTTGCAGTTTCCTTTATTTCCACAATATTACAGTGTTATATATAAACAGTAACGGATTTGAACACTTGATTTATAAATGTAATGATAATATAATAATGACCTTAAGGGTAAAATTTCACGTTTCTTTCCGAAGGGAAACAACTCTCCGTATAGTTTGACCATATCCTTCTAAAAATAATCTAACTTGTCTCCCTTTACTAGCAATGAAATGTTATTCTAATGACCAGCCATAATAAGTGATAAAGACTGCAGTTTATGTAGGACCGTTCCATACAACTTTGCCATTTTACAAAAATATCTTAAATATATTCAATTATTCCATGTCTTTATTTCCATTTACCAAAATTGTTCTGTTAATATACATGCAGTCAAACCTGTATTAACCAGCCAGTAAAGGGAAGGTACAAAAGTGGCCTTTTAAGACATGTTGTTGCCTAAATAAGGTTAATTTGCTCTGAAAACATAGAAATGGGAAATAGCTGATGCAGCTGCTTAAGACAAGTGGCTGCTTAATAGAGGTGACCGCTTACACTGTTTGAATGTATATGCAACGCATATTATGAGTTTTTCATCGGGTGAAATAAAATGGCCGTGATGCTTAATACTCAGAATTGTTTTAAGTATTCTTCAATTCAAACGGTCTTATCGGTATTTTATTCAATTTAAAATTTAAATCCATAACATTTTTAAAATCAACACATTTTCCGTATATACAACAAAAGTCACATCTTGTTTCATTGTTACAAATATCCCGCAGCATCAAACTTTCATAAACACCACGCCGGGCCAGATTGGCCCAGTCGGTTACGCGTCTGGCTTTCAATCCATGGGTCTTGAGCTCGAATCCCCGCCCGGCCGCAGTCTCTGTGATGATGATATACGACATTGTGTCTAATTATCATTCGTCTCTCACCGCTGATTTAAGTGGGAAAGTTATCAGTTACTTGCGGAAATGGGGTGTGCTCGAGTTCTGGTTAACCTTTCAGGATCCCAGGAAACAGTGATTAAGTTAACTGATCGTCTTTAAGTCCTCGGTGGCATAAGAATGACGCTAAATATTCAATCAATTAATCAATCAATCATAAACACCATATCACTTTATTAATGGACCGTAACACGCTATCCTAATATTACAGAGATGCCTCACTTAAATAAATGCATTATAAGACAAAAACACATCAACATAACAAAATGTCGACCGCGGCGTGGTCTAGTGGTAGAGCGTCCGCCTCGCATGCGGAAGGTCGTGGGTTCAATCCCCGGCCGGGTCATACCAAAGACTTTAAAAATGATACTAGGAGCTTCCTCGCTTGACGCTCAGCATTTAGAGGAGAGTTCTAGGTCTGGTCGGCCCGGTGTCAGTATAATGTGACTGGGTGGGGTATCATACCATGTGTCTGCGGCATGATACTCCAGTGTGACAGCGCTCAGAATACTGTCTCAAGTAGACACCGTCGCGATATGACTGAATTTTTTTTAAAAGCGACGCTAAACACCATACAACACCAACAACAATCATAACAAAATTACTGCATGACACAACACTCATGGAGTAACTGTACCATAAAACGCAACAACATATTCTCATAATATAAACAACTACCGCATCATCACCAACCATCCGCACAATTAAACACATTACAGCAGAATTAACAGAAATACATAATATCATCATCAAATATAAATTACAAAATTACATGACGTATATACCTCATCATATTAACTAGATTTACTGATTAACTAGATAACATGAAACCACAGGTCCATTAACTACGGCATCAAATAACACAACGCCATAAGTCGAATAATTGTCAACTACTTTTCATAGTGCGTGTGAATCTAACGTGACACCGGTTGGCCGATTTATGTTAATCAAGAAAGTCAATGTACGATAGCACGTGTTGCCCACTCATCGATTTTAGATTATTTGTACATTCATTATAAGATTTGAGATAATCTACTTATTAGCCGATACGATGAAGTGTACTGTATATACAAAAGTTATAAAACATTGTCCATTAGGCAGTAGACTGTTTCAATAACTCCGTTGTAATAGAAATATTCGATAAAATAAAGTTTATTTTAAATGTGTGATCAAAGACATTGCAATAACAATCTCGTTCAAATGTATGTAAGAAGTTGATATATAGACAACAAATTGAAACCGATGATGGGGCAGACAATTAGTATCGTCGTATTACAGCAACTTAATATGTATGGTGTAGTCAAATGGCTCTTATTTGCGTAGTTGTTATGTTTAATCAAATAAAAATATATTTACTATCGTATATGTTTCGGTCATGTTTGCTGACATGCCATGACGAAAATGAATTTGTTTTTTAAAAGAAGTTTGAAAAGCTTTAAAAGTCTATAAAAATGGACGCCATAACTGCATATGCACAAATAATGCATCTCGTGTACTGTTAATGTAAATATTTATTAAAAAAAGTATGCGTTTTAAAGTTATTTGAATAAAGAATTGAAAGGAAATTGAAAACATTATTGTTTAAAGGGATTATATTGGCATATTACCATCAATTCCCTGTCCTAAATACACACGCCCAGCATAAAGATACACTTTTAACTTAGAGATATACGCGTCTAAAGTGTCTAATTGCAAAACCTCTTTATTACAAACATCGGGTTTCTGAAGCCACGTTTTTTGATCTTGTTTAGATTCATATAAATCCCTATACGACTTACTATTTCGATCATTAATTTAAAAGCATTTAAATTTCAATAATGCATGGCTATCCTTAAATGATAGATATTATTGAATAATAAGCAATGGTTTGAAATGCAAAGCATTCCATGTCTTTAGATATATAAATATCTTCTTGCTATTTCTGTCAAACATACGACATATGGGTTGATTGTAAGAAGCATGACACCATCACCAGAGTCATGAGGCACCGTCCATATATACACACAGTACACACAAAAAATTAATAGACAATATGTTGTTTTTTTTTCAAAATTGTGTTTAACCATTCTTATACCACATAACATTGTTTTAGAAAGCTGTAGTCTTCCATTGAAGTCAATATTGTATACAATCTGTCATGTGCAATGTTAAAAGCGCAATTTAAATTTTGCTGACGTACAACATACAATAGATTTGACCATGGTATCCAATGTACTGGAAATTATATTTGAATATAAATGTCCAAATGGTGTTTGAAATTAAAAAGATCCACATTTATGTCGTGACAGAGCCTCGCTAGTTATTTAGCATATTATATTTTTAGAATAATAAAAAAACTTTGGAATAATAAAAATAACCATTCACTAATGTTCAAGGAAAGGAAGACTTTAATACACTTTAATGGTTCAATACCTACTATAACTGCTAAAACTCAACTATTTGTTTTCTCTTTTCCATAATATATGTAAATGTTATATATTCTTTATTTCCTCCATATAGGAGAGTTCAACATGAATACAACAACACATCAATACAAATTTACAATATCTACAAAGACAATATTATACAATTATTCACAATGTTACAGCAAGAAAATATAGATATATTTACATAAATACATCATGCATTTATATTCTAATACAACATACTAATAATAATTTACATAGAAGCATTATTCATTGATCCAACCCTATTTCATGTTAAGTTATTAAAACAATATGTTAAAACTGACCGCTTGTCAAAATGACGGGTTAGCGCGTGGGTAAACAAACACTTAAACATACTCTTACGCACTACAATCCTACATAAGTAAAACACCATAATTTTAGTTTTGTTGAAATGTATATCCACAGCAAAAATAATCCAATCTCAATATCAAATATTTACTTAAAGCATTTTCATTGGACAACGTCATGTTTGTAAAGACTTATTTTTCGATAAAATCCCTGCCGCCGGGCTACTTCTAACGTTTCTCCCGTAAACATAGAAGCATCGACATTTGGATGGTCAGTTTAATGTCATACGAACGAAAGTGACGCACACAACGGTTCCGTGCTTAAATGATCGGGGTTTTTTTTTGTTTTATTGAATATTTTGGTTTATCGATTATAATCGGGCGCCACAATCAGACCACAAGTTGTTTTGAGAAACAATGAAATAGGTCATAAAAGTTCAGATTTGAGATGTAACGATACAGTATATTGTACCATTTAATACAACCCTGGTTTACCGAACGTGAATGACATTCGTTTAAAAAAATCCCACATACCAATTTATTCGGCAGAAAAAATATGAAATAAAA
This sequence comes from Panopea generosa, assembly GCA_029582155.1. Taxonomy (NCBI): domain Eukaryota; kingdom Metazoa; phylum Mollusca; class Bivalvia; order Adapedonta; family Hiatellidae; genus Panopea; species Panopea generosa. The sequence continues at coordinate 61,855,290 of CM055907.1, forward strand.
ACATGTCCATGTAGTTGACGTTCAGAAGCAGACTTTTTCAAAAACATTCACCGCGGCGTGTAGACAAAATCTAAACAATAACGTCAGCGTCTACACTGCGGGTTTACTTTTTAAAAATCAGATGTAAGCTATCACAATCAACAAACATACAATATAATCTACAATATAGTATTTAGAAAAATATTTTTGAATTAATGACATGGGTGAACATATCATGAATTATAACTACCTTTTCCTGCCTGCGACTTATGCATTACACATCAATTTGTTAGTCGCAATGAATTATATATCTAACGGAGTTTTTCCTATTGATGTCACACGATAATTGTTTGGATAAGACTTCATACCCAAGGACAGTTGATGCTGTATGTGAGGAACTTTACCAGAAAGCCGTTTCATTAGCTGAAGTGTACGAGGCCGAACATTCAACGCCTGGAACAGCTCAGCGCGCTCTGTACTACCCGCCCATAGACCATCTAGTGACAGTGCTCGAGGATCGTCTGCTCATATCACATGACCGCTTCCTTGCCCAGTTTGTTGCATCAGCTGACAGCACAACAGGAGGACAGTGCTTTACTGACCCCAGCGTCGTTTCCTAATGATGTCCCGCGATAATTGTTTGGATAAAACTGCATGCCTGTTTGTGAATTAGAGTTATGATACTGTCTTTACAATGATCTAGAGTCAAAGATAACATCAAATAATAATCTAAAAGAATGAATGAATGAATGAATGAATGAATGCATGAATGAATGAATAGGGTTTTACGGCCTACCAACACGTTATAGGTTATTCGACGCCAACAGGAAGGAAGATTCCAAGTTCGCTCTACATGTACAAAAACAACAAATTAACAAACATATTAAAAAAATACATCAACAAATGAATATGCAGAATGAGCCTAGAACCTTGATACCTGCAGAACTGCAGAGTTTCAGCAAATTCTATTGTATTTCTCAATTTGTCGCTTCTTACGACATGCATAAGCCACAGTGATTCTATTCTTGCCATTACTCATGGCTCCCTGGAACCACACCGGGTTGATAATTTAACCACAATATTGAACATGACAAAAAATGATAAAATGAACAGGACACCCATTCGGAGGATTCCTACCCCTCTGCTGAGATCGACAGAGATTCTATTCTTAGCCGGAACTACACGGCTAATCTAAAAGAAAATGAACAGTTTAAGCACACTCCACCATAAGTGACGGTTCTGCTGTGTAGAATATATGAACTAACATACATCTTTCTTTAGCAAAGAAACATTTCATGTTATCAAAATATCGTCAGTCCCCTCAACTTCTGCCTAGTACTGCACACGATGGCGGGCTTGTCTAAGACCACTATGTCAGACATGATCTACATATTGACAACACTTGCGATCTTGGACATGCGGATCGGTTTGCCGAAGACATATAGATCCCTCAAATACCACTCCATAAAAACCGTAGGTAGATACAGGAGCTCTCGAGTAGGGTTCATACGCAACTCTACTCTCGGCAAAGAAAATATTATTTCATATCATTTTCTATTATTCGTGTTTTCCAAGTTTTTTTGTATATGAAAATGTTATATCAGAAATTGTGTAAATACTACATGATAATTTTTATCTTTTACATCTGATTTTGTTTAACTGTTACATATAAATAAAAAATTACAAAAAAAGAGAAAAGTTTGTTTGTATTATATTTTTTTTATTTTAGCCTATTTATGTAAAAAAAAAGGTTTCTGCTTTGTCATTATAAACACTGACATAATGTAACCTTTTCAAAAAATAATACAACAGACTAAATTAAGATATGATTAATCTGCACAGGAAACAAAGGAACGGCTAACAGTCAGACCTATAATGTGATATATGTCTACGAAACCAACCCATTTTAATGAATAAAACCTGTTACACTTCATTCACGTATTGAAGATTTATTAAGTACGCATGGATTGATTCTTATGTTCTAAATGCTACGTGTGCAGTTAAAAGAGGAAAAATATCACTATTCTTTTGTTCTCCATGCGGATAAAGGATATTTTAATGATTTTTAAATCAGAATTCCTGAATATATCTCCGACAATAAGGTGTGTGTGTGTGTGTGTTGCTTTATGGTGAAATGGACATTGATGCAGAAGCTGTTGCCTGGATTACTATATGATTGCATTAATGCGATGTTTGGAATTGCATCATACATTAACAAAAACAATAGTGATTGCATCATAGCATCATAGTCTCAAAAAGAAAGGCGTGTCAGCAGTAAGAGTATATGACGATTAGAAGGACACCTGGAAACAGTAAATTGAATTAACACTTTAATGAAATAATATTATATATTTCATTTTTAAAAACAAATTCGGAATACGGATACAAAGTTAGTATATGTCTTATAATCTACACAATGATTGTATGATATTGTGTGTTTGTTATATTGGAGAGATGTCAACACTGGTTTCATAACATTTGAATATTGTGAAAAAAAATCTAGTTATCGTAAGGTTTTAGCAGTCCAATAGTTAATACACTGAAGACAGGTAGATGTTACTGTGTTAAAACGGTGTTATTAGATTCAGTTTATGTTTAGATCAGTTTTCAAATATTTAAACCAATTATGAGTTGTTACAGAAGGTACGTTTGTAGATTATCTTATATTTATATATATATAATATATATATATGTGATATATGTGATAGAATAGCTGTCATACCGATATATTCGTGTATATTTGCTTTATAGTTGTGTAACATCAGTTGACATACAACTAAGATGCGTTATAGCTGTCATGCATACATGTTAGGCTAGTGGTTATATATATGGTCATTTTTAAAGCATAAATTTTGTTTCCAATCAAAATTTGAACATACAATTATCCCCACCTGTGGATTTTTTACTTCCCTCATACTTTTACATATTTAAATTAATTTTACATGATGTAAAGTCAAATGTTTTTGTAAAAAAAAATAGTAAAAAATATAATTTCAATTCGGATGGAAATATAATAAACGACATTTTCATATTTACTTTTGTATCAAAGGTAATTACCTTAGGAAAATCATTTAAAGCCATTTGTTAAACTAGTCAACTGATTTATACATTAGATGAATGAATGAATGAATGAATCAATCAATCAATGAATCAATGAATCAATGAATGAATCAATCAATCAATCAATCAAATCGGTTTTGGCTGGACTGCCTGTATGTCTACATAATCTGTTTTGGCTGGACTGCCTGTATGTCTACATAATCAGTTTTGGCTGGACTCACTATATGTATTCATAATCAGTTTAAGCTGAACTGACTATATGTCTACATAATCAGTTTTGGCTGGACTGCCTATATGTCTACATTATCAATTTTGCTGGACAGCCTGTATGTCTACATAATCAGTTTTGGCTGGACTGCCTATATGTCTGTATAATCAGTTTTGGCTGGCCTGCCTATATGTCTACATAATCAGTTTTGGCTGGGCTGCCTGTATGTCTACATAATCAGTTTTGGCTGGACTATCTGTATGTCTATATAATGGGTTTTGTCTGGACTGCCTACATGTCTACATAATTAATTAGTTTTGGCTGGACTGTCGATATGTCTACATAATCAGTTTTGACTGGACTGCCTATATGTCTACATCATCAATTTTGACTGGATTGCCTTTATGTCTACATAATCAGTTTTGGCTGGACTGCCTGTTTGTCTATGTAATTAGTTTTGGCTGGACTGTCTATATGTCTACATAATCAGTTTTGACTGGACTGCCTATATGTCTACATAATTAATTTTGACTGGATTGCCTTTATGTCTACATAATCAGTTTTGGCTGGACTTCCTGTATGTCTATGTAATTTGTTTTGGCTGGACTGTCTATATGTCTACATAATCAGTTTTGGCTGGACTGCTATTAGTCTACATAATTAGTTTTGGCTGGACTGCCTATAATTATCTCTACATAATTAGTTTTGGCTGGACTGCCTTTATGTCTACATAATTATTTTGGCTGGACTGCCTATAATTATCTCTACATAATTAGTTTTGGCTGGACTGCCTTTATGTCTACACAATTAGTTTTGGCTGGACTGTCTATATTTATGTCTACATAATTAATTTATTTGTATACTGTGAATTTTCCATGTCTATATATGATCACAATTATTGTATTCTACAAAATTTATCGCACAAATCAGCAAGATAGAAGATGTACTGAACGTCTCATACGTTGCAATTGTAATTTTTACATACACAGCAAAATTAGATAACATCGCATGTCCATAAATGGGTACATTACACTTGCGAAACGTGCGGTGTGACTGGACCGATAACCTCAGTCCATGTCCGTGTTGAATATGGAATGTCTGTTAACTGTATCTTCGTGGGAAACACATTTCTGTGCTCTTTGGATTTTCCGGCGAATATTTGAATTCATATTTGTTACATCCCTTTTCAATAAAAAGGATAGTGCCTGGAATTAATAGCTTTTTTGATTGACGATACGTGACACTGGGTTGACTATAAGTGTGTCGATTAGAGTTGTCGAACGTTGTTAAAGGTCACACAAGGTAATATAAATACTAAACTCCAATCCTCGACTCATGTGATGTACTAAATCATGGCTATAATATACCTAAAGTGTTTATCATAGGTCTATAATACATTTTCTGTCTGAAACTATTAAAACAAAAGACTGAGTCAGAAATTTTAAACAAAATCACACAAGAAAACATTTTTGTTCACTTATATTCAATCAGTGTGGTTAGGAACAACTTTTCACAGGCTTGATTTAATTAAACTATGTTTGTAGACATTAAAACGTCTCATTTGACGGCATTATGGAGATAATTGTACAAACGTCCTATTGTAAACAGTATGGGGATGATTGTACAAACGTTGCATTGGTAGGCAGTATATTGAGGATAACCCAAACGTCACTATTATAGACAGTATCGGGAGGATTGTACACACATCACAGCTGTAGACAGATTGGGGAAGATTGTTTGTCCAAACGTCACATTTGTAAACAGTATGGGGAGCATTGTACAAACGTCACATTTGATTTGTAGACAGTATGGGGAGCATTGTACAAATGTCACATTTATAGACAGTATGGGGTGGATTGTACAACCGTCACATTTGTAGGCAGTATGGGGAACATTGTCCATAGGTCACATTTGTAGACAATATGGGGAGCATTGTACAAACGTCACATTTGTAGACAGTATGGGGTATGGGGAAGATTGTACAAACGTCACATTTGTAGATAGTATGGGGAAGATTATACAAACGTCACATTTGTAGACAGTATAGGGAACATTGTCCAAACGTACTTAATGACATTTGTAAATAAATCATTGACCGTTTTGTATCAAACGATATACTGACATGCTTAATAAACGGCGGTACACTCAGTTTCATTCCGATGTGTTTCTTCGCCAATAAAACCAGACATGTAATGTGTTATTTGTTTAAAATGGTGTTAAACCATATCTAAATATATATCTAGCATATGAGTAGTCATGAATCCTACCGGATCCTACTCATATAAAGTTATCTGTTCATATATGTAAATTGTCCGTCCAGTCCAGATGTGTTGCATGTAAAACTATAGTTACTGTATATAAGTCATGGTTGACACCAAATCTATTAGTTTGGTAGATACCGTGATATTGTGTCTGTAATTTGCATTGTAGCAAGGCACGCCCGCCGTAGTCTGGTCTGTACATTTATGTCTGGTTATTCCCAAATAATTGTCTCAATATAACTATATATATAACTGTACTGATGTTTCATTTTACAGGAAAAAGAATATAACACAGTCAAATAAACCAAAACGTGACATTATGGAGAATTCATCTTTAACAAACGGAGTTAATAAAAATAGCAGATATGAAATCAGAAAAGACAGATGCTGTGTTCGGTGTTTACAGAAACTACAGCGATTAATCATAAACAATTTACTTCTGTTCTCTACAATAATCGGAGTAGGGATTGGTTTTGTTCTTGGATTTGGTATCCGGGAAGCCGGTCCATCTGAAGATGCTTTGATGTGGCTAGGTAAGATACATACTTCGTCTCAATCATCTATAAATAGTTCACACACTAGCGTATAGACATTTAATTCCAATGTTATATTAAAGAAAAAGTAGCTATATAATATTTAAAAGATTATTTTTTAACTTGACTATTAAAATATGTGTGTATGATTTATCGAACAATATCCTAATTCAATTTACTACTGACTGCATAAATATGGTTAAACAGCTTAGTTTTTACTCATTTATTTAAGCTTGATTTTTACGAAAGCTTTAAGCTTACTTGAACCGCTCTCGATTCTGCGCCCTAGGTAGAACTAGAAATTTGTGTTGCTTTTGAGAGTCATCGAGTCGTGCTGGGGATCAAACCCGCAATCTCTGGCGTGACACTTCATTGCATTACTAATTCGTTTTCTATCCATTACATTACCGCTCCGTTTTTATTACACTATCGCTCCGTTTTCTATCCATTACACTACCGCTCTGTTTTCTATCCATTACACTACCGATCCTTTTTTCTTTACACTACCGCTCCGTTTTCAATCCATTACACTACTGATCCTTTTTTTTTACACTACAGCTCCGTTTTCTATCCATTACACTACTGCTCCATTTTATATTCATTACACTACTGATTCTTTTTCTTTACACTACCGCTCCGTTTTCTATCCATTACACTACTGATCCTTTTTCTTTACATTACTGCTCCGTTTTCTATCCATTACACTACTGCTCCATTTTATATCCATTACACTACTGATCCTTTTTCTTTACACTACCGCTCCGTTTTCTATCCATTACACTACTGATCCTTTTTCTTTACACTACTGCTCCGTTTTCTATCCATAACACTACCGCTCCGTTTTCTATCCATTACACTAATGATCCTTTTTCTTTACACTACCGCTCCGTTTTCTATCCATTACACTACTGCTCGATTTTATATCCAATACACTACTGATCCTTTTTCTTTACACTACCGCTCCGTTTTTCTATCCATTACACTACTGCTCAATTCTCCATCCATTTCACTACCGCTGCGTTTTCTATCCATTACTCTACCGATCCTTTTTCTTTACACTACCGCTCCGTTTTCTATCCATTACACTACCGATCCTTTTTCTTTACCCTACCGCTGCGTTTTCTATCCATTACACGACTGATCCTTTTTCTTTACACTTCCGCTCCGTTTTCTATCCATTACACTACTGATCATTTTTCTATCCATGACACTAGTGCTCCATTCTCTATCCATTTCACTTCCGCTCCGTTTTCTATCCATTACACTACCAATCCTTTTTCTTTACACTACCGCTCCGTTTTCTATCCATTACATTACCGATCCTTTTTTTACACTACCGCTCTGTTTTCTATCCATTACACTACCGATCCTTTTTCTTTACACTACCGCTCCGTTTTTCTATCCCTTACACTACTGCTCCATTCTCTATCCATTTCACTACCGCTCCGTTTTCTATCCATTACACTACTGATCCTTTTTCTTTACACTACCGCTCCGTTTTCTATCCATTACACTACTGATCCTTTTTCTATTCATTACACTAGTGCTCCTTTATCTATCCATTTTACTTCCGCTCCGTTTTCTATCCATTACACTACCAATCCTTTTTCTTTACACTACCGCTCCGTTTTCTATCCATTACACTACCGATCCTTTTTCTTTACACAACCGCTCTGTTTTCTATCCATTACACTACCGATCCTTTTTCTTTACACTACCGCTCCGTTTTTCTATCCCTTACACTACCGCTCCATTCTCTATCCTTTTCACTACCGCTCCGTTTTCTATCCATTACACTACCGATCCTTTTTCTTTACACTACCGCTCTGTTTTCTATCCATTACACTACCGATCCTTTTTCTTTACACTACCGCTCCGTTTTCTATCCATTACACTACTGCTCCATTCTCTATCCATTTCACTACCGCTCCGTTTTCTATCCATTACACCACCGATCCTTTTTCTTTACACTACCGCTCTGTTTTCTATCCATTACACTACCGATCCTTTTTCTTTACACTACCGCTCTGTTTTCTATCTTTTACACTACCGATCCTTTTTCTTTACACTAACGCTCCGATTTCTATCCATTACACTACTGATCCGTTTTCTATCCATTACACTACCACTCAGTTTTCTATCTATTACACTTCTGCTCCGTTTTCTATCCATTTCACTTCTGCTCCGTTATCTATCCATTACACTACCGCTCTGTTTTCTATCTAATACACTTGTTTATTTGTTTTAATGTATTACATTTTTGTGTTAATGTATTTAAATAATCGTATTTTAAAGCCTCATTAAAGATTCATTAAACTTCAGAAACGGTCGTTTTTAGTTTTAATTACAGTCAGTTTTATTCTTCTTAATTATAGAATACATGTTTATTTGATCACTGAGAGACAAACGAAAAAATAAATATAAAGCACATGATTACGACATAATTAAAAACGGGGTTTGTTTACAAATAAATGTTCGTCTCTTTCCGATAAACACCTCCGGCAGAAAACGGAGAGTTACGAAGCTTGGTCTGAAACGCGTCGGTCGGTAATAAATTATCAATTCACTTTAGTAAGAAACATAGTATGCGGAGCTGTAAGGGATGCAGTTAAAAATTAAATAACCGCTTGCGGTTGGATGGTTTTTAAAAACATCACCTTTATTCCCCTCAGTGCATTAATGAACCCATGGGCTAATTTATCACACGTAAGCGACGAATTGTTCATATAAAATTAAAAATAAAATTACTTTTTTAATAACTGTACTTAACAAACCACCCTTGGTAGCCTCTCAATATTGACTGCGATAAAGAAATGTGTAACGTTATAGCGCGTGCGATAGTATCACGCGTATATGCAAGGGAGGATCCTGAACAAGAGTTACTATATCAAACTAGTATTTTGTACTCATTGTTTTTCAGTGCGTATAAATATTATAATGAGTACTATGTTCAATACAGTTTTATTGCAGACATCAATATATTTTTAAAAAAAACAACAACCCAATAACGATGCATAATATTAGTGAAGCCATAACTTTTCTAATCTTATTGATGAACCCCTTATCTAATGGTCTTAATGCACATTCTACCTCTGCAGTATTCATTTGTGTACTTCCGAACACTGGCGGAGGTACAGTCGGAAAGTAACCGAGTCATTACGAAATTACAAAAATGTAAATGAAAGTTAAAAGCTCGGTCCGCTCGTCTAAGAAATACACATTTCGATTGAAGTTTTTTATTTTCTCGCTTTTTTAAAAACAGTAACTACAGAGTTTACAGGAATGGTTTTAGCAATACTTTAAACACATTTAATTACAATCATTTTCATTATTATCAAAATGTGTGCATTTCGGAAGTTTAAAGCCTCATTAAACTTCCGAAATGCACACATTTTGATAATAACAAAAATGATTGTAATTAAATGTTGCTTTACGACTGTACCTACGCCAGTGTTCAGAAGTAAACAAATAAATACTGCAGCAGTAGTGTACGAATTAAGACTGTTAGATAAGGAGTTCATTAACAAGATTAGAAAAGTTATGGCTTCACTAATATTATGTATCGTTATTGGGTTTACTTTTTATTCAAAATATATTGATGTCTGCAGTAAAACTGTATCGAACGTAGTACGCATTATATTATTTATACGCATTGAAAAACAAAGAGTACGGAATACTAGTTTGGTCTAGTAACTCTTGCTCAGTATCCTCCCTTGCACATAAGCGTGATACTATCGCACGCGCTTTTACGTCACATATCACTTTTTCGCAGTCAATATTGAGGGGCTATCAAAGGTGGTTCGTTAAGTAAAATTATTTAAAAAGCAATTTTATTTTTAATTTTATATAAATAATTCGTCGCTTACGTGCAGTAAATTAGCTGATGGGTTCATTAAAACACTGATGGGAATAAAGGCGATGTTCTTAAAAACTATCCAACCGCAAGAGGTTACTTAATTTCTAACCATATCCCCTACAGTTCCCCATACTGTTTCTCTCTGAAGCGAATTAATCATATCTTACCGACCGACGCGTTTCCGAGCAAGCTTCATTACTCCTCGTTTTCTGCCGAATGTGTTTATCGGAAAGAGACGAACATTAATTTGTAAACAAAACCCGTTCTTAATTATGTATTAATCATGTGCTTTATATTTATTTTTTCGTTTGCAAAGTCTCTCAGTGATCAAATTAACATGTATTCTATCATCTGGAAGAATAAAACTGACTGTAATTAAAACTAAAAACGACCGTTTCGGAAGTTTAATGAGCCTTAAGTTCTCATTAGCAAGTGTATTGGATTATTTAAAATTGTTTCTTTAAGTATACAAATGTTTTCAGTCATAAGTTCATTTGGTTCTCCAGTTGTATTCAGTAGAGTGTCAGCAATTAACATAGCCTGAACACATGTGTTCTGTAGTTGTAGTTTTTAACCATATAAAGGAGGCAGGTGTTGTTGTAATTGTATGATGTTTCAGTCATATCGCGATCGTGTCTACTGCAGCTAGTATTCTAAACGCTGCCACACTGGACTGAGTCTTCTGCCTAAGACCTAACACCACCCTCTAAATACTGAGCACAAAGCGAGGAAGCTTCACATACCATTTTTCAGGTCTTTAGTATGACCCGTCCGGGGATCGAACCCACGCCCCTCCGCATGCAAGTCAGACACTTTACCACTAGACAACCGCTGCGGTATGGATGCAGTTGTAACTTCACACAGTAATACAAATCAAGAAAGTGTGTGTTCGGCGTATTTGAATAAACTTCATTCTGATGATATCAATTTATTAGTGACCAAACATACGTCTATGACTTAAAAAGCATGTACTACATACTGAGTAAATATACACTTAAATTTACTTGAGATTTGCATACTTCTATGTTTGCTTCACAGGACTGCCCGGTCAGCTGTACCTAAGGTTGTTAAAAATGATGATAGTGCCATTGATAGCATGTAGTGTTGTATGTGGTAAGTTGAACTTTGATATATACCAATATGAATATTATCTAACAGTTTTGATAAATAACTTTTTGGTCAAATCATGATTTTAACAATATGATTCAATCTGCACGTATTACTTTGCACTTTGTGATGTGTTTCTCTCACTGCACGTCACATACATGTGCAATCTTATAACGCATTAATAATCTTAATCATCACATACGTATATGAATGTGTATTGCTTTTCTATAATTTTTACACATCACATATCATATCTGAATTAATATTGTTAATATCAGCTTTAAATAAAACAAACCACTATGGGATTGTATATAGCTAATATTGTCTTAATACATCACATTCCATATGCGAATGTAAATTGATTATATGGTATTTAAACATCACATATCATAAAGGTGAAGGTGAAGGTGAATGTGTATTGTTAATTTGATATTCAAACAAAACATAGCATTATGCGATTGTGTATAGCTAAGATAATATTTAAACATCACATATCATATGCGAATGTAAATTGATTATATGGTATTTAAACATCACATATCATGAAGGTGAAGGTGAATGTGTATTGCTAATTTGATATTTAAACAAAACATACCATTATGCGATTGTGTATAGCTAATATAAATTTTAAACATCACATATCATATGCGAATGTATATTGATTATTTAATAGTCACCGTATATGTTTCTGTATAAAGGTAACATCAAATACAAATGTTACTGTATATTGGTAACATCACATACAAATGTTACTGTTTATTGGTAACATCACATGCTCGTGTGAACATATTGTGCTTGTAAACTGATCGAAAATTAAACTAAACCATTCATACATTAATTGTTTGGTCTTTATTTGCAGGTGCGGCTGCTTTGGATCCAAAGTCAAATGGCAAAATTAGTTTGGTAGCATTTATTTTTATAATTTCAACAAATGCACTTGGTTCTGGTCTCGGAGTCGGCGTGGCTTTAATTTTCAAACCGGGTAAGTATTGTTACTTGTTCATGTGTGGATTACATTTGTCGTTAAAAAACTGCTTGTTAAACGTTTTAATATACTTAAATGTTAACATTGACCATAAGGTAGCTTGTTATAAAACGGATGTATTATAATCACTGTAAAAATGGCAGGTTATTATACATTGTATGTTACTTCTTCGTCTCCAGTGTATTCATTTCAATCAAAATTGCAATGACATGACGCTCAATAGATATGAAAACGCTACACAGGAAGTGATATAAAATGCAACATATTTAGAACGACTGTCAATATCCTTATCCTACAGTAATTATTGTCTGTTAATGCTATTGATTAAATACTTGAGTGTTATGTAATATTTAGTGTTTAATAAGTAAAAAAAAATAACAATTAAAAAACCTTAAGGGAGCGACCGCTTGACTTTTGAAAGTTGATGTTTGCTTAGGTCATTTCTAAGCATAGCTCGCGCGGCTTTATATATTGTCATTCACGCGTGCGCGGTGATGACGAACTTCTTATTATTAAGAATGAGCTTAATAATTCAATTAGTTTGTAGGCTGTTTTAACAAATAAGAGCGACACAATTTTGAAAACTGAAGAGACACCATTTGTTGTCATGTGGGGTTAAACACTTATGAATTTTTTTGGTGTCACTTTTTTCATTTCCATGTAAGTCCCCTCTAAGATCTGTTTTTCGTTTTCATATACCATGAGTGTATGATTTTATGTCCATGTATATGGGTGTTTTTGCAGGCGAAGGCGGCATAAGAAATGTTGAATCTGACATAGAAGGAACTATGCAAACACAGGATATTCTAGCAGATCTGATCAGGTATGTTATGACTCCTTTCTGTATAAATTAATATGTATATGTTAGGTATTTTTCATGATAATAAACTCCGACTAACATATAAAACAATTTTTGTACCAGAAATATTGCTGACCATGGCAAGTTTATACTAGAGGCATAGTATCTCTTGTATTCGCCAAACTACATAAATTATAACTTATTCAGTGTTTGAATGCTGTTTCGGAGAAGAAAGACCGCACTGCGGTGCATCTGACTTGTTATGCAAGCAAAATGTTTGATATGAAAATGTTCATATGAAAACAAACCCCAGAGTTCATGCGTTGGGATTTAGGTCATTGTGAAAGTATACGCTAGTGATTCCACAACGTGCGTTTGAAATGCAGGGCGGTGCATAGGGCGTCAATTGGGAATACCAAGTACCTGCATTATTTCAGGGAGACGAAGAAAGTGTCAGGGTTGCGGAAGGTTCTACGTATACTTTTCTACGAATGTATGTACAGCGATGGATGCAATATATTAAACCTTGCACAAAAACGTGAAAATACAAAACAATAATGTAATTAGAGCAATAAATCAAGTATGGAAATTCGTTGAAGGTGCCATTTTTAGATATAATGACTCTAATTAGGTTCATTTTCATTAAATCAAGAATTTGCCCCTGGTTTGTAAACACTTGTGAAAATACATTTTACAATATTTTAGCGTTCAAGTTGCTTTTATTCCAGAAACATCATTCCGGACAATCTCTTTGAAGCTACCTTCTCTCAAACACAAACAATGTACAAAACAGACGACACTATCCAAGAAGTAAATACAACCGAAGGCCGAGTGAACCAGACGATTAAATCCGTGTCAAAATACCAGGGGAAAATGGGGAACGCCAACATTATAGGTAAGTGTTACGTATGATTAAATGTGTCGCTAGCGTCCTAACTAGGCTGACTTACTTTCTTCTTAATATGACGAGGTACTTGGGGATATGTGCTCGCTTCAAGAATGCTCGAGTTATATATGTCAAATATGTCTTATCTGTTTATTTTACTGGTTTAGTTCAAATATTTGAAGGATTTACCGATTTAAAATAAGGTCGTACTATTGCTGGACGATTTGCAACCTTGAATCCGATGGGTTGTTTCTAATTTAAACACGAATATATTAAACGCGTTTTGCTTTTTGATTAACTTCTTTGCATTTTGTCTGCAATGGGCAATTAGCTGCTCGTGATGTCGATTCTTGTTTTTTTAAAAATACAGACGGACTCATTCATGTAAAAAAGGTGGAATTAAATCATTTTTCTTACCAAGAAATCAAATTATTTCCAGTCATATTTTATTAAACGTTCATAAAATAATAACAAATAGTTTTTGAAAAAGTACTAGAAACTTCTGTAATTGGCGTTCAGAATTTCGTGTATCGTACTCGGTCCGGTCGGCCCGGTGACAGTATTGTGTAGTATTGGTGGGGTATCAAACACTGTCACGATAAAGTTGATAAACTGAAGTAACCGACGTCAACGTTAGTTTGCATGGTGTTTATCATACAAACAAACACACGATGTCCGTTATAGATACTGACTTGCACCACTTTCTGACCAATGAGAATGTTTGTCTACTTGCTGTCTAGCCGTACATTATAAAAAAATGGGTAGTTTCCAACTATCAGCTACATGTATTAATGTGTTGCGCAATGCAAGTATCATTTGTTATTTTCGTGATTAGCTTACGTAGCTAGTGTATGAATAGATAAATATTTAATTTTAAAACAAAGCTGTCTCAAATCCCATAATCATCATTTTAAGTTTGTCCTTGTATGACATTTGAACTTGTGACACGTGTAACCAGTATGTATTGACACGGTAGTTTATCTCATAGTGTAATTACAGAGTTGAGATTTCCTGTCGTTTGACCGAAATACGTACATTTTATCACCTGTTGTCAAATGACATGCACGCGTTATCCAAATGAGTATTTAGTCACGTACCCGCTTCATATGTGATAAGTAGAATATGGATGACATACATTAACATGGGAAGTTACAGTTACTATATATACATCCCTCACTTTGTTTACGTTTATATTTTTTATATGTTCTGTTTTTTTATCAATTGCCATTTTTAATGGTAGTAGTCAAATTACAAAATCATCCACAATGACTTTAATACATGTTGATACATTCTTTATCCATTTCATTATATAGATGTGCCTTTGACATAGTTAGCGAGGGGTGATAACAATACTTGAACTTTTGTTACATTTTAGCAGTATGTTACATTTATTGCATATTTAAACATGAGACAGTTTAATGTATCTTAAATACATTTTCGTATCGCTAGTAACAGACCATAGTCAAAAGTTACTACTGTTAAACATAGTCATCTCTGAGATCCCGGAGCATTGCGACGAAGTTTTTGACGTCGAAGAGTTGCTGTGGCAACGTTATATGTCGCAACCAACGTTATATGTCGCAAGGCTGACGTTATATGTCGCAACGGACGCTAAATGTCGTAAAACCATCTGCCGCCATATGTCGTGTCGCACTTTTAACGCTAAATGTCGTAAGTTTTTTTACAACCGGTGTATGTCGCAAACCGATCGATAAATGTCGCACTGTATTATCAGCAAAACATTTAGCATAAAATAAATTATAATTATTATGCAATAATGAGCTCACGTTTGCGTAATACTCCGGTGGTGACTCTTTGTCACAGAGACAGTATCATCCCACGTCTGTCAGAGAACATCACGAAAATGCATTTTCCACGGGCTTTTTTATGGGGGTGGGGTGAGGACGATTAAGTTTCCACGAGCTTTTGTAGGGGGTGATGAGCACTATTAATTTTCCACAAGCTTTTAATGGGGGTGGTAAGGACGAATAGTTTCTTCTAGCTTTTTTATGGGGGTGGTAAGGACGAATAGTTTCTTCTAGCTTTTTTATGGGGGTGGTAAGGACGAATAGTTTCTTCTAGCTTTTAATGGGAGTGGTAAGGACGAATAGTTTCTTCTAGTTTTTTTATGGGGGTGGTAAGGACGAATAGTTTCTTCTAGCTTTTTTATGGGGGTGGTAAGGACGAATAGTTTCTTCTAGCTTTTAATGGGAGTGGTAAGGACGAATAGTTTCTTCTAGCTTTTAATGGGAGTGGTAAGGACGAATAGTTTCTTCTAGTTTTTTTATGGGGGTGGTAAGGACGAATAGTTTCTTCTAGTTTTTTTATGGGGGTGGTAAGGACGAATAGTTTCTTCTAGCTTTTTTATGGGGGTGGTAAGGACGAATAGTTTCTTCTAGCTTTTAATGGGAGTGGTAAGGACGAATAGTTTCTTCTAGTTTTTTTATGGGGGTGGTAAGGACGAATAGTTTCTTCTAGTTTTTTTATGGGGGTGGTAAGGACGAATAGTTTCTTCTAGCTTTTTTATGGGGGTGGTAAGGACGAATAGTTTCTTCTAGTTTTTTTTATGGGGGTGGTAAGGACGAATAGTTTCTTCTAGCTTTTTTATGGGGGTGGTAAGGACGAATAGTTTCTTCTAGCTTTTTTATGGGGGTGGTAAGGACGAATAGTTTCTTCTAGTTTTTTTATGGGGGTGGTAAGGACGAATAGTTTCTTCTAGTTTTTTTATGGGGGTGGTAAGGACGAATAGTTTCTTCTAGCTTTTTTATGGGGGTGGTAAGGACGAATAGTTTCTTCTAGTTTTTTTATGGGGGTGGTAAGGACGAATAGTTTCTTCTAGCTTTTTTATGGGGGTGGTAAGGACGAATAGTTTTCACGAGATTTTGATGGAGATGATGAGTAGAACTAATTTTCCACGTGTTTTAGTGGGGTTGGTTAGGACGATTATTTGTCCACGAGCTTTAGATTGAGGTGGTGAGGACGATCTTTTTCATCAGAAGATTGATGTTTCGTTCCAGATCAAAATAGTCCATGCGTGACTATAACACAGGCCAACTTCCTCCGCGATCTGTAGTATTGTTTTGCACCTGTACTGGGTAATACACTATTCAAATGACGTCACCAACGCTGGCCAAATAGAAATTGGTCGTCTGTCTCTTCCTCGATCGTCTATAATGGATTCCCGTCCGTCTTAAAAACGTTTGAGCCACTTGAAAATAAGCGACTGATTTTTCTATATTCGGCTCCTTCATCTTTTTCTTGTACCCAGATGTACACACTTATTTATTACTGAGCGTGCTTCCGTGGACTCCAATGACGCCATAAATACGTCAGTGTTTCTCGGGTGTTGTACGAAAACAACTGCTTCACATTTACACACGACACAAACTGACGTTCGTACAAAACATCAACGGTATAAATGTCGTCACTCTATCAGCAGACGAACTTTGTTCGGAATTTGTTCACATTCATATTTAATGGTAGAAAGTGTATCGAACGTAAAAGTGTTCTAATTTAGCCCAGGAGTTTCGAAAACGACCTTAAATTTATTATGAGTTAACACAAAGATAAAATACTTTCACGAATTTATAACATATGAACAAGCTACAAGTAGGGAAATTTTCCTTCTTCCGTTTCTTCCTGACAAAATAGAGGGCCCACTTTGAGGCATCGACGCACTTATTGAATGAACAAAGTCGTTGTGAAGTACCACACTGCACAGATTAAACAGTTAAAACCCGATTAAAACATGGATGACGTCGACTCATGATGGACAACCAAGCTGGACTTAAAACCCTCTATGGTCTTGGCAGTGGCTATGCGATCCGGCAGTTGGTTCTACAGGTGGATACCAGATAATTATTTAAACTTTTCAATTTTAAAAATAATACATACTCGTATTATATATTATTATTCATTTATAGTTCAAGACTTTAATTTACATTTTAGGCCTTATATTTGCCTGTACTTTATTGGGGCTAGCCTCTGCAAATCTAAAAGAGAAAGGCAAACCATTCCTTGACTTCATCCAGTCCGTATCTGACACCGTCATCATGGTGGTTCGATGGTTCATGTGGTAAGTACCATGTATTGTAGTGTTTACTTCCTATGTACCGTATGCCTATCTGTGTACAGCTTTAATCCGATGACTGTGTGCTGAAATGCTTACTTTCTACGTACCGTATGCCTATCTGTGTACAGCGTTCATCCGATGACTGTGTACTGAAATGCTTACTTTCTACGTACCGTATGCCTATCTGTGTACAGCGTTCATCCGATGACTGTGTACTGAAATGCTTACTTTCTACGTACCGTATGCCTATCTGTGTACAGCGATCATCCGATGACTGTGTATTGAAGTGCTTACTTTCTACGTACCGTATGCCTTTCTGTGTACATCATTCATCCGATGACTGTGTATTGTAGTGCTTACTTTTTACGTACCGTATGCCTATCTGTGTACAGCGTTAATCCGATGACTGTGTATTGTAGTGCATACTTTCTACCTACCGTATGCCTGTCTGTATACAGCGTTCATCCGATGAATGCGTACCGAAGTGCTTACTTCCTTCGTACCGTATGCCTATCTGTGTACGTCGTTCATCCAATGACTATGTTTTGTTCTGCTTACTTTCTACATACCGTATCTGTGTACATAATTCATCCGTAAACTGTTCATATTGCTTATCGAATAGAAGTTTTTTTTTATTTAAAATTTTAGGACTTGGTCGTGTTTGAATTGCAGTCTCTTTCAATAAAGTACCAGTTTTGTATTGTTAAAACCGAATAAAATAAAATATATTCTGTTTTATCCTTCTGAGCGAGAGGTAGTGAAGTGTGTATCTTATTAGCCACTCACGTCAGAGATCCAAAACCCGAGTCGATTGCATCTCACTTTTTTTAAGATCATTTCTTTCAGTACTGAAGCGATGCTTTCTGTATACGATTGAAGAGTGTTAACAGGCATACTCGATAGTTCATTATTTGTTTCATATATTAATATAAACTTTCATTTCGCTTAATAGCTCCTGAATTGTTTTAATATATCTGATTATAACATGTTTAAACAACATTCATTACAACATTCGTTTCAACTTGATAGTTTCGATATTTACTTGATTCAAAATTGCGGCTGTTGAAAACAGTACATCTCGGTCGAACACCGTGTATATCGGTTGAGGGGTATGTGTAATCGCGGTCAGTGAAACTTTTTTTTCGTTTTGAACTAAATAGTTGTGTAGTGAAGAGATCTGCCCCACTTACTAAAAACATCCTTCCTTAAATCCCCTGGAAGGTATCACAAATTTGGTTATCTCTCGTTTGGGTCTTTTTCTGTAATTGAGATTGTATCGTAACTATTTCATTAAAGTTTGTACTCTTTAAATCATTGGCACAATTGTAATTTAGATAAAGGAAGCATATTTGTTGGTTGGTGTTGCTAGACTTGTTTTTCTCTTTTTGCAAAGACGTTGGACAGTTTTCTCACACATTTTGATATGTTCCTATCCATCTGATTGTTTCGCTTATGAAAATTATTCTCTTTTTTTACTGTACTATTTGTTCAACTCAACATAAACTTTTGTACAAATATTGTAAAAAAAAGATAAATTTGTCAATGGGACACGGAGGCCTCCGTTTCAGTTTTCCTTAAACGGACTCAATGAATATTTTAGTTTCCATAACCGAGGAGTGCAGAGAGTCAGTACACGACCATGATATAGCAAAAGCAGTATAAATGAGAGAAAGTTAATGAAGGGAAACCGTGAAAAGATGTGTTGTCTTACTTTTAAGATATCTTAGATAGTTTAAAAACTTTAGTTGTCGCGTAAGAAAGGAGACATATCGGTGAGAAAACGACGCACTTGTAGCAGAAATGATGGTCAAAATAAATATTAATATATATTGGTGTGATGTCAAAAGTTCAAGAATATTTGTGAAATCTTGACTTATAAAGCAAATCAGTATTTCCCTTTTCACTGCTCTACAGGAAGTGAACGTTTTTTATCCTGATATGAAATGACGACAGCCAATTAATGACAGCTGTTACTACAATGATACTGCTAAATCATGTTTTAAAATTAAACAAATGTATATAGATTATATATATACCACTTATATATTTTATGTCATATCAATAATAAATCAAGCAGTCACTTATGTTTATTTCCTATTGTTATGATTTTGTTATCCATTAATGGATAAGCAATTGTGATTATTTCAAAAACAAGGAAAATGAAATAATGTGTGTGTGTGTGTGTGTGTGTGTGTGTGTGTGTGTGTTTGTGTGATTCTTTTTTTTTTTCGTTTGCAAAATGTTTTCGATAAAAAGAACAACTGTGATTACATGTAAAGTATCGGAAGATGTGTACATTTAAATGTGATTGTCACTTTGGGGAGAGCTGTTGCTAATATTGTTTAACTTGTAGTCCAACCCATTTGCACTATATATAAATACAATTATATTGTTATTATTCATGTAATTGTATATAATAGATGCAATAAAGCATTATCAAACTTTAAACTTAAATTCATCGTGATTGTATAAAATTTTGCTATTGGCATGTGCTGCTGACAAAATGAAATAATGTTCTTTTCTTTTCTACATTTCCAGGACAACCCCTGTTGGTGTTATCAGCCTGATAGCAGTGTCTATAGCCAGTATAGAAAATGTACAATCTGTATTCGCACAACTTGGAGTATTCATTGCTGCCATTACTGTCGGCATTCTGGTACAGCAGCTGGTCGTCATGTCGGGAATATTGTTTTTATTTACCAGAAAGAATCCTTATACATTCCTTATCAGTATAGCACGGCCATGGATGATAGCGTTTGCAGCAACAAGCACGTAAGTATAACTTACATTCGACGTTTGTGAAGCAGGTGGTTTAGTAGTAGAGTATTCGATGCAGTGTATTGGGTTGTGATTACAAGTATCTTTAATGCGTTTGAGGTGTGGATGGATCATTCCGTCCCGAGTGATAAAAACAATTATCCCGTGGGACAGAATTATCAATCCCCATCGAAAACCCCATGGAAGATATTTTTACTTGTATACAAGCCTATCTGTTTGATTATCTAAGACTTTTATTCCGGTTTATTTTTAAGTTGAGCTTGGATACGATAGTAATATGTATATGTGATTGAATACGTCACAGCGCGAGAATTTGTCATAGCGCGAGGATTATATGAATCGTGTTACGTCATAGCGCGAGGAATTCGTCATAGCGTTAGGATTTGTTTAATGACATTATATCATAGCCCGAGGAAGGCACGATAAGCGCGTGCAGTTGGTGTATGATGAGAATCCCTACCCGGTAAATAAAAATACGCGAGAATCCTTGTCCGGTATGCAATAATCAATCAACCTCTGCGGCTATGTGAGGTGTCCATAAACTAGAAACATTTGCTGCACATGCTTAGTACTGGTACAGCCCAGGATGATTTCGAACGTGATTTGATAAGTTGTTAGGATTTTTGCACAATCGCTTTAACATAAATAAAGTATTTGACAAGTTTATGCCGGAATGAGCCATTGCAAAATATAAACATACTTAATGTTTATATTTTTGTATGCTTCGAGTTTTTGAATAAAATTTAAAACTAAAGAAGTAAAATCTTTCTCAAAGCTTTTATTATTTTTATTCCCTAGTTTCTACTTAACCCACTGAAACAAGATCCCTATAGAGTACAACTTTCTCATACGTTTTTGTTTCATATCTCTATTTATGTTGTATTGTATGTTGTCGTAGCTATACTTATATATTCTGACAAACAATGAATTCCAATGAATGTTGATTTTAATTGATTGCTTTTCAATCATTGACAACTTTTGATCGACTTAAGTTATGGTTAGGCTGAAAATCATCTTTATGAATGGCCCTCTGAGGCCGAACGGTCCTCCGTGGCCGAATGGCCTTCCGGGTCCTCCGGGGCCGAATGGCGATATGCCATATATATCCAGAGATGTGTTGAGCATGGAGTAAAACCTATTCAATTTTATGACTATCTTATGTACGTAACATTCTGTAACTGATGACATTTAACGATTATCTAAATATAAAGAATATACCAATATCACCACTTTCTGTATTCCCCAGGGCTGTTGCTATCCCAGAAATGTTGACCGCTTGTGAGGATAAGAATAAAATAGACAAGAGAATATCCCGATTTGTCGTTCCGTTCAGCGTAACGATCAGCTGTAATGGGAGTGCTCTGTATATAGCAGCTGCCACAATATTTGTAGCCAATCTTACGGGAACCGTCTTAACCGTTGGCGATATCTTACTGATATGGTAAGTGGTAGATCAGTATTAACATGCACGATTTTAACTGTTGTTTTTGTTAAATACTACATTTTTTGTTATATATTTTACATTTTTTCTTTTTGGAAGGGGGAGGAGTGGAGGTAAAAATTCCAATACTTTTTGTTTAAAACCCGTAATAGTTTTAATTCAGGAGAAATGTTAAAAAGTCAATTTATTTAAATTATCATATCGAAGTGAAATAAATAAATTTGAATAAAATGTGTATCTATACTTCACTTTCCAGGCCTCAATTTTATGTGTTTTTTTAATTCAGGAAAATACATTGTTAGATAAAATAATTAAAGACTATTTATGACTGTCATTATGCAGAAACATCTTTTTTGTTTTGTAATACATGGGTTGCGCCATTATGATACATTTTTTAAAACATTCTTGATCATCTTCAACGCTTGTCTTTTCAAATGAAACTGTCGGAAACGATACATGTCTGTAGTTTATATAGTAGGACGTACCTATAAACATTTAAATGAATTAGATAGAAAGTTACATCTGGTCTTTGGCCAGTAAAGGAATATACCTGTACCGTGGGAGGCACGTATTTGAAACTATTAAAATGAAACAGACGGACCGTCTGCAGTCAGACAGTTCACTGGTGCATTCGCTGCTCGTATATGACTGATGTTGGGTCACGAAGAGATGGACATCTATGCTATCTAGAATGCAATATTTACACACACATACGGTGATAGCAACATGAAAAAACTCACTATATTTGAAAAATAAATTTCAGTTTAGTATCGCTCTACATTAATTCTACCAGTATTCTCTCATTACATGGTAACTTTCGTATGACAGGTTGCTGGTGATGGTTGCAGCGATGGCAATACCATCCGTACCAAGTGCCAGTATAATGACGACGATAATGATTCTGACGTCAATGAACATTTCTGTTGATGATATTGCTCTCCTCCTGGCCGTCGAGTGGTACCTGTGAGTAGTCCAGTCTTATTTTCAGTGAAATAAATATTTATTTCTATTTGTTGCAGTAGAAGTGTAAATATTTATACCATAATTATGTAGTTTAATAATATGGTCATGTATCTGTAAACCAATAATAGAAATAATAAACTAATATTTAATTATTAAAGGAGTATACCCAAAGGTCTAATGGGATAGCATTTACAAGATCTGAGATAAACACAACATAACAAACACAATTAATGCATGAACTAATTGTAATATGGGCAATGTATACAATAATTGTCGGAAGGAGAGCTCGCTTAACTATTCTATAACATTAAAATAACAGAAGTGCAAATCACCCAATTTCTGAAAAATAGTATTTAATTTATTATGCGAACAACAAAACTAATGGAAATATAAACTTGTTAGAATGGGGCATAATTGATATAAAATATATCGAAACATGGAATGTAAAATCAACATGAGCCCCTAACAAGCTAGCCAGAAGTATTATAAATGGTGTTTCCAAATACAACTTTAAAATTAACTTTAATGTATTCAACTATGGGGTTGTCTTGTTGTTTCAGGGACCGCATTCGTTCCACGAGCAGCGTCGTCAGTCACACTTTCTGTACCAGCGTCGTTTACCATCTGTGTAAGAAGGATTTAGCAGAAATAGACGAGAAAAATATGCACAGAAATGATACCGGCATCACCATTTTAATGGACGATGACAGAGAGTTAGGTTCCATTGGGAACGGCAAAGTGAACGGCATTCGGCATGCCTCTGTTGAGATGCAGTCATACTCTGGCTCATCATTGTGTTCCTCGGAATCGGATTCTAATGTATAATCGGGACTGTCCGGGTATCTCCGTCAACCATTACCGAGTCAACTGATGATGCATCAACACACAAAATATAAACATTTATATATTTAATTAACAATATAGACCTAGGGGCACATATTGTTGCAAGGTGTTCAACACGAAATATAAAATTTTGTCAAAGACTTATAACATTCCTTGAAAACGGTAGCCCGTCGTCAACGGTTTTTAATCGCAGTTCTCTCGCGTCACTGTATGCTGCACATTCCTTTGTTATATTTGTTAATGGATTTTACTTATTATTTTGAAAACTACTGAAGTATGTGTTCAGTCGTATCGCATTAATCACTCACCATATATACTGGGAAATGTCATTGAAAAACATTTGTATTGGTAATAGTTACATGTTACACGTTTTGCTATATTTCTATATTAGATTAATATATTTAGTATTTAAATAGATCATAAGATTTCATATTAGTAAATAGTTTATACTAGTAGACTAAAAATGGATAAATGCACACTACGTGTGCTACCATGTGCATGTCAGGGACATGTAGCAACTTTGAAATCTATTTATATCTTTGATATTAATACCTGACACTATATATGTATTTCTCTATATATAAATACGTTGTTATGCTATTTTTGAACATTGAGTACAAATGCTTTAAAGGTAAACATTAAGTTCCTAAGATTTTTTATTCTATCATATAGAGCCTACTGATAAATATTTAAACACAAGTAACACTCTCTGTCATAAACGACCAAAAATGTGTGAAAAGGATATATATATCAAAAGGTTGTTACAGTTGTGTCCCTTTAAAAAGTAGAAACGATGGTAGTTGTGTACATACTGGTATGTTTTGTATTCAGACTTGCATTATGTAGATATAACTTACAGAGATCGTGTATTGTGAAAATGTGTAAATATTGTCATGTGGCTCTTTAAACGTTTATCTGTATAAATCATGTACATCATTACGAAGGGATTCATTGATATCCTATCATTATTATTGAACAGTATGTAAAGCTTTTACAGAATATATGTTGTTGTTGTTGTTGTTGTTGTTGTGGTTGTTGTTGTTGTTGTTGTTGTTTATGGTAATGTATGGTGTTTAGTGTTGCTTTCAACAATTGTTCAATTATATCACGACAGTGTCTTCTTGGGACAGTATTATAAGCGCTGTCACATTTGAATATCATGCCTCACACACATGTTATGTACCCCACCCAGTCACAGTATAATGACTCCGAGCCGAGAAGGGCTAGAAATATCTTCTAAATACAGAGCGCCAAGCGAGGAAGCTTCTAATACTATTTTCAAGTCTTTTGTGTGCCCTGGCCGAGGATCGAACCCACGACCTTTCGCATGTGGGCTGGTTCTCTATCTTTTAGACAACCGCTGCAGTTATTATGAAATATCACTACGTTTTTTAGTAACTACGATATAAAAACAACCCGTACTGTACATTCAAAAAAAACTTTACTGTTTTAACATATCCTGAATATATTTTGACGGGTTTCATTTGTTAGTTATCATATATCATTAATAACCTATGACAACATGTAAATAGATATAAACCTATTAAAGTTAATATATTATTTGTTACATAACTTTAAGTTCCATTGTTGTTCTTTTGTCAGATGAGGTAAATATGTATGTCCAGTTAATTTTTCCGTGAATTTAACAGCACTGGAGGGGACACGAACATGGACGGGCAGTCTGGTGTATTAAAGTGACGTGACTGCGCGTCTTGGGTCATGTTAAAAGCACTAAATCATTAAACTCATATCGCCAGGTGAGAGCATTAAGGTGCCCGTCATGTTTCATATTCATATAACACATTTGTGCTCTAGGGGTAGAATTTTTTAAAAGAAAAACACTAATAAATACAGGAAAATTACTCCTAGTGACCAAAGGACTCTGTTTGGGCAGTGCCCGACAATTGGAACCGGCTATATGTAATACAATTGAGTTTTTTTTTTAATATTATTAAATTTGGTTAAAATAATTGTACATATGTATTACCAAGTTGCCAGTCTGGCGGAGACGCCACGTGCTTGGTGACAACAGTGATTCACGCGGGGCTGTCACGTGAGTGTAGTGTTTGACCGCTCACGCCAGATGTTGCGGGTTCGATATACGAGTGTATGTATATGATAGGAAAATCATACGTCTAACAGAACACCTTTCAGGACCACTGGATCCGCGAAAGACACATAATTGATAGAAAAAGTAAATGCAGTAGAGAGAATTACCATTTTACAGACATTTCGTCATAAGTTTAAGCACTTAAAAATGGTAATAATTCATACATATATAGCATACCAGAACATTATTATTTACGCATACATGTATTTACGTTTCTGATACTCTGTATCAATTTCTTTAATTATATATACATTAAGTGGAATAATCTAAATATCATTTTAGATATTAAGATGTGTCAAAACGGAATCATTTGTTTTGGTATTAAAATACTGAAACAGTAGAAACAGTAGAAACAGTACACGTTTTAAAATGCTAAATAACAACACACAGCTGTTAATAGACAACAGTCATTGATAGTTATAGCCGTAATATTGTGGATATTAAAACAACCGTTACCTGTATAAGGGTATAACAATCTGTGCAGAAACAACCCATTGCGTGAAGCAAGTTCACTTATTGTCATATATCTGACACTCTGGACACTTTTCAAGCAACACCACCCCCTATTTTATTTTTGCTACTCTCATTATAACCAAAACATTTTCTTCAACATTTGTATTAGAAATATATACATTTAACATGAATATCAGCCAGTGTTGTCTTATAAACCTTGCTCAGACAAGAAAACCATTAGTGTTCCTTGTTTTCTTATATGTAACGTCATAGAACTTGCACTCAAATCTCCCATGGCGGTGAACACCCAGTCCGATGTTGCTCAAGTGCTATAAACATGCCTCGACTATATCGCCGATATATTTTTTATCTTTATACTAAAACTGCAGATTTATATCAAACACCATATATTACGGATATTCTATTCAATAACTTATATTGTATTTTATCTCTGTAGTGTAAAATACTTTAAGTTAATTGACCAAATACTAAATTCACTTATTAGCCCGTAACGGATTATGCTAAACATCGACAAATAAAACGGAAAACGCCGACCTGCGTATTAACGAATTTTTCATAAATAATATAAACTACAAGAATGATGTCAACCATTCTCTTCGAGTGTGGCCTTCCTCTTTCCGATTCCATAAACTTTCAATCATTTAGTGAACAGAAAGTTATATATGATGCATCTTTAACAAATGCAGAGGTGGTTACTACGGAAACATAATTATAATTATATATATGGTCATACCTAATACCGCGAGTCTAAAAATGTTCAACCATGAAAGAATGGCATCAATACTTAACTGTTATATGGTTACTTAAGTGTGCTGAGTATAAAAAGAGCTGCCGATACAAAATGCAACAAATGCCGACGCTAACAGAAGTTGGAGCTTTGCGCATGTTTTCCCAGATTTTTATTATACGGGCATTCATGGTAATAGGTATATCGCGATATTAGGTATACAAGGTATATATTGCTTTCAGATTCTCTAAACGCTGGACTAGACTGGAAACTAGTGATTGAAGCAAAGCGGGAGCCATTAAAATGCACAAATCTACTAAAATAAAAAAACACAAATCAACTAAAATAAAAGGCACAAATCTTCTAAAATGTATATCTATGATTAAATATACCCAACGGAGACGTATTATTGTTACACAATCTGGGGAAATAATTAAATAAACATATATATAACATTATAAACTGTAAAGGCAAGTTTACAAATATGTTCTAGAAAATAAATATGAAGGCCTAAATATGTCGTTGGAATAAATGAATAGTTCGCCTTTTGAAGAACAGGCCCGCAATATTTGTGTGAACCTTCCAAATGCGGTGAGACAATGAATACATCGTGTTGCGTTCAAGCTCAAAGAAAATGTAATTCCAAAAAGTAAAAATTTAAATGGTTACAGGTAGCCAATCCTATTTGGGTGCAATTACATTGAAAATGTTCCTCTTAATATAAGAAACTGATGTCCGTTAAATGGTTGTGCTGGTAAATGGTTGACTCGTGTAAAAAGAAACCTAAAACATATCTACAGTAATATGTTTAATATATTAGTATCATTAAGGTTATTATTATAGGATTAAATTATTTTTTTCTTGTTTTTATGCATGTGTAAAGAATGTCGAATCTCGCACCAATAAAATCCGAAGAATTAAAATGTATTTAATCCTTATAATTCGAATCCAGATGATTATATTTAATTTAAGACTCCTCAAGTGAATAAAAAAAAAAAAAATAACTATACGCTACAAAGTAAACGCGTAAGAATACATCACCTCTGTCCTGGTTGACATCAAATTCTCTAGATCTCATATCCAATAGTATCGTAACGGCTATTGTTTCCATTATCAGATGAACTCTGTAACATTAGTTGGTTTATTGTAAATTGACGAAATATATTGCGGTGAAAAAATTAAACACCCGCCTTTTATCTCTCGATTTAGACAAATAAAAAATCAATAATTCCAGGAAATACCCATGCAGTGTATATATATATATAGACGCTGACGTCATTATTTGTTTTTTTGTCTACACGCTTGTTTTTAAAAAAATGTGTCAATATTTACAAAGGTCATATAAATCCACGCTCATTGATGGAAAATCCGAATTTGGAACGTTACGTGCAAGGTTTGTGTATTAACATTGTCTCACGATCGTCTTAGAACTTCTTAACTTCAACTAGATCTATATGTAGGGCCTACATGTTTTTATTTGATTGTTCATGTGGAAATGTTTGTCAACGACTAGCATTCACGTTCGGTAAACCAGGGTCGTGTTCAATAGTACACTATAAATCTCAAATCTGAACATTTTATGACCTACTTCATTGTTTCTCAAAACAACTTATGGTCTGATTGTGACGCCTTGTTAAATCGCTGAACCAAAGAAACCTATAAAACAATACCCCCCCCCCCCCCCCCCACAAAAAAAACAAAACAAAAAAAAAACAAAACAGCTAGAACCAGGTCTAACATTTATTTTCGTTGTGTTTTATTTTTAAAAAAGCGTGGAACCGTTGTGAACGATTTAAGTTCGTATATTGTTAAACTGGCTTCTTTGTTTACGCGAGAAACGTAAAAGTAGTCCGGCTCACGGGTTTTGTCGAAAAATAAAAGTCTTTAAAAAATTGACGTTGTCCGATGAAAATGCTTTAAATGCCTATATATGATAATGGGATTGGAATAATTTGCTTTTGATCATTTTTATGGGGTGGATGTCTCCAGTTCATTTAATTTGGCATGTATAGTTATCTGAATATAATCTGTATTCTGTATGTGATCACAGAAATGTGGATTTGTGTTTGACCGGGAGAGTGAATAAGTGCTACATGTAATACATAATTTTATAATTATATATACGTGCCGTATGAATTGTGATTATTTGTTATGATCTAATCAATGAAATTAATGTTTAAATTTATGACATTTGTGTTATATGTGGTTGTGTATAACACGTATATTGTTTTGCTATTTATTCCATATTTGTAATGGATGACACTAATTGAATTCCCTGATTTTATTTTTATTTTTAATAATTCAATTTTTCTGATAAATAATTATTTTGACACCGGGCCTAGAATTATCCACTTAATGCTTAACACCATGCGAGGAAGCTTCTAGTATGATCTGACCGAGGATCAAACCACGACCTCCCGTATGCGAAGAGGACCATCTGCCTCTAGACAACCGCTGCGGTGTGCTACATATGGAGTTTAATTGCAAACTATTATAAAGTAGAATTTAGATATAAATGACTAAGTGCACAACTACCTAACTCTATGTTAACAAAGAAGGTAGATAGACGTGTATTGCACTGCGCTGTTGGTATGTTCTTATCAGTCCAGATTACATCTGCCACTTAATATGGCATACTTTGCTGTGACATTATGAAATAGTCCCATATTGAAACCTTTTGCTGTTAAATCTGGCCTATATAGCCGTTCTATAATCAACATGCAAGTGCAGCTTACATGCATGGTGAAAATACCTGACGCACAGTTTACTGATACCAAAATCAGAATGAGAAAATATATGCCCACAGCCATTTTTAGCATATGTTTTTCCATTTTCTTTTAAGTAGTTCAAATGTATTACGGACTCTATTCATCGTTTCTGTGTTACTCTGCCAATCACTGACTACTTCCCTTCATATTTTGACAGGAGTTGTAACTAACCTTTGTTCACCAAACTGTTTTTAAAAAAGGTAATTTTTGGGGGAAAATGTCAGTAACTGGGGTTTTACTCCGGGCCACCGAAATGTATTACTGTCATTGTACCTAATCATCGTATCTGTGATACTCTAGGAGGTAATTACTAGATGCAAGTTATTGACTTCTACCCCTTATATTCAGTATAGTACTCATAGGTTTTGTTAGTAGAGCATAACAAAATAATCCAGGATTTGAATGCTAAAAACTGAAAACACCAGATACTCTATCTATTAAACATATAACTGAAAACACCTGATACTCTATCTATTAAACATATTAGGGAATATTAGGGAATACACCTGACACTCTATCTATTAAACATATTAGGGAATACACCAGATATTCTATTTATTAAACATATTAGGGAATACACCTGACACTCTTTCTATCAAACATATTAGGAAATACACCATATATTCTATCTATTAAACATATTAAGGAATACCACAAATATTAACACCTGACACTCTTTCTATTAAACATATTCAGGAATACACCAAACACTCTATCTATTAAACATATTAGGGAACACACCAGACATTATATCTATTAAACATATTAGGGAGAACACCAGATACTCTATCTATTAAACATATTAGGGAAAACACCAGACACTTTATCTATTAAACAAACTAGGGAATACACCGGATACTCTATCTATTAAACATATTAGGGAATACACCAGATACTATATCTATTAAACATATTAGGGAAAACACCAGACACTTTATCTATTAAACATATTAGGGAATACACCGGATACTCTATCTATTAAACATATTAGGGAATACACCAGACACTCTATATATTAAACATATTAGGGAATACACCGGACACTCTATCTATTAAACATATTAGGGAATACACCGGATACTCTATCTATTAAACATATTAGGGAAACACCTGACACACTTTCTATTAAACATATTCAGAAATACACCAAATACTCTATCTATTAAACATATTAGGGAATATACCTAACACACTATCTATTAAATTATTAGGGAATACACAAGATAATCTATCAATTCAACATATAAGGGAATATACCAGATACTTTATCTATGAAACATATTATGGAATACACCAGATACTCTATCTATTAAACATATTAGGGAATACACCAGACACTCTATCTTTTAAACATTTTAGGGAATACATCAGATACTCTATCTATTAAACATATAAGGGAATACATCTGACACTTTATCTATAACATATATTAGGGAATACACCAGATACTCTATCTAGTGAACATATAAGCGAATACACCGGATACTCTATCTATTAAATATATTAGGGAATACACCAGACACTCTATCTATTAAACATATTAGGGAACACACCGGATACTCTATCTATCAAAAATATTAGGGAATACACCAGACTCTCTATCTAGTAAACATATTAGGGAAACACCTGACACACTTTCTATTAAACATATTCAGAAATACACCAAATACTCTATCTATTAAACATATTAGGGAAAACATCTGACACTCTATCTATTAATCATCTTAGGGAATACACCAGATACTCTATCTATTAAACATATAAGGGAATACACCTAACACACTATCTATTAAAATATTAGGGAATACACCAGATACTCTATCTATTAAACATATAAGGGAATATACCAGATATTCTATCTATTAAACATATTATGGAATACACGAGATACTCTATCTATTAAACATATTAGGGAATACACCTGACACTCTATCTATTAAACATTTTAGGGAATACACCAGATACTCTATCTAATAAACATATTAGGGAATACATCTGACACTTTATCTATTACATTTATTAGGGAATATATCTGACACTCTATCAATTAAACATATAACGGAATACACCAGATACTTTTTCTATTAAACATATTAGGAAATACACCAGATACTCTATCTATTAAACATATTAGGGAATACACCTGATTCTCTATCTATTGAACATATAAACGAATACACCAGATACTGTATCTATTGAACATATTAGGGAATACACCAGACACTCTATCTATTGAACATATGAGGGGATACACCAGATACTCTATCTATTGAACATATTAGGGAATACACCAGACACTCTATCTATTGAACATATGAGGGAATACACCTGATACTCTATCTATTGAACATATGAGGGAAAACACTTGATACTTTATCTATTGAACATATTAGGGAAAACAACTGGCATTCTATCTTTTAAACATATTAGGAATATACCAGATACTCTATCTATCAAACATATTAGGTAATACACCAGATACTCTATATATTAAACATAAAAGGAAAAACACCTGATACTCTTTCTATTAAACATATTAGGGAAACAGTTGACACTCTATATATTAAACATATTAGAGAAAACCCCTGATACTCTATTTATTAAACATGTTAGGGAAATCACCTGATACATGTCCTCTATCTATTGAACAAATAAGGGAAAACACCTGACACTCTATCTATTGAACATATAAGGGAATACACCAGATACTCTATCTATTAAACATATTAGAGAAAACACCAGATACTCTATCTATTAAACATAATAGGGAAAACACCTGATAGTCTATCTATTAAACATATCATTGAATACACCAGATACTCTATCTATTAAACATATGAGGGAAAACACCTGATACTCTATCTTTTAAACATATGAGGGAAAACACCTGATACTCTATATTTTAAATATACTAGGGAATACACCAGGTACTCTATCTATTGAACATATATGGGAATACACCTGACACTTTATCTATTGGACATATTAGGGAATACACCTGACACTTTATCTATTGAACATATTAGAGAAACAACTGACACTTTATCTATTAAACATATTAGGGAAACATCTGATACTCTATCTATTGAACATATTAGGGAATACACCTGACACACTATCTATTAAACATATTAGAAAAAAATACCTGATAATTTATCTATCAAACATATAAGGGAAAACACCTGATACTCTATATATTGAACATATAAAAAAAAACACGTGACACTCTATCTTTTAAACATGTTGGGGAAAACACCTGATACTCTATCTTTTAAACATGTTAGGGAATACACCTGACACTCTATCTTTTAAACATGTTAGGGAATACACCTGGCACTCTATCTATTAAACATATTAGGGAAACATCTGATACTCTATCTATTGAACATATTAGGGAATACACCTGACACTCTATCTATTAAACATATTAGAAAAAAATACCTGATAATTTATCTATCAAACATATAAGGGAAAACACCCGATACTCTATATACTGAACATATAAAAAAAAACACGTGACACTCTATCTTTTAAACATGTTGGGGAAAACACCTGACACTCTATCTTTTAAACATGTTAGGGAATACACCTGACACTCTATCTTTTAAACATGTTAGGGAATACACCTGACACTCTATCTTTTAAACATGTTAGGGAATACACCTGACACTCTATCTTTTAAACATGTTAGGGAATACACACTGACACTCTTTCTCTTAAACATGTTAGGGAATACACCTGACACTCTATCTTTTAAACATGTTAGGGAATACACACTGACACTCTTTCTCTTAAACATGTTAGGGAATACACCTGACACTCTATCTTTTAAACACGTTAGGGAATACACCTGACACTCTATCTTTTAAACATGTTAGGGAATACACCTGACACTCTATCTTTTAAACATGTTAGGGAATACACCTGACACTCTATCTTTTAAACATGTTAGGGAATACACACTGACACTCTTTCTCTTAAACATGTTAGGGAATACACCTGACACTCTATCTTTTAAACATGTTAGGGAATACACACTGACACTCTTTCTCTTAAACATGTTAGGGAATACATACTGACACTCTTTCTCTTAAACATGTTAGGGAATACACCTGAAACTCTATCTTTTAAACATGTTAGGGAATACACACTGACACTCTTTCTCTTAAACATATAGATAAGCAATAACATTTATAGACAATAATAACTGTAGGATATGGATGTATATACTCGTGCTAAAACATGTTGCGTTTTCATATCACTTCCTGAGTTGCGTTGAGTGTACATCATTCGTGTTTCATTTGTATTTCAAAAAGGTAGTCGTGATATATCAAATATCAAAACTCTGTGTTCTACATCATGTAATATTTAACCTTAAAAGTCACGGTTTGGTATAGAAATTGTGCAACGTCTTTCGGGGGGACTTTGCCGATATTTATTTCTGGGGAAAAAATCACAAAACTGTATGGACTTTTCATAATAACATGTATGTACTGGATATTTCATAATTGCATGTATGTATTTTAAACACATATTACTAGATAGATGACTTTAAGTTGACGCCTTAGACCCTTGGACCACTCGGCCACAGAGGACTCCCTGAAAAACTGATTATAAAGGAATTAATATCTTAAATATGATATTTCTTTGAAACGAAGAACGCAACTTGTATATATGTTAAACAGCATGGAATAAGAGGCCCATGGGCCCTAACGGTCAACTGATTTGTCAATAAAACATGAGTATTAACCGTCACGTCATCAACAACAAATTACACCAAAAAAACTTCAAATGAGTCTAATCAGTCATCAGAAATGACGTCATGTTCTCTTATACAGATTTAGTAGAGTAGGCCACAACCCAGAGGCCAAACAGTGAGACACAGAGACATGCAATTCATATTTTTATAAAAGACCCATATACGTCCATAACCATGCTCACCATTTGTTTCCCAGTGCTTCCAATAGTTAGAACAAGATTTTCAAAGTTCAAATCTTAAATTTGACTGTTTTGGCCCCACCCCCAATGCCCAAGGGGATGGCGAATATGCTCTTCACAATTTTGATTATTTTTAGGTACCAAAATTGCAGCAACATTTCATTATGACTGAGCTTAAGTTTTTTGAGGAAAAAGTCGAAAATATCAAAAATGTGAAAACGGCCGTACGACGCACGACAGACGACGACAGACAAAAAGGCAATCGCAAAAGGTGCCTGAGACAAAGTCAAAAGTGACCTAACAAATGCAGTTAAGACAATTTTTTAATTGTGGATATAAATCTGAAACAGAGAAAACATACACACGGTTACTGCAACTAGGTCATTATAAAGAACTGGGAAAAACAGCTCGACAATCACACATATCAAATGCTTCACACTTGAATACTTTATTTTGGATTATATGTGATAATGTGTAATCATTATAAGATGAGTTGAGAGATGGTCCACCAAGACATTCCTATATCTAACACAGGCTGAATCATCGAACTGCAATTGGTCGATGAAATTGAATACAAAATAAAATAAGCTAAGCAATTATTTACTATAGTGACACGTGAAATTTATTATGGTATACATGTACATATAAACAATTGACAAAAATATATGGCACCAAGCCCATTGGGCCTATATGTCACCAGGTTATTAGAAATTCGATATAATTTGTTTTGCAGACGACAGCCAGTTTGTCTTATTTTAGGGTTGTTTTAAGTTGGTCCAAAGTTGGCTTTTACAAATCCAATATAACGGGATTGACTGGTCCAAAGTTGGCTTCTACAATCCGATTATTACGTGACTGCTTGTTACGGTAGTTGCCGACTTGAGCATTACAATATCCCTTAGACCTAATGGCCGTCAGCTGGTGCCACTGCAATTGTAATAAAAGCATCATTTTATAACTTGAAGTATGTACTAAACATTTCATTATTACATGTTTGTACTTGAAATTCCATAATTACATGTCTGTACTTGACATTTCATAATTACATTTTTGTACTGAACATTTCACAATTAAACGTATGTACAAAACATTTCATAATTACATGTATGAACTGAACATATTATAATCATATGTATGTACTAAACATGTAATAAACGTTTCATAATTGCATGGTTATACTGTCATTTCAAAATTAAGTGTACGCACTAAACATTTCAAAATTACGTGTATATACTGGACATTTCATAATTATAGGTATGTACTGGACATTTCATAATTACATGTATTTACTGAACAGTTCATTATTACACGTACGACTAAAAATTCCATAATAACATGTACGTACTTGACATTTCATAATTATATGTACGTACTGGACATTTCATAATTATATGTATGTACTGAACATTTCATAATAACATGTACGTACTAAACATTTCATAATTACATGTATTTACTGAACAGTTCATAATTACACGTATGTACTAAAAATTCCATAATAACATGTATGTACTTGACATTTCATAATTATATGTATGTACTGGACATTTCATAATTATATGTTTGTACTGGACATTTCATAATTATATGTATGAACTAAACATTTCATAATTACATGTATTTACTGAACAGTTCATAATTACATGTATGTACTAAAAATTCCATAATAACATGTACGTACTTGTCATTTCATAATTATATGTATGTACTGGACATTTCATAATTATATGTATGTACTGGAAATTTCATAATTATATGTATGTACTAAACATTTCATAATTACATGTATTTACTGAACAGTTCATAATTACACGTATGTACTAAAAATTCCATATAACATGTACGTACTTAACATTTCATAATTATATGTATGTACTGGACATTTCATAATTATATGTATGTACTGGACATTTCATAATTATATGTATGTACTAAACAGTTCATAATTACATGTATTTACTGAACAGTTCATAATTACACGTATGTACTAAAAATTCCATAATAACATGTATGTACTTGACATCTCATAATTATATGTATGTATTAAACATTCCATTATAAACATACCAGAATTTTATTTTATTATTTGTTTTAAAATTATGGTGTAAATAGTGAATTCAGCACCACGACTCGTAACATGCAAAGTACCTAGTTTTTTCATTACTCAAGTTGAGATGTTTTAAGGATACAGGGCCTATATTTTGGCACACTGTATGCTGTACATGGCCTTCTAGTATGTTTTGGCAGACTATGCTGTACAGAGCCTACTTGTATGTTTTGAAAGGCTGTATGTTGTCCAGGGACTACTAGTAAGTTTTGGCAAAGTGTATGCTGTACAGTACCTACTAATATGATTTGACAGACTGTGGACTGTCCATGTCATATGTTTTGGCAGACTTTGGGTTGTACAGGGCCTATGTTTTGGCAGACTTTGGACTGTGCAGGGCTTATGTTTTGGCAGACTGTGGGCTGTGCAGGGCCTATGTTTTGGCAGACTATGGACTGTGCAGGGCCTATGTTATGGCAGACTGTGGACTGTGCAGAGGACCCATGTTTTGACAAACTGTGGACTGTGCAGGATCTATGTTTTAGCAGACTGTGGGCTGTGCAGGATCTATGTTTTAGCAAACTGTGGGCTGTGCAGAGGACCCATGGTTTGGCAGACTGTGGACTGTGCAGAGGACCAATGTTTTGACAGACTGTGGACTGTGCAGAGGACCAATGTTTTGGCAGACTGTGGGCTGTGCAGGGCCTATGTTTTGGCAGACTTTGGACTGTGCAGGGCCTATGTTTTGGCAGACTGTGGACTGTGCAGAGGACCAATGTTTTGACAGACTGTGGACTGTGCAGGATCTATGTTTTGACAGACTGT
Organism: Panopea generosa; assembly: GCA_029582155.1. NCBI lineage: Eukaryota > Metazoa > Mollusca > Bivalvia > Adapedonta > Hiatellidae > Panopea > Panopea generosa. The sequence continues at coordinate 61,892,950 of CM055907.1, forward strand.
GGGCTGTGCAGGATCTATGTTTTAGCAAACTGTGGGCTGTGCAGGATCTATGATTTAGCAAACTGTGGGCTGTGCAGAGGACCCATGTTTTGGCAGACTGTGGACTGTGCAGGATCTATGTTTTGACAGACTGTGGACTGTGCAGGATCTATGTTTTAGCAGACTGTGGGCTGTGCAGGATCTTTGTTTTAGCAAACTGTGGGCTGTGCAGAGGACCCATGGTTTGGCAGACTGTGGACTGTGCAGGATCTATGTTTTAGCATACTGTTGATGCAGGACCCATGTTTAAGCAGACTGAGGGCTGTGCATAGGACCCATGTGTTGGCAGACTATGGACTGTGCAGGATCTATGTTTTGGCAGACTGTGGACTGGACTTTGTGCTGGACAGGGCCTTTGTTTTTGCAGAATGTGGTCTGTACAGGGCATATGTTTGGGCAGACTGTGGACTGTGCAGGATCTATGTTTTAGCAGACTGTGAGCTGTGCAGAGGGCTTTTGTTTTGGCAGACTTGAGCCTGTGCAGAGCCTATGTTTTGGCAGATTTTGGGCTGTAAAGTGCCTATGTTTTGGCAGACTTTGGGCTGTACATGGTTCATAAAAAGTTTATAAACTACTTACTGCATCCTCGGTTACATATATGGGTTTCTTTAGGATTACCCAACGTATGGGTTGGTGGCAAGACGGCGTGGTAGTGCTGCCCTGGTACGTGTAGAATTCATTCGTTCGCTTTTCGTTGAAGAATATCGACATATCAATGGACGTCATTTTTTTTTTATCTGATAGAACAGAATATTTTTTTATAATTTTAATTAATACTTTTTCCAACTCTTATCAATACTGTTTAAATTTTGATTATATATATATATATAAGTCGCTATCGTTCATGAACGTGGTTAAAGGATATGCTGCACTCAATTACCGGGGTCCCGCATGGCCGAGCGGTCTAAGACGCCGTCTCAAGATCACTTACCTCTCACCGCTAACGTCGTAGACTTCCGGAGTCCCGCTTTCTAAAAAACTGTATGTGAGAAAGTTTATCAGTTACTTGCGGAAAGAACGGTGTTTCACTCAGATTCATTCTGAGGCTTTCCTATATAAATAATACTGGACGTGCCAATTTAACCCGAACTGTGTTGAAATGGTGTTAAATTCCATTAGGGGCAACAGGTATTCCAACTCATGTAGGCTCCTGTTCGATAATCCGTTATAAAAACATGCATAAAGGTAACTAGCAATCGTCGAGATGTTTATATAGATGATTATAAAGATGTAATTATCATAAACAAGTATTAAGGTTAACTTTGGTCAGAAAGAACATTACTTTATATAAATAATGACATTGAATGATAATGATAGTAACCCATATTATAAAAATATGAACATATCTAACTTACTGACGTCATGTACTGAGTTTATATTGTCAAGCAGGAAGTTTGAAAGTCCGTTCATGTCTTCACTGTCCGATTTGGATAAGGGACGTATCTGCAACTGAAACTATAATGCAATTTGTACATGAGTGCCCTTAATAGGTTAATTAAATGTGGGTCTCAATCGCCGACGCAGGCATATATTTCTGAAATTATCTTTAACACATTATTTTAAAAAAACACTTATGTTTGTGCAATATTATGCGTCATGTTTATGCCACCGAGGGATAAAAACGATCAGTTAACATTATCATTCTTTTCTGGGATCCTGGAAGGTTAACCAGTGATCGAGTACATTATCTCCGCAATTAAATGGCAACTTCCCCACTTGAATCAGCGGCGAAAAACGAATGGTAATGAGACGCAATGTTGTATATCAATTATCACGGAGATTGCGGCCGAGCGTAGATTCGCAATCACGACCCCTATATTGATAACCAGACGCGCTACCGACTGCACTTACTGGGCCAGGTACACTTATGATATCTGTTACTAAAGTAACAAAATATTCTGATAGCAGTTAATTTTATTTCATATTATATAATGTTAGGATGTCAGAATGATCACATGTCTTATTCGAATTTTGATGAAATAGTTTGGCAACACAAGAACGCAAACACGAAAATTTGTTGTTTTAAAATTTATTTATTTTACATCGATCGTTTAGCGTCGCTTTCAACAGTTGTTCAGTCATATCGCGACGGTGTCTACTTGAGAAAGTATTCTGAGCATTGCAACACTGGAGATGCCGCAGACATATTTTATGATACCCCACCAAGTCACATAATACTGATACCCGGTCAACAGTGCCTATTCTATCTTTTAAATGCAAACCGCTAAGCAAGGAAGTTTCTGGTACCCTCTTTCAAGTCTTTAGAATGAAGCCGGGGAGCAAAAATCACTGCCGGTTAAGGAAATTATTTTTTTCTGATGAAATATCTACAGAGTCGCCACAATCGTATTGAATATATGAATACAATCTATATACAAATCATACTTGTAAAGAAAAAAAAATATAAACGGTGTTTACAATTTTCTACAAATAATTACACCGAATGTCATGTTTAGAGGCTATACCTGTCCAGCAATAATGTCTAAACTGTGGCGTCATTCAATCTATTAGTTGGCCAACCAATGTGCTCAAATCTGGCTTTCCAAACATTGTTTTTGAACGGATCAAATCTGGAGCCCTGGGTCCGTTCTACAGACAAGTGTTTGTATGAAAATGTGAGTGTTTTACACCGTTCACGTGACACTATATTGTTCTGGCGGGTCTGCTTTAATCTACAAGTTTTATTATGTAACCCTGATGGGTAAAGCGAGGTTACGTGCCCTCTAGTAAGACTTAACCTCTGTCATAACAAATGCTGATTACGCAGGTATAATAGTTTGTATTTATTTACCTGGACAAAGATAGCCACGACCACTGCACCGTCAAGCTGTTCCTCCGGTTCCTCAATGTTTCTATTGCAAAACACGAAATGAACCTTAAAACGAAATAAGAGAAATGGTCCCAAAATTAATAAAGGGGCATATATTGGCAAAATTGTGCATTTTGTGACAAAAGCAACATACTTGGCATGTGGATAATAATAATTACAAATACATCTTATATTCAGAGTTATTATTTTTAAAATGGTCGCAAAATATGAAACAAATTAATAAAGAGTGTTAAAATTATTTTGTTTTAACGAAATGTTTTACCACAGTTCATGGAAATCCACACACCGAAAAGTAAAACATATCTAAATGACCGTATTTGGATATGGATCTATGTCAGATTTTTCAGATTTTTAAAATAGTCACCAAATATGGGACAAATGCTACTGATTGTACAAATAATGCTGTTGTTATGTATTATCACAGATCGTTTCACACATTGATAAGTAAAACATAAGTAAATCTTACTGAAGATTTTTGCCCAAGGACCGATGTCAGATGTTTTCAAAATGGTTGCTAAATATGAAAAAAATAACACTGAATGTAAGATTTATTTATATTAACAAAATGTATTCTCCCAGCTCATTGAATTTCACGCTGTGATAAGTTAATTTTAAACATATTGAAATTTTTCATATACAAGTGTACATGTATGTGCTTTGAAGTTATAAATATATATATATATTAGTTGATACATGTGTCCCTTACACAAATAATTAGAATAAATGTGACTTTTCAGAGTTTATATATATATTTTTTCATATCCTCTCAGCATACTCTTGAAATATTTTATAATAAAGTGGCTTTAATTTGTATTTTGCTATTAACGGTAATTAAGTGATCTCTGTAATTGACGACTATTGGCATTGAAACTTTGTTTCGATTTTGACCATGCGTTGTGATATAAATTACATAAATACACTCTAGCTACTGTGAGCATACTAGGTAAAAAAAAATTATAATGCCCCTGCATTAAATACATTTAATATTATATGTGTGTGATACGTATGCTAGTTGGCTAGCTGGTTGTATACCATTTAAATACTCGTTTTGTATTGTGGTATAGACTGTTTATAAGAACATGCAGGTTGACTGACCTCAAGTTTGAATTTACCGATCTAATTAAAATGTGTTGAATACACCACCCTTCAATTATTTAACTAAAACTAAACCTATTGAAATCGTTTACGACCTGTCATTTGAATTCTTTTTAATGAAACCAACTTGTCCAATCTGCGCGTACTTCTGGGGTAGTATTCACCAACCATTCTTAAGAACATTCTTAGACTTGAACTCAAGACTAAGTTTTAAAAAACAAACTTGAGATCAGTTTTTGAGACAAAAAATTGCAAGCATGTAGGGACACCTTATACATAGTCAAGGCAACTCTCACAATTATTTTATCTGTCATGGTCAACGAGATATCTAAGGTTGAAATTTGGATTTTCAAGCTCTAGTCTAAGAATATTCTTAAAAGTGGTTGGTGAATACAAGACAGTTCGATAGTTTACATGTTTGAGTCAGTTTTTAAATTATTTATAAGGGGGCTTCGGTATCCCAAAGCAAAAAGGTGCTGGGGGTAAAAGTGGTATCGTGCTATTTAAATATTGATATTAACCTTAATTCCGAACCCGACATGGAACATTAAGCTGCGAGAAGAAAAAACAATCCTTTAACGAAACAATCTATTGGTTCTCTTTAAAGTTTGTTTTAGGTGGGTGACGACAGAATAGATGAAACTTGCTTCGTTTTTATGTGAAAAAAGAATAAGATTACTCAATTATCTAGACTGTTTATTCACGACAATGACATACTATTCCTGACCTATTCCCTCTATCCCTCTTAAAGTTTTTAACACTAAATTATCCAATGGTATGTGTGTTTTCACTTCTCTCCTTAATGATTTACTTTAATGATTACTCCTCCAGTACGAACCTTAACTAGCTTGTTGGATCCCTGAACATTTTACCTAGTTCACGATGACTGAGATATTGCTCTTTTTCTTCCCATGATTACATGTGCCATCTCTGAGCCCGAGACCATCCAAGGCAGAAATATTTTCAATAAACCCTCCATTGGTTTTCTTGGTCAATAAGTATTGATGAAAAGCGTTTTTTTGTGATATTTTGTTTTTAAAAGTTTCCTTTTTAGTCTGCAAAGTTAAACAATCGGGCGTAACTTTGGATGACGCTGGGAAATGAATAAGGTCATCAGTATAGTCTGAACGTTTCCTCGCAAAGGGACCTCAAATAATTAATTCAAATTTTAGGAATAATAACCAGTACTGGATCTGCATACTGTTTTGTGTATCAACAAAAGAATCACACATTTTTTCAATGAAATCAAGATGATGGTATAGAAGGTACTGGCAGTCACTTAATGTCCAGAACACCGCGAAGTGTGCATGGTGGTATGAAGGGCACTGGTAGTTACTTAATGTCCAGAACACCACGTAGGGTGCATGATGGTATGGAGGGCACTGGTAGTTACTTAATGTCCAGAACACCACGTAGTGTGCATGGTGGTATGAAGGGCACAGGTAGTTACTTAATGTCCAGAACACCGCGTAGTGTGCATGGTGGTATGGAGGGCACTGGTAGTCACTTAATGTCCAGAACACCGCGTAGTGTGCATGGTGGTATGGAGGGCACTGGTAGTCACTTAATGTCCAGAACACCACGTAGTGTGCATGGTGGTATGGAGGGCACTGGTAGTTACTTAATGTCCAGAAAACCACGTAGTGTGCATGGTGGTATGGAGGGCACTGGTAGTTACTTAATGTCCAGAACACCGCGTAGTGTGCATGGTGGTATGGAGGGCACTGGTAGTTACTTAATGTCCAGAACACCGCGTAGTGTGCATGGTGGTATGGAGGGCACTGGTAGTCACTTAATGTCCAGAACACCGCGTAGTGAGCATAGTGGTATGGAGGGCACAGGTAGTTACTTAATGTCCAGAACACCGCGTAGTGTGCATGTTGGTATGGAGGGCACTGGTAGTTACTTAATGTCCAGAACACCACGTAGTGTGCATGATGGTATGGAGGGCACTGGTAGTTACTTAATGTCCAGAACACCACGTAGTGTGCATGATGGTATGGAGGGCACTGGTAGTTACTTAATGTCCAGAACACCACGTAGTGTGCATGATGGTATGGAGGGCACTGGTAGTTACTTAATGTCCAGAACACCACGTAGTGTGCATGGTGGTATGGAGGGCACTGGTAGTTACTTATGGCCAGAACACCGCGTAGTGTGCATGGTGGTATGGAGGGCACTGGTAGTCACTTAATGTCTTGAACACCGCGTAGTGTGCATGATGGTATGGATGGCACTGGTAGTTACTTAATGTCCAGAACACCGCGTAGTGTGCATGGTGGTATGGAGGGCACTGGTAGTTACTTATGGCCAGAACACATGGCAGTGTGCATGGTGATATGGATGGCACTGGTAGTTACTTAATGTCCAGAACACCTGGCAGTGTACATGGTGGTATGGAGGGCACTGGTAGTTACTTATGGCCAGAACACTGTATCCATGCGCCTGCGATTCAACTCATTCAACATACATTGTGTAACCTTAGCGATTATGTAGGTATTTCGTATACACCTGGCACGAAAGAGCACACTCCTCTGATACAACCTATGCAGGTAAATTGTATACACCTGGCACGAAAGAGCTTACTCCTCTGATACAACCTATGCAGGTTATTTGTATACCCCTGACATGAAAGAGCACACTCCTCTGATACAACCTATGCAGGTAAATTGTATACACCTGGCACGAAAGAGCACACTCCTCTGATACAACCTATGCAGGTAAATTGTATACACCTGGCACGAAAGAGCACACTCCTCTGATACAACCTATGCAGGTGAATTGTATACCCCTGACTTGAAATCGCACACTCCTCTGATACAACATATGCAGGTAAATTGTATACACCTGACATGAAAGACCACACTCCTCTGATACAACCTATGCAGGAAAATTGTATACACCTGGCATGAAATAGCACACTCCTCTGATACAATATATGCAGGAAAATTGTATACACCTGGCATGAAAGAGCACACTCCTCTGATACAACCTATGCATCCACTGATATAACCTATGCAGGTAAATTGTATACACCTGGCACGAAGGAGCACACTCCTGTGATACAACCTATGCAGGTAAATTGTATACACCTGGCATGAAAGAGCACACTCCTCTGATACAACCTATGCAGGAAAATTGTATACACCTGGCATGAAAGAGCACACTCCTCTGATACAACCTATGCAGGAAAATTGTATACACCTGGCATGAAAGAGCACACTCCTCTGATACAACCTATGCAGGTAAATTGTATACACCTGGCATGAAAGAGCACACTCCTCTGATACAACCTATGCAGGAAAATTGTATACCCCTGACATGAAAGAGCACACTCCTCTGATACAACCTATGCAGGAAAATTGTATACACCTGACATGAAAGAGCACACTCCTCTGATACAACCTATGCATGTAAATTGTATACACCTGGCATGAAAGAGCACACTCCTCTGATACAACCTATGCAGGAAAATTGTATACACCTGGCATGAAAGAGCACACTCCTCTGATACAACCTATGCATGTAAATTGTATACACCTGGCATGAAAGAGCACACTCCTCTGATACAACCTATGCATGTAAATTGTATACACCTGGCATGAAAGAGCACACTCCTCTGATACAACCTATGCATGTAAATTGTATACACCTGGCATGAAAGAGCACACTCCTCTGATACAACCTATGCATGTAAATTGTATACCTCTGGCATGAAAGAGCACACTCCTCTGATACAACCTATGCAGGAAAATTGTATACACCTGACATGAAAGAGCACACTCCTCTGATACAACCTATGCATGTAAATTGTATACACCTGGCATGAAAGAGCACACTCCTCTGATACAACCTATGCATGTAAATTGTATACACCTGGCATGAAAGAGCACACTCCTCTGATACAACCTATGCATGTAAATTGTATACACCTGGCATGAAAGAGCACACTCCTCTGATACAACCTATGCAGGTAAATTGTATACCTCTGGCATGAAAGAGCACACTCCTCTGATACAACCTATGCAGGAAAATTGTATACCCCTGACATGAAAGAGCACACTCCTCTGATACAACCTATGCAGGAAAATTGTATACACCTGACATGAAAGAGCACACTCCTCTGATACAACCTATGCATGTAAATTGTATACACCTGGCATGAAAGAGCACACTCCTCTGATACAACCTATGCAGGAAAATTGTATACACCTGGCATGAAAGAGCACACTCCTCTGATACAACCTATGCATGTAAATTGTATACACCTGGCATGAAAGAGCACACTCCTCTGATACAACCTATGCATGTAAATTGTATACACCTGGCATGAAAGAGCACACTCCTCTGATACAACCTATGCATGTAAATTGTATACACCTGGCATGAAAGAGCACACTCCTCTGATACAACCTATGCATGTAAATTGTATACACCTGGCATGAAAGAGCACACTCCTCTGATACAACCTATGCAGGAAAATTGTATACACCTGACATGAAAGAGCACACTCCTCTGATACAACCTATGCATGTAAATTGTATACACCTGGCATGAAAGAGCACACTCCTCTGATACAACCTATGCAGGAAAATTGTATACACCTGGCATGAAAGAGCACACTCCTCTGATACAACCTATGCATGTAAATTGTATACACCTGACATGAAAGAGCACACTCCTCTGATACAACCTATGCATGTAAATTGTATACACCTGGCATGAAAGAGCACACTCCTCTGATACAACCTATGCAGGAAAATTGTATACACCTGGCATGAAAGAGCACACTCCTCTGATACAACCTATGCAGGTAAATTGTATACACCTGGCATGAAAGAGCACACTCCTCTGATACAACCTATGCAGGAAAATTGTATACACCTGGCATGAAAGAGCACACTCCTCTGATACAACCTATGCAGGTAAATTGTATACACCTGGCATGAAAGAGCACACTCCTCTGATACAACCTATGCAGGAAAAGTGTATACACCTGGCATGAAAGAGCACACTCCTCTGATACAACCTATGCAGGAAAATTGTATACACCTGGCATGAAAGAGCACACTCCTCTGATACAACCTATGCAGGAAAATTGTATACACCTGGCATGAAAGAGCACACTCCTCTGATACAACCTATGCAGGTAAATTGTATACACCTGGCATGAAAGAGCACACTCCTCTGATACAACCTATGCAGGAAAATTGTATACACCTGGCATGAAAGAGCACACTCCTCTGATACAACCTATGCAGGTAAATTGTATACCTCTGGCATGAAAGAGCACACTCCTCTGATACAACCTATGCAGGAAAATTGTATACACCTGGCATGAAAGAGCACACTCCTCTGATACAACCTATGCAGGTAAATTGTATACCTCTGGCATGAAAGAGCACACTCCTCTGATACAACCTATGCAGGAAAATTGTATACACCTGACATGAAAGAGCACACTCCTCTGATACAACCTATGCATGTAAATTGTATATCCCTAACATGAAAGAGCACACTCCTCTGATACAACATATGCAGGAAAATTGTATACACCTGACATGAAAGAGCACATTCCTCTGATACAACATATGCAGGAAAAGTGTATACACCTGGCATGAAAGAGCACACTCCTCTGATACAACCTATGCAGGTAAATTGTATACACCTGACATGAAAGAGCACATTCCTCTGATACAACATATGCAGGAAAAGTGTATACACCTGGCATGAAAGAGCACACTCCTCTGATACAACCTATGCAGGAAAATTGTATACACCTGGCATGAAAGAGCACACTCCTCTGATACAACATATGCAGGAAAATTGTATACACCTGACATGAAAGAGCACATTCCTCTGATACAACATATGCAGGAAAAGTGTATGCACCTGGCATGAAAGAGCACACTCCTCTGATACAACCTATGCAGGAAAATTGTATACATCTGGCATGAAAGAGCACAATCCTCTGATACAACCTATGCATGTAAATTGTATATCCCTAACATGGAAGAGCACACTCCTCTGATACAACATTGCAGGAAAATTGTATACACCTGACATGAAAGAGAACATTCCTCTGATACAACCTATGCACGTAAATTGTATACCCCTGACATGAAAGAGCACACTCCTCTGATACAACCTATGCATGTAAATTGTATATCCCTAACATGAAAGAGCACAATCCTCTGATACAACCTATGCATGTAAATTGTATATCCCTAACATGGAAGAGCACACTCCTCTGATACAACATTGCAGGAAAATTGTATACACCTGACATGAAAGAGAACATTCCTCTGATACAACCTATGCACGTAAATTGTATACCCCTGACATGAAAGAGCACACTCCTCTGATACAACCTATGCATGTAAATTGTATACCCCTGACATGAAAGAGCACACTCCTCTGATACAACCTATGCATGTAAATTGTATATCCCTAACATGAAAGAGCACACTCCTCTGATACAACCTATGCATGTAAATTGTAAACACCTGGCATGAAAGAGCACAATCCTCTGATACAACCTATGCATGTAAATTGTATACACCTGGCATGAAAGAGCACACTCCTCTGATACAACCTATGCAGGTAAATTGTATACACCTGGCATGAAAGAGCACATTCCTCTGATACAACCTATGCATGTAAATTGTATATCCCTAACATGGAAGAGTACACTCTTCTGATACAACATTGCAGGAAAATTGTATACACCTGACATGAAAGAGAACATTCCTCTGATACAACCTATGCACGTAAATTGTATACCCCTGACATGAAAGAGCACACTCCTCTGATACAACCTATGCATGTAAATTGTATATCCCTAACATGAAAGAGCACACTCCTCTGATACAACATATGCAGGAAAATTGTATACACCTGACATGAAAGAGCACATTCCTCTGATACAACATATGCAGGAAAAGTGTATACACCTGGCATGAAAGAGCACACTCCTCTGATACAACCTATGCAGGTAAATTGTATACACCTGGCATGAAAGAGCACACTCCTCTGATACAACCTATGCAGGAAAATTGTATACACCTGGCATGAAAGAGCACACTCCTCTGATACACCCTATGCATGTAAATTGTAAACACCTGGCTTAAAAGAGCACACTCCTCTGATACACCCTATGCAGGAAAATTGTATACACCTGGCATGAAAGAGCACACTCCTCTGATACACCCTATGCATGTAAATTGTATACACCTGGCTTAAAAGAGCACACTCCTCTGATACAACCTATGCATGTAAATTGTATACACCTGGCTTAAAAGAGCACACTCCTCTGATACAACCTATGCATGTAAATTGTAAACACCTGGCTTAAAAGAGCACACTCCTCTGATACACCCTATGCAGGAAAATTGTATACACCTGGCATGAAAGAGCACACTCCTCTGATACAACCTATGCAGGAAAATTGTATACACCTGGCATGAAAGAGCACACTCCTCTGATACACCCTATGCATGTAAATTGTAAACACCTGGCTTAAAAGAGCACACTCCTCTGATACACCCTATGCAGGAAAATTGTATACACCTGGCATGAAAGAGCACACTCCTCTGATACACCCTATGCATGTAAATTGTATACACCTGGCTTAAAAGAGCACACTCCTCTGATACACCCTATGCAGGAAAATTGTATACACCTGGCATGAAAGAGCACACTCCTCTGATACAACCTATGCAGGAAAATTGTATACACCTGGCTTAAAAGAGCACACTCCTCTGATACACCCTATGCAGGAAAATTGTATACACCTGGCATGAAAGAGCACACTCCTCTGATACAACCTATGCAGGAAAATTGTATACACCTGGCTTAAAAGAGCACACTCCTCTGATACACCCTATGCAGGAAAATTGTATACACCTGGCATGAAAGAGCACACTCCTCTGATACAACCTATGCAGGAAAATTGTATACACCTGGCATGAAAGAGCACACTCCTCTGATACAACCTATGCAGGAAAATTGTATACACCTGGCATGAAAGAGCACACTCCTCTGATACAACCTATGCAGGAAAATTGTATACACCTGGCTTAAAAGAGCACACTCCTCTGATACACCCTATGCAGGAAAATTGTATACACCTGGCATGAAAGAGCACACTCCTCTGATACAACCTATGCAGGAAAATTGTATACACCTGGCATGAAAGAGCACACTCCTCTGATACAACCTATGCAGGAAAATTGTATACACCTGGCATGAAAGAGCACACTCCTCTGATACAACCTATGCAGGAAAATTGTATACACCTGGCATGAAAGAGCACACTCCTCTGATACACCCTATGCATGTAAATTGTAAACACCTGGCTTAAAAGAGCACACTCCTCTGATACAACCTATGCAGGAAAATTGTATACACCTGGCATGAAAGAGCACACTCCTCTGATACACCCTATGCATGTAAATTGTATACACCTGGCTTAAAAGAGCACACTCCTCTGATACACCCTATGCATGTAAATTGTAAACACCTGGCATGAAAGAGCACAATCCTCTGATACAACCTATGCATGTAAATTGTATACATCTGGCATGAAAGAGCACACTCCTCTGATACAACCTATGCAGGAAAATTGTATACACCTGACATGAAAGAACACACTCCTCTGATACAACCTATGCGGGAAAATTGTATACACCTGGCATGAAAGAGCACAATCCTCTGATACAACCTATGCATGTAAATTGTATACCCCTGCCATGAAAGAGCACAATCCTCTGATACAACCTATGCATGTAAATTGTATACCTCTGGCATGAAAGAGCACACTCCTCTGATACAACCTATGCAGGAAAATTGTATACACCTGACATGAAAGAACACACTCTTCTGATACAACCTATGCAGGTAAATTGTATACACCTGACATGAAAGAGCACACTCCTCTGATACAACCCATGCAGGTAAACTGTATACACCCGACATGAAAGAGCACACTCCTCTGATACAACCTATGCAGGTAAATGGTATACACCTGGCATGAAAGAGCACAATCCTCTGATACAACCTATGCAGGAAAATTGTATACACCTGACATGAAAGAGCACACTCCTCTGATACAACCTATGCAGGTAAATTGTATACCCCCGACATGAAAGAGCACACCCGTCCGATACAACATATGCAGGTAAATTGTATGCACCTGGCATGAAAGAGCACACTCGTCCGATACAACATATGCAGGTAAATTGTATGCACCTGGCATGAAAGAGCACACTCGTCCGATACAACATATGCAGGTAAATTGTATGCACCTGGCATGAAAGAGCACACTCGTCCGATACAATATATGCAGGTAAATTGTATGCACTTGGCATGAAAGAGCACACTCCTCTGATACAACATATGCAGGTAAATTGTATGCACCTGGCATGAAAGAGCACACTCGTCCGATACAACATATGCAGGTAAATTGTATGCACCTGGCATGAAAGAGCACACTCCTCTGATACAACATATGTAGGTAAAGTGTATGCACCTGGCATGAAAGAGCATACTCGTCCGATACAACATATGCAGGTAAATTGTATGCACCTGGCATGAAAGAGCACATTCCTCTGATACAACCTATGCAGGTATGTAGATTATCGTCGTCAACATTCTGGCACCAGTCAATGGCATATGGAACACGTAAGAATCCAGAACACCATATCCATGCATAAGTCAGCCAAGCCAAGGTACCGAATAATCGCTACATTTATGCAAACGTGCCCTATCAGTTTGGTATGAAAACAGTGCACTCACAATTAAATTGTAACATCTATGACAGGTGTGTGCCGCCGGTAACAGTTGAAGACCGAAAATAAACACTTGTTGTAAAGTTCAGTCATTGTATTTCAATTTGTATATTCATTAAACGTAATTTCACAACATAAACATCTGTTTAGTAAAAAAGCAATATCAACACTACAGTGACATAGTACAAAATTGCATAGTCACTGCTAATTAATATTGTTGTCTGAAGTTGTAATTGTTCCTGTTTGAAATTAAAGTTAGAAGTCCTGCTTAAGCACCATAGCGTCTAGCGACCGAAACCGCTGCACTGCTTAAGAACTACATTGCGAATGTTAAAACACGAAAACTGAAGAACGAAACTAAAGTACGCCTTGTGCGACTAACTCTTAACCCGTTAACTTCTGTTTCATAACTAAATATTGTTTAATGCGCTTTAATAAAAATTACCATGTTACTAGCACATGTGACCTATAGTAACCAATTATAAAACAATACATTTTGGCGGGTCTTTTTCAATTTTGGTAACACTCCCCTATAGGGTATATTTAGATTACTTTATTATTATTATACTATACAACCATTATTTCCAATTTCCTTTTTTTTTCTAAATCCTTTATCTCTATAAGAGCTATCTAAAATCTTAATCAAATTGTTTTAATTATAATATGTTATTTATCTGCAATTGTCATTTTGAGTTTTTGCAATTCATTTCGTGTAAGGAAGGGCCGTAACTAATTTTGGTAGAATTTGTGGCCCAACCCTCTTTTGCTTATATATGTATTTATATATATATATATGTTTGTGTTAAAAAGCAATAAAATATGTTTAAACTAAACTGAACTAAACTCCCCTAGTAACAAGTTTTGAATTGATAATAGTCGCATGGATTAATTGTAAAGCTGATAGCTTTCCAACAAGAACATATAAGTTGTCGTCACATGTACGATAAGCGGAGATATTTTGCTAAACGGATTAACGTGTAGAAATATACCTGGCTGATAAAACAAGTACATTAATTCATGATTTTACGTAAATAATAATTATTTTTAAACTTGAATATAACGATTTCCATATAAGTTCACTGTAAGATAAACTTACAGGTGTAACAAAATTACACAACTCTTGACACGACCTAGGTGGATCTCTAGATCATCAATGTCCACACTTTGACAAGAACCGATGAGTGAGTTCTGGAATACATAAGCGTAACTCCGGAACCGCAAATTCTTGCATGTGTGAGCCAACCCATTAAACGTACAAGAAAACGTAGCAAATATGTAGAAAATTTTCTTCCGCTTCTAATGAAAACTAAATATTTGCACGTTACTTATAGCTCTCTTGTCTGTTAAACATGTGACGTTCTCAGAAAAGAATCTGCCTTACCGGTTGTCGGAACAACTGACTGCATCAGGCATTGACAAATCACTGTTCTATAACCAGTCTCCCATTGCATTTAGTTTATACTAATTTATTTTAGCTTGATTGCGATGAAAGCTCAGAGCTCATGTGAACCACTTTCGAGTCCTCTTCCTGGGTAGAACCAGTACTGAGTGTTGTTTTATGAAAGGCATCAGGTCGAGCTGGGGATCGAACCCGCAATATCTGGCATGAGCGGCCAACACTATCCATTACACTACCGACCAGCTTTGCATTTGGGACAATCATTTCTATATAAAGTTATCAATACCCAATGTCTGGCCAATTGTATTATTTTTCCAAAGCAACTTTGTAATTTTAAAAGTAGTTTACCTGGTTATTACTGGGGTTATAAATTAACAGAAAAGCTCATATTCTATTTTGGTATTTTGTTTTGAATTTTCCCATACACTTGAATTCCATGCTTGTTCAATCGAGGTGTATTTTTGATAAACCAATAAAGAAACATAGAAAGCAACGTACTAACCATTGAATAACAAGTGCTACTTACTATGTTCTTCTTGCGTCACTTTTAAGCACTTTGCATAGTCAAAACGAATGGAGAAAACATCTACCAAGGGGAATAACTTTGCTAAATAATAAATAAGGCCTGAATGTGTACATATATATCATTTTTTTATCATGTCAACCAATTCTGTACACCACATAGTATCATATGTCATAACTGTCATAATGCGTTTATCTATTCCAATGAAAACAATATATTTACATTACTTTAAAATTGGTGAATATTTTGAAAGATGGCTGCTATTTTGAATTGCGGCAATTTTGAAAGTAAGTCCAGAGTCATTTTTGCTGGGAAGTCTTGTCTGTCATTGTGATAAGTTTTATACTTTTCTCAAAAAAATTACAATTATCTCATTACTTATCTATTTTGTTTATGATAGAGCGTGCATGAAATGTACATATGTTATATAGCAGGAGTTTGATATCATGAAAAGGTAGTTATTTCTGGGTTATTTTTGTTTATATTGTTCATTGTAGGTATACAAAATTAAAGTATGTTTTATGTATCAGTATGACAAATTTTATTAGGAAATCAGTGTTTATATTTGTTTGCAGAAATGATACAGATTCTTATAGATCAGTTAATCACCCAGTCCTGTGCTAATAATCAGTGACTAAGCATTGGTGACTTTCATATTCAATATTCGTATTCATATTCCCGCCGTATTTTATAGGTATATCATTTAAATAAATTGCCTACATTGAACTTTTAAGTTACTCAATCATTTTTCACGGTCTTCTAATTTGGACCTGGCAAGAGAAATGAAACTGCAGTGCCCTCTATTAACAAGGGACACTACTCTGCACTGTTCTACTGAGTGAAGGCTGAGATCAATTGATTCATTAATTTAACTTGTTATAAATCTCATCATAGTTTTACATTCGGATAGGCTAGTCAACTGACCTGAACATTCCTGTCCGCCCATAAATCGTACGATTTACCATGAAGTCAGTCTATTGCCAGAACTTGATATCTCCTGAATCAATTCTATTAACACACAATAAAAAGCAGGGAATTCTATACATGTCCCACAATTCATAGTAATTGACCGTTTACCTAACTGTGACGTTCAGTTGAAGCAACTGAACAATCAACGTGCTCAAATGTGGATTTCCCAACATTGCTATCTAACGTACCCAATCGGAAGAACTGTGTCCGTACTATCGTTAAAAAGGAATAAACCGACATACCAAAAATCTTCACTTCCTTTGTGTCCACATTACTTGACTTAAATTCACCGAGAAGGGTTAAATGACCAATATTTTTCTTCCGATACCAAGTTAGATAAGGTGATCCAATCGTCAAGCATCTATAAATGTTATGTTACATGTACGCGTGGTAGGAGCTTTGTACATGCATAACTTATCTCTTTTACTTTAATCACTCGTATGATCATATATATAGAATTGGGTCGTGTCACTAGTTCTTATACCGTTAGCTACGATACTTGCCTAAATACAATAGTACGTAGAATTAATACATGGCTAAAACGTAGTTTAAAAAGTTATGCTTTTATAAATAAAGTATCTGTTGTAAGTTAAAACATTTGTTGAAACATGATCGTTCTTTTCACCAAAATAATGCAATAGAACGTTTGCATATATACAGTAAAACCGACGGGACTGAGTAAAATAGTTCGAGTCAAAGGTTGTTCGAGACAAGTATTGTTCAACACCATACGTGCATATCCATCAAATTAGGAATTCGGCATTGACCAAAATCAACGAAGTGCTAATGTTTTTATTTCGCTGACATCCATAGGGAAAACTTTCGTCAACGTTAACGTTAACCTCCTCTACAGCAAACAGACGTCTATGATCATAAAGCGTCGGGAGTGTGTCTCGAGATACTTTATTGGTGGGGCCTTTGCCCTCTGGTTGGAGACGAATGTGCAGTTTATCTCCGACTTCGTCAGAGTATACGTTCTCAAGCTCACAATCACGATTTTCATGGCCCGTTATCTTATATGTTCGTGGTTTGTATTTGGTCTGTTCGTTGGTTTGGTCAAGGTCGAAAAATGGACACGTTCTCTGCTGGGTTAAGCGTTATTGTATTAGTAATGGCTTCATTTATATTAACACATTTTAAGTTGCAGTATTCGCTTCTTGTTCTGAAAATTAATACCTGACACAGCAAAGAACCAATACTGACCAAGAATATAATTATTAGAGTCCCATTTCAAAATACGTAAAGTATTTCCTAAATCATTCACTAACTACATTGCTCAATCATTGACAAAAGTATTCCAAACTGCATGCTGGAACATACATACTTTCATTTTGTGTCATATGTAAGGTTGTGTCTAGTTCCTTGAACGTACATTAAAGGGAGCGTATCAGGTAAAAATAATATAAATGTCTTAAAAAATTGGATTCATTTTTTAAATGGATAAGAGCATCTCATTACCATATCTAAATAAAATCTGAAACGGTTTGGGATATAAAATCCAACAAAACATGACAAAATCGAGATTTCAATCGGATTGGTAAACTTAAAAACAAAAACCTCATTCTAAAAATAGACATCACTTAAATAGTGCTTGGTGGCATTCACATCGTCATTCAGACTCTTTCGGAGATGAAACAAATTGTTCAATGTGTAAACCTGTTTGACGGGTCAAATTGAAATCAAACTGAAATCACGCGACTCATTTATTACGTCACAAAATACGTTGCATTTTAGCGGGATATCTATTTTAGACTAACATAGGCGGGTAAGTTAGAAAATACCTTTTAGATATATTATTTTGGCATGTTTGAATTGATATCATTTTGGTAATACGGATACAATAAATATATGTGTATGATATATTGAAAATCAATGTGTTTAGCCTTTTTTTTTGAAAATTCCTGATCAGGTCTATTAACCACCAATGAAAACGCAGGGAATTCTCAGCCTGTCCAACTATTCATAGCAATTGAACGCTTACTAAACTGTCCCAACTTATATACTAAACCCTCTGTAATAATATGTATCCGTTCATTTTCTTTCCCTTCGTGCTTACAAAAAGTTATTGTATTTTACAATATCTACAGTGATCCTTTCAACTTACTTATTAAATGGTTAACTTATGCAAATACATAAATATAAGCTCTAAAAACATTTACAATGCCCGTAACTAAACAAGAGCCAAATATACCTACAAGTGACCTTTTATGCAGTCGTAATATCGGTCCACTGGCCTGTCTCGGATGTAGGTATATATATGTACTAGCAGCTAAATCAGCAATACAACCAATATCAATTAATTGGACATCAAAAACTCCGTTAACCGCTAAAGTATTGACTTTTAAGATAGTAGCACTTGCTTAATGCGGCAACACAACCAAATGTGTTACATATACTGTAGCTAGCAGTTCTTTGCCTAAAAATTCCAAATACAATTATTTGAAAAACAATTCTAGTAATGCCAGAGCTTTATGTACAATGTGTACTGTACGGAACAGCTAACCCGCCACGTTTGTATTTTCAATATCATT
The DNA here is from genome assembly GCA_029582155.1 of Panopea generosa. Taxonomy (NCBI): domain Eukaryota; kingdom Metazoa; phylum Mollusca; class Bivalvia; order Adapedonta; family Hiatellidae; genus Panopea; species Panopea generosa. The sequence continues at coordinate 61,912,124 of CM055907.1, forward strand.
GTCGATATTTTGAGTAGTGTAAAATTTGTTTACGACATCAACATTATTCAGTTTTATTATTTTATATAGCCTAAATATTCTTGCGTACTCAAGTCCAAATTTCAAGGATTTTGCGTTAATACTTTCTGAGAAAATACATAAAATGCCGGCGGCTACATAGGATGACAAATGGCGGGTTTGCGGTTCCGTTCAGTATACATATTTACTGATAAACTTGCCTCTCCTTCAAACCTTGTACCGTCAAGCAAATGTTCCGATCCAGCTGCCACTAGCCCTTTGCCTCGGAAAACTTCGCCCTATACAAAGAAATAAATAATAATTTTCAGACAAAGTTACAATAACAACACGGACACAAGATACCTTTAAGTAATGATTTACAGATTTATTCCGTTTTTTGGCTAAACACTACTTTATGTACGTCTGTATGTATGCACGGAATGTGAAATTAAACATTTTGTAATATTAAATCAAAATATTTTTTTAATTGATTAATATTTGAATGATCGCTGTTCAAGGCCCTGAATGCATCAACTACGTTAGCTTGTTGGACTGAACAATGAGATTTCAGATTTCATTAATTTTTTTTTAACATTATTCCACATTTGTATTGTGAAGTTACGGGTAAAACTGTGTGTTTTTTTTCTCAACTTTTATGCCTTGATGGAGAGCAGTGACACACGGCTTATTCACCTGACCACGAAAAATAACCTATAGTTATTTGTTTAACAAAGGTCATATATTCAAACAATTATTCATATCGAACGACTAGCTGCACAAAAACCACAATAGTAAATCGAGAAATGAAATCAGAAATGGTTGCAGAAAGGTTGTAGAAAGTCACTTTGGAAAAAACAACCGCTTCTAACTAGACATTAGAGGTTTTGTGTCGCTAATATAGAACGCGTCCAAACGTAAGATATTGTAGGTGATGTAATATCACACTATACCTGTAGGATGCATTAAGTTATTTTGCATTGTTTATCATTCAACATTTGCGCCTGGCAAAAACGTTCACAATATGGTGTGGTGACGTTTGCAGTACTTTCAGGTTTTATACATGAAAACATCCTACAAGACCAGAACACGCGTCTGCCACATCAGAAATATTGCAAGAATACGTTCTTGATAACTTCAGAATACTTGTTTTAAGACTAAGATATATTTGCTTGCCTAGGTAAATGAAATAATAGCAAAAGACATACATAAATAAAAAAGCAGTAAATGAAAAGTGTGACTGTATTGTTTAAAACATTGGAATGCAGGTAAATAAACTAAGATATTCTCATTAAATTCTTATGCAAAACTATGGATATGTATATATTTCTTATGAATATGTATGAACCCATCGTCGGATACCACGGATGTCAAATTGGATATTCTTCATCCATCGCTGGCTCTCTGTCGTTTTGTTTGTATAGAACAGAATAAAATACATGTACAGCAAAACAGCTTATCAAAACGGCGTTTGTGAAACTAGCGTTGCGATTGGATAACGTTCCCTTCATGAAATCGTGAAGGAACCAAACATATGAATTCATCGTGACTTGGTAGAAATGACACAAAGCTAGTGTTATATCTTACGGATGATGAATGGAGAGTATTGGAATGGACAACGCGTGGGTATCCGACGATTCAACATAACATGAGTGACCGGACCTTTCACGAGTGATGAATAGAGATAATCGGAATGAATTACGCGTGGGTACCAACCCTGAATATGTATAAACCACGCTAATGTATACACGTAAAGCGTAGTTTATCATTTACACGAAATGGCATTGGGAAACATGGTTCCGAGTAGATGGTGACCAAAACATATACACACAGGACAAAAACGGTGCCCATGATTGAAATATGACTTTTTCTGTTATCTCCAAAGCGTTTTGTATCATTGTCGAGTCCGTTTCCTTATACCTTACTTGTAACTTGAGTAGGTCCACCCACGAACCATTGCGACTGTTCGAGTTGTATTGAAGGAAGCAGATTGAGTTGCTGTTTTACTCAAGTGACATGAATTTCCAAAACTGGTGTGTATGGTTTTAAGTGTCATTTATCTTAATTTGCATAAACTCGTTGTGAACTTGAGAATGCATTGTTTGGAAGTAAACTGACGTTTGTGAGTTGAATGGGTAGTCATCTATCCATATAATAAATATGGTGCCATTCCAGCCGTACAGGTGACCATTTATATTTCTCTTAGTACTAGAAACTATCTCAGTATGAATGAATATTAGAATATGTCATACAATGTAAAGCTAATTAAGTTTGTTTTTTTTTGTTATCGATTAAAAACTTCCTGTAGTAAATAAAGAAGGCCATTCTTCATCTATGTAAAGTTTTTCCCAAGAATGGTGTCACGAGATTTAGACTCGGACTCAAACTGCCAAACATGTATGATTATATTTCTTTGTGCATCAACTGTGCTTTAAAATGATGTATCTTCCACAAGGTTACCCTACGATTATTTCTTTATTTATCTGTTTCTACGAAATAAAATTTGTCTGCAAATGTTCTATGCCTGATATAGCAAGTGCCGTCCATATATGATTCTAAACCCACCTTCAGTCTTCACTGTGTCATTTGATTTTATCAGGATACTTAACCCACATTCAGTCTTCACTGTGTCATTTGATTTTATCAGGATACTAAACCCACCTTCAGTCTTCACTGTGTCATTTGATTTTATCAGGATACTAAACCCACCTTCAGTCTTCACTGTGTCATTTGATTTTATTTGATTTCATTGTTGTTCAACACACTTTGCTCTCATGTATACAGCTAATAATGTTAGAATCATTTTGTACTAAGACCTTTATCGTTCATTGAACTTACTTGTTAGTGGTATGTTTATTTTATGCTGATGTTATGGGACGGTCCTATCTAAGTTGTGTACTGGATAGATAGGCGTATGTCTTGAAAGCAGTCAAGCTTTGTAATTTCTGCTTTTTTAAATTGTCAAATTATTTTGTACGAAACATTGGAACAATAATCCACACTAGACAAAAAAATCCAATCCCGATATACATAGGGAATGCAAAATGTATAGCAAAAGTACAATTCATCTATCAAATAAATCTCTTTCGAATTCACAAATATTTTACATATGTGTACTATCTTTTTTTTACTCCAATTAAGTTGCATTAAATATGAGCTACAGATTTCTTAATTTAACATCGACAAACCTTTGCATATAATATGCACCAAATGTGTGCAAATACAAAATTTGATTTTAATGTTAAATATTTTAATGCTGCCGGTATTCAATGCATTGCAGCCTCACTAACCACTCGTTCTTGAGGTCGTCCTTTGCTACCTCCATAGTGGAAATGGAATTCATGAAGGTGGTAAACGCCAGGCATGCGTGGTATATTTGTCAACTGCATCATCAACGGATTCTTCAATATAAAGCACGCAGAGTGACCTGAAATATACGTAAAAGCGTGTACGATGTGTTATCGATAAAATAGGACTGACTAAACCGTGAACATACATTTCACTCATTGAGTGTTTCAGGTATGTTATGAAATATACACACCCTAATTGATCATATACTTATAGATCCATCAAATCATATGATGCCACTGCAATAATTTGACCATGCTATTACAGTCGAATATTGGTTGATCATGTTTGAATAAAGGTCATCGTTGCTATTTCTTCAATAAAAAGACACTATTTGCTATGATTATGACCATGTTTGTGATAATGACCATGTTTGTGATTATGACCATGTTTGTGATTATGACCATGTTTGTGATTATGACCATGTTTGTGATTATGACCATGTTTGTGATAATGACCATGTTTGACTATCATTATGACCAGGTTTGTTATTACGACCATGTTTGTGATTATGACTATGTTTGACTATCATTATGACCAGGTTTGACTATCACTATGACCATGTTTGTGATATTGACCATGTTTGACTATGATTATAACCATGTTTGACTATTATTATTACCATGTTTGTGATTATGCCCATGTTTGTGATTATAACCACGTTTGACTATGATTATAACCATGTTTGACTATTATTATGACTATGTTTGTGATTATGACCAGGTTTGTGATTATAACCATGTTTGACTATGATAATGACCATGTTTGTGATAACGACCATGTTTGACTATGATTATGACCATGTTTGTGATAACGACCATGTTTGACTATGATTATGACCATGTTTGTGATAACGACCATGTTTGACTATGATTATGACCATGTTTTTCACGGCAGTCGAACGCCGTCATTATTTCAGGAATAAAATAATGCCAATGTTGTTGCCAGCCGCTCATTTAATACAAATTATTACAAAAAAAACATGGTAAGATTTAATGTGTTCAATGCTGTCATTTAAAGATTAAATAATCCTTTGTTTAAATGAGCTTTAAAAAATGATTTATATATATATATATTATAAACAGATCTAATGTATTCTTCAATTATTATTGTAAGTTGATGAATCAGCGTTTGTCTCGATATGACAAATGATTTCCTCTAACATATTATATTGCGCATATAAAATGAATATCACAAAAATGTAATTAATATGGACGCACCTGAAAAAATAACACAAATTTACCATGTTTATATATCTTCCGTATTCTTTTCCAATGATTGAAATAATTGATTCATACTTAAATGGTCATGGAAAAATGACTGCAAGCACTTCTTAATATCAACTAAACGCTAATTTAATATATGGTAGTATTTAAAGTATTTGACCCAAAATAGTGTAGGAGGACTAAATTTGTGTTGTTTTATTTGTGGGGTGGGGGTGAAAGTACTCCACCCACCAAAATAGCATCGTACTATCTACATCATCTCCAACAGTACTAACAATTGACAGCTAAAACGTTAATAATGAACAGATTATAAATTTATGATTCTGGTTATATGTTATGTACATTAATATAAAAACAGATACACTGTCATCTTAAACACTGTTTTCGTTTTATAAATACACATGTACCTCCAATCCACCTATTTTTTCTATATTTTACAATTTTCGGTTAGACTGACTGACAGCATTGTGACTGTGTCTTGTCTGATCATGGTCAGTTACAGCTTTCCCACGGATGGCCTTGCTTTTGTCCATGTCTGTACTATGCTCTGTACCCTGTGACTAGTCTAGGACTTGAACATATACATATGACAATGGGTTCATTGAACCCATGGTATGGTTAGCCCTGGTCAACCCCAATTCTTGTTTGACACTGACTCTGATGTCGTATGCCATGGTCAATCCTAAACACGACTATATAAACATGGATTTCCATAAGCTGACAATTAACATGTCACTGTTTACTGTTTTAATGCAAAATAATTGAAAGGAGCAATGAACAATGAGACGCATAATTTAATAAGCTTATTTATCACATGACGTGACGGTGCAGGACTGTAATAAATTCATGACATATTTTTTATATAATCATATTTTAATATTACCATATATTCACCGCTCTACGTTTTCCGTATAACTCGACTTTCGTTTGTTTTCCGACTTTCTGAAGCATCTAAATGATGTAAATCTTTACGTAATAGTGTTCATTAAGTAAAAAAATTACAATTAAGAAACCTCAAGGGAGCAACCGAAGTGTCTAAGATGTCAGTTGACTGACAGTTTGACGTCACTTGACTGACTCTGGGCGGAGCTACGATGAAACTGAGATGGTTGACATTTGAAACTTGTTTGCTAAGGACGTTTCAAAGCATAGCTCGTGCGGCTTTGTAGTTTAAACGTGACTTGTTCAAAATTGAAACAAGGGCGGCGTCTGTGCAATGTCATTTGCGCGTGCGCAGTGAATACGAACTTAATAATTAAGAACTATCTTAATAATTAAATTAATTTGTAGGCTGTTTAACAAATTAGAGCAACACAATTTTGAAAATTGAAGCGATTCTATTGGTTGTCAAATGAGGTTAAACACTACATTACGTAAAACGTTATAATAACATTAGACAGCAGTACGTTATGTCTTACCATTTCAGAAACAGCAGTATGTATAAGACAGGAATGAATGAAATATAAGACAGGAATGAATAAAAATAAAAGTGAATAAAAATAAGACATGTGTTAATAAAATATAAGAAAGGAATGAATAAAATACTCTCTCCTGGGAAATGGAGATGGCCCGTAATTAACATTGATCGAGATATTATAGTTATTCACTGTTTGTCCGTATATTGTTAAGATTGAAATGAAGTCTATAGATACAGTTTCAGCTAAATTAAGGGAAATAATTCTAAATTGGAATCTGACCAAAATTCGATTTGACTTGTATTTTATAAACATTAACATTTTATCTAAATATGATTTAGTTTGGTAAAGGATTGACCCTACTGTAGTAGGTTAACATGGCAGAATTCTATTTTTTTACTAAATCAAAGGTCATGATGCTGGTCATACTGGCAGATAATTAAACCTGGTCGAGATGTTTTAGTCATATATATTGTCCAAGGATAGTCAATAACTTGAAGCATTAACTTGACCGCTAGATTTGGTAACATAACATTTTTTATATAAGCGATAATTTGATTCCTGTATGTTTGCTGTGAATTACACGTTCGTGTGGAAAAAAAGGAAAACAAGTCAAACGTACATGTATGTCACATGATTGACACAATGCTGGCACCATTAAGTTTATGACTATATTATCTCATACAAAACATAATGTCAATCACGAATAGTATGTTTACATGTGAACTTTCCCTATTTTAATAAAGTCTCTTTTTTCTGTAACTTAGAATTTTGGCACAGTTTCACTGATTGTTTTCTCAATATTAACAAAGAACATATAGGGAAACCAGGTAACTAACTTTAATTGTAAAAAGTACCAAAATGTTTTAATTTCTATATAATGAAAAAACAATCATAAATTCAGAGAGATTTAAACTCTGATACCCCGTTTGCACAGAAAAGATATTGTTATTGTTATTTTTTATTTATTATTGAAAAGGTAAATTGGTTCCATGGCTGAAATTGAAACATGAATCATGTAACATTGCAATGTTTGATTTTAATAATTGGTTCAATATAGTTAGCATAGACGATGGGACAGACGACACGTTGTGTATTTGTGTAGAACACTTTAAAATAACTGGATTTTATTAATTCACCACAAACGAATAATTAGAAAGGCGGAAACTCATTTGACATAAAATGTAACATATAAAGTAAAAACACACATACACACACTGACACACATACAAAGTATTTACGTAGATGTTTATTTAAGATTCACTTGAATTGCAAATGACAAAAAAAAGGGCCACCTTACTGAATTAATGAAGTTTAACTACCTGAGCAGATTTTACACGTAATAACATTTAAAATTCACATGGTTCGCTTCGACATGATGACGTGTACAATTATAATTATTTGTGATAAACATGCCAAAATGTCTATTTCATTCCCATTACAGAACAGTTTTATGATCTCAACACTCTTTTAGACATGCCAAAATTTCCTCAAGTGGAATAAGTGCATGCATCGTGCATTTTGATAATAAGAAACAATACTGCATTTGCGCATAAATACCAAATGTTTAAAATAACACCTATTAATATGATTAATGTGAACATTTCAGTTTGTATAATAAAGACAAAAGAGAGAATAATGATAAAATATCCAGCTGATACAGAACATCATTTCATATCCATTAACATGTACACGTACCCATCAGATCACCACTTGTACATATTGCTACGTCAGCCGTTTTACATAAGTACCTATCTAGAGTCTGGGGCCTGAACGGTTGGTTATCCGTATCAAGCGTCCATTGTTATCGTAATTGTTAGTATAATTATTATTATTAGTAGTAGTAGTAGTAGACGTAGTAGTAGTAGTAGTAGTAGTAGTAGTAGTAGTAGTAGACGTAGTAGACGTAGACGTAGACGTAGTAGTAGTAGTAGTAGTAGTAGTAGTAGTAGTAGTAGTAGTAGTAGTAGTAATAGTAGTAGTGGTAAAATTATTAGTTTTATTATTAGCATTAAAAGTTGCATTAGTAGTGGTAGTAGTAGTAGTAAAAGTAACATGATCATAATTATTATTAATATTATTATTATATTATTATATGTTTATTATTTATTTTGTCATTTCATTTATAATTATTATTATTATTATTATTAGCATTATTTATTTATTAACAATATTATTATAATATCATCATCATTATCATCACCATCACCATCGCCATCGCCATCATCATCATCATCATCATCATCATCATCATCATCATCATCATCATCATCATCATCATCATCATCATCATCATCATCATCATCATCATCATCATTGTTATTATTATTACTATTATTATTATTATTATTATTATTATTATTATCATCAACATCATCATCATTATTACTATCATTACTACTATTATTATTATTATTATTATTATCATTATTATTATTATTATTATTATTATTATTATTATTATCATCATCAGCATCATCATCATTATCATCATTATCGTTATAGTTATGATTATCATTTTATTTTTTACTTTTAATATTAATATTATTATTATTACTTTATATGTTAATTATTTATTTTCCCATTTCATTTATAATAATAATTATTATTATTATTATTAATTTTGTTTTTTTATTTTAACTATTAATATTATTTTATTATTATTATAATCATTATTGTTATTATTATTATTATTATTATTATTTTATTTTATTTATTTTTTTTTTTTCCAATTATTATTACTTTTTTATTTGTTTATTATTTATTTTGTCATTTCATTTATAATTATTATTATTATTATTATTATTAGCATTATTTATTTATTAACAATATTATTATAATATCATCATCATTATCATCAGCATCACCATCGCCATCATCATCGTCATCATCATCATCATCATCATCATCATCATCATCATCATCATCATCATCATCATCATCATCATCACCATCGTCATCGCCATCATCATCATCATCATCATCATCATCATCATCATCATCATCATCATCATCATCATCATCATTATTATTATTATTATTATTATAATCATTATCGTTATTATTATCAATATAATTATTATAGTAGGAGGAGGAGGAGGAGGAGGAGGAGGAAGAGGATGTGGAGGAGGAGTAGTAGTTGTAGTAGTAGGAGAAGTGGTAGTAGTAGTAGTAGTAGTAGTAGCGATGGTTTGTTTGTAGAAATAAGGACGACAACATAATTCCAATGACTCCATGACAAAATAAATGTTGAAATGCTTTGGCATGTAATGTACATTAAACCCAACGTCAAGCGTGCGCTCTTCCGTGAACGTGCACGACTTAGTGATATACTTTTAAAGCCACAACAGAGACAGAGAGACAGAGATGAACATAATTGTCGTGAATCTTTTTTCTGAGAATGTTTTTTTATATAATTAGATTTATGAAGTGGATATAAATTATAGGGCATGAAACACGAAAACAATGAAGTTATTCTCCCTACATCACACTATTGTTCTTTGTTAACATTCAAGGAAGCTCAAATATGTGTTTTTGTCATTCTCTAATTACTTTTGTTTTATTAAATAAATGAATTAATATAATAATAACATATTTGACAGTTTTATTGTGCTTATCTGATATTGCTGTAAAACGCACGCTCTATTTTATTTTTTGTCGTGCAAAACGTGCTCGAATGTTCGTCTGGACATAGCAAAACCAAAAGAAAATAGGTCCACATTTGTGTTCGTAATAATAGATTCAACTTTTTAAAGGAGTATCTTAAACAAAAATATACCTAGATCATCTTGGTAATTGCTTCAACACCCTGAATACTTTGATTTTTTGGTCCAGATAACGTTTGCCAGACAAATTTACTCGAAATTGAATGGCAGACTTAATGTAGCAAAAGACTATTGATTTTATGTAAAGAAAGTAAAGTTAAGTTAAGATACGCAAACTATCTATATATTTATATATATCACAAGACGTCTTCGTGTTGCCAGGCTACGATTGTCATCACATAGTTTAAGGATTGAAACTGACAGATATGCAAGAACATGAGTAGGGAGGTCAGAACCATTTTCCTTCCGAAAAAAAAATGGCACATTATTTCTCTTAAACTTTTCGAACTTAGCTAGTCTCGAGCCCGCGACCTCCGCTGTGAAAGGTTCGTGGTCTCCAGACATTTTACTAGAATACTAAGCCTTAAAAGGACCGAAGCTATATCGAGTTTTAACAAAACAATTGAAACGTTGTAGTTCTGCATGTTTCAACGTTGTTTCTTTCATACGCCGAATAGTAATTTATTTATTTTTTTAATCGACGATTTATTTTTCATCATGTATGCCGCATATCCAGACTGTTAGAATGTCTTGATTACCAATGTTATGGTTGTATTACGGACTTTGCTACTGATGCGTGTATAGCATAATAGCGCTCTGCAAATTTCAATTCAGCTATGATGAACCGTAAATTTCACGGAAATTCTTCACACATGTTAGAAATACATGCGAATATCTCACCAAAATTTCACGAATATGTTACAAATGTGTGAAATTTACGTTTGTCATCTCTAGTCCTGGTAGAGCAAAAGCGTATTGTTCATATGCTCAAAGACTACGAAAAAAATGAGTACACGGTTGTTTTAAAAGGAAACATTACATGCATGTATATACAGAGCGGTGTAAACATATAACACCATTAATGAATAAGGCGGAACATAACGCAACCTGACGGAATAGAATAGAATAGAACAGAATAGAAAATAGAATAGAGTAGCATAATAGAATAGAATAGAATAGAATAGAATAGAATAGAATAGAATGGAATGGAATGGAATGGAATGGAATGGAATGGAATAGAATAGAATAGAATAGAATAGAATAGAATAGAATTCGCAATAATTATCTGCAAAAATGTTACAAAATTGAAATTGAGTATTTTAATACAATCAATCAAAATAAAAACAATGGGATGGGATGAGGGGGTAACAAAGATACAAAAACTGTTATAACATAAAAGTTCAAAATGTGTTTTAATTACAGAACAAAACTTTAAAAATAATGAGGGGTGGTGGGTAAGGGTGGGATGTCTTGGGTCTTGTGTCGGTAACAAAACTGAAATGGGGTAGAGCTTTTCATTTGATACAAAACTCTTCTTTTTTTTTTAAATGGGAGTGATGTTCAGACTGTTACCCAAGTAAATACGGGGCAATACAAATACTGAACCCAAGCATGGTTTTGTTCTATATAATACACATAAGAATACCTATACAAAAGTGAACGTAATGTCTTTATATAAAACTTGTACGGAAACTTTACCATCGTTATAAGCCAAATTTCATCCAAGGTTATGATGGCCCTAAATTGGTCACCTGAACTCAAAAGCTCAACAATGTTGGTACCTGTGTGTGCCATAGTAGTTATAGGTCCGATAAGCTATTTATAAATTAACATTGAAGGTTAAGATCAGTGACACAGTTTTTGGCGCCCAACATCTCGGTATCCCATAATTATGTATCCACATACAAGAATGGGGTTTAACACCATTTTCAACACATTTCAGGTTATATATGGCATATCCAGTTTTACTGATGGAGGAAGACCTCAGACCGAGTCAAACTGAGTAGAATCATCGTACTTCCGCAGGTAATTGGAAACTTTCTTACAGAAAGTTTCTGAAGCGAATGGGACTCGAACCTACGACCTTAGCGTTGAGAGGTAAGTAATATTGAGACTGCGCCTTAGACCACTTGGCCACGCTGGACCCTATATTCACATTAAAAGTTCGGTACGTGTATATTCTGTATTATATATGATTCATTGCTCGGAAAACAAATAGAAAAGCTATTGCTATATAAAGGGCACACACCTCTAGCCTGAGATGCAAACCTAGCTTGCAACACATTATATCTTAATATGATTAAGAATGGTAAAAAAAAATGACCCTGCTGAAGGCAAAATTGGACATTTTTTGGGTCAAGGGTCATAACTCTAGTCATACTGACACATAATTAAACATGGCTGCGATGTTTTCGTCGTATATATTGTCCAAATATAGTCAAGATTACTTGAAGCACGTGACCGCTAGATTGTTTTTTGTGTGTGTTTAAAGCATATATATTTACACGTATCCTGTAAGTTACCTGTAAAATACACGTTCGTACGAAAATACGAAAAAAATCAAAGGGGCATGTATATGTCACATTTTCGATTTGTTATATTTACAGCCGAGTATGTACACAAGTGTGTGTTTGTGAAATTGACGGTTCAACAGGGCTCTCTCACCACCATTTATTTCTTTAAGTTCATATTTGCACCTGGTATAGATGTAATTCTCTAAAATATACGTTATGTTAAATGAATATTTTTACAGATTGTCGTAGATACCGTTAACGTCAAACCGCAGCAGTGGTCTTGTCTCACATACGGAAGGTCGCGGGTTCGAGAACTGGCATAGTTAAACCAAAGACATCAAAATGGTGCTAGAAGTTTCCTCGCCTGGCGCTTAGAATTAAGAAAATAGTTCTAGGTCTGGTCCGTTTATTGTGACTTAGTGGTGTATCTAGGGTAGAGCGTCTGCCTTGCATGCAGAAGGTCGTGGGTGCGATTCCCAGGTGAATCTTACAAAAAAACTTTAAAATGATACTAGAAGTGTCCTTAGTTTAAACTTATTTATTTTACTTTGATTGTGAAATAAGTTCTTACAACTTAGACAAATCACGCTCGAAGTCTTCCTGGGTAGAACCAGTACAAAGCATATGCGGAAGAAGTGTCTTGCTTAGTGACACTACACATAGCCGTGGCGGAGGATCGAACCCACGACCCTCCGATCATGAGTTCGGTGCTCTACCACTGGATCACGCGGTCCTTGCTTGGCATTCAACATTTAGGGGATAGTTCTAGGTCCGGTCGGCCCGGTGACTGGGTGAAGTATCATACCATGTATGTACGGCATGATGCCTCAGCGTGTCAGCGCTCATAATACTACCTCAAGTAGACACCATCGTGATATGAAAAATTATTGAAAGTGACGCTAACCACCATACAACAACAACAACAGTCTATTTGTGAATAAGCGGTGGCCACTTAAAATGGACTTCTTGTGTCAATTTTTTAAAAGCGACTTAATCTTTAGACAGCGGCGTGGTCTAGTGGTAGAGCGTCCGCCTCGCTTGCGGAAGGTCGTGGGTTCGATCCCAGGCCGGGTCATACCAAAGACTTTAAAAATGGTACTAGAAGCTTCCTCGCTTGACGCTCAACATTTAGAGGAGAGTTCTAGGTGGTCGGCCCGGTGTCAGTATAATGTGACAGTATGGGTTATCATACCATGTGTCTGCGGCATGATACTCCAGTGTGACAGCGCTCAAAATACTGTCTCAATTAGACACCGTTGCGATATGACTGAAAAATTGTTGAAAGCGACGCTAAACACCATACAACTACAACATTATCATTTGACATGATGACGTATTTATTCCAGTTTGTCTCTAGTTGAAATTTGGCATATCCATTAATGAAATGATCTGATTCACTTTTTGTGATTATCACTTATCTATTTATTGATGTCGGCATAAAAGGCAAACCTATATGGTCAACTGTCATATAAAACATGAATAAATCACCTGAAAAGTCGTAACAAGTCATCGCTTCTGCTGTAAATATGATAATTAATGTAATGTCACAACCAGCACCCACCTGGGTGATATTTGATCTATGTGTATAGCGGGACGGTATGTACATGATAGAGTGTCACGCCAGGAGCTGCGTGTTCGTTCCCCAGCTCGACCCGATACCTTTCATAAACAGCACTCAGTAGAGGTTCTACCAAGAACGCAGACCCGAAAGTGGAACCTATAAGCTCTGAGCTTTCATTGCAATCGAGTTCAAATAAATTAATACAAGCTAAACCAAAACTGAACTTTCTCTACAGGGTGACTAAGATCACACAGAATTGAAATTTGAACAAATCTTTACTCAGTGGTGAATGAGTATAATAATTATGCAAAAAAAAAAAGCCATGTAAGTGAAGTTATGATATTTGAAACTTATGAGATACAGAAAAATCTCAATTTGAGATTGCGCACACAGAAACCTACTTTAGCTCCCTCTTGTGACCCGACTTTGACTTTCATCTCAATATCTCAAATGCCCAGCAATCTGTTCACCTTAGAGTTTCTGTCAAAAGTCTCTCGGTGTTTTCTTTTTTTTTGCAATAATAATAATAGCAAACTCGCATATAACTTTATTTCATCCATATCAAATCTTTACCTGTACTACACATACTTATATGTTGTGTTATTCGCTGTTAGTAAACCCGCATGTGTTAAAACTAAGTACAGGTGCAGATTTTATTTGAATAACAGAGACCGGCACGCTAATATCATTCAACATACACCGCTGGAATTTGGGTTGCGCCTTTAGTATTTTTTACTACGTGTCAACGTAAAGTTGATAACAATGTTAACTATTTCCAATTATCAGTCAGTTAATGTTAACATTCTATATTTAAATTATTACTGTTTGAAAACGAAATATCTTTTTTTTTTTAACTAAAAGGGTAATGTACTCATCATAGAAATTTTGTGTAGAAAGATGAAAAAATAAGCTATCCATGGGTGGCGAAAATGTTATATCGTTTTCTAACTGCTTAATTAGAAAATAGGTTATACTTGAGAAAAGGGTCCTAAAAATAAGACCACCCAAAGTTACAATCAAGTCATTTCTTTGATAATAAAATCACCAAAAAATATATTGGATGGTTTAGGAGGTTGTGTTTCAAGCTTTTGAAAACGTGAAATTGCGTTGCCACCCGAAATTTAGACAAGCATCGCAGTCGCTTTTCTCAGGTTATATATCTCTGCCAGTGCTAAGAATATGCGTCTTGCTCAAGGCCACCGTCACCCGTAGCCGTGCTAGAGGATAGACCCCATCCCACGCACCCTCCGATCATTTATGGGTCCGATACTCTACCATTGAGACCATGTGCTCTAAACAGTATTTCACTCCCGAGCACAAGAAAGCAAAGAACCTTGCATTGACAAACAAAAATAAACTTAGAATAAAACTGAATGAAAAAACGATGGTTAAACGCTTTTACATACCGTTGTTCTTTAATGTTCCTCTCACTGGTTTGTTGGAAGATATCACACTCAGAGGGCGACGGAAAGCCCCATAGCGGACGAGGTCAGTTCGAATGTTTATGGGAGATTGGTAACCACCACCGCAACTCTCCATCAAAGCCGGCCAGTTGTACACACCTGGAAAATAAAACTTAAAATAAGAACTTGACTATACTCCTGCATTAGTGACAAAGATGAATTGGCGTTCATGAAACATACTGCAATCACTGTTGCGAGTTTTTCAAAATAAAGCAATATATTCTGAACAGCAACATAATAATATAGTTGTAACATACAAGTACGCCAATAGTTACACTTTAAAGTTTTAATGGCATAGGAAAACCTCATATGTTTTGTTTATAGACCAATTATTCAGAACAGAGTAATAGTCTTTCTACACGTAAATGGCTCCTTAAAGTTTATATTAATTAATTTTAGCTCAACGGCGAAGAAAGATCAAAGCTTATAAGAATCGCTGTCGGGTCCACTTCCTGGGTATAACCAGTAATGAGTGTCGGTTTAAGGCATCGGGTCGAGCTGGGGATCGAACCCACAAACTATGGCGTCAGCATCCAACGCACTATTCATTACGGCAAGTATTCAACTCAGGTGTGAAGAAAGTGTGTTGTATGGAAACCGCGGATACCATCTGTTAACTTGTGAACTCTTAATTTTAAATACTTGACCCGTGTTATCGACAAAGGGAGGCAAAAAATTAAACGAAAATGAATCTGAATAGAACCATCGCCATATCCTTATGTTACATAGCAGCATGGTTTCATCCATTTTATGTGATATAAGTTAATTATACTCTATGTGTTTTGTGTATGACACTTTCAATAAAAATACCGACTAGTTCCTTTAACCCTTAACTTCATATAGACGCCTTTGGACACCTATTATATAGACGCCTTTGGGCACCTCTAATAAAGACGCCTTTGGACACCTAATATAGAAGGTTTTTTGAATTATTGGGTGAATTATGTTTATATTAATTAACAGAGTGGAAAACAGTGCAGGAAGTGTTCTGATTGCAATCTGAACTCGTTCTGCACTGTTTTCAAAGGCTTTATGTGATTGGTGCGGGAAAACGCGTATCTATGGAGTAAAGGGTTAATTCAAAGTGATATCCTAACGCATTTCAATGTAAATCGAATAAGCACCGTTTTTTTATCAACTCACTGTATTGATAAGCGGACAGAATCCTGTTTTACTTACCTAACGGATCACTTCGATTTGTATTATAGGTGAAATGTATTGCAACATATGCATCGCAGTCATGCAGCGTGTGTGACACAACCAAAATACATATCAAACAAATACACAACTTCATTGTTTGTGGTACCTGAAAATTAACAAAAACACTTCAATACAATTTCCATGCAATGCCACTTGTCATGTGATATATTAAAAAAACGTGACTGTTTATGTTAGCTATGTCGGTAAAATGTCCGTCTGACTGTAAACTCAGAGGTCGTAAGTTGTAACAAAAAACTTAGGAGGATAGAAACTCCATATGATAAATCAAATGTTACATATAACATTATTATGGCACACTTAAAAAGTATTTTTTATTTAAATAGAAACAAAAATTATCAAAAACAGTAATTCCTTAATTCATAAAAAAAAGATCAAAGTAAAATTCTATTGGCTACCAACGTTTCTTTCTTTATCTTTATCTTTATTTCATTTCTATCTTTTGCTCCAAATTTTCAAGAAAATTAGAAAGAAAAGACCAGCATCACAACCATTGTAATTGAAAAATGTTTGCAATTAAATGAACACTTAGCAGACCTCCAAATACTCCGGATTTCTTTTAAACAATTCACTGTACAAATGTATCGACGGTAATATGTAAAATAGTGTATAGAACCCTGTACCGGGTTGTGCTGTTGGTTTGATAAATATCCTTATTATATATTTAATTATGAAATTATAACACAGTATCAGGTACTTATTTCTATACCAGAGCGGTAGTCTTTCCGGTCATGTGGAAGGTCGTGGGCTCAATCCCCGGTCGGGTTATACCAAAAGGTACCAGACGCTTCCTCGCTTGGCGCTCAGTATTGAGAGAATAGTTTTAAATTTGGTCCCTGTCACTATAATGTGACTGGGTGGAGTAGCATGTCATGTGACTGCGGCATGATATTTCAGTGTGACAGCGCTTAGAATACTGTCTCGAGAAGACACCTTCGCAATATGATTGAAAAATGGTCGAAAGCTAAATAAAGCAATAACGAATGTCTATCATATAAATTATAACTGCAGCCACCTATGTATATATATTCACTCAAAAAATGTACCTGTTATTTCATAAACGGTTATGAAAGATATGAAAATAAGAAATCTCTCAAATAATATCCGTGGCGATTTCAGACTTTGAAAACAACCCAGTCTAAGTTGCCTCTCGAAGTTTAATCCGCACACTAAACGACAATATTTATGAACGTACGATAAATTTGAAAACTGACCACAAAGGTAAATGACGCATGCGTGGTAACGATCGCCGGCGGTAAAACAGAATATTAACATTCATGGTTGTCAACTTCTGGTAACAACAGTGGACAGAAACGATAGGTGTATATTTAGTTTAAACTTATTTACTTTACATCGATTGAGAAACAAGTTATTACAGCATATACAAATCACGAGTCTAGAACAAGTAACAAACATATTTGGAAAAAATTGACTTTCTCAAGGACACCGCACATGACGGAAGATCGAACCCACGACCTTACAACTTATCCGTTTATGGGTCCGATGCGTAGAGCAGGCACTCCGCTGTTTCTTTTAGCGTTTAATTTCAGGATTCGCCACTTTTGTAACACCACGGAATGACCACTTATCGATATATACATGTATTAGTTATGTCTTGCAAATGTGACGTGCTGCAGTGGTCACATGAGGCTGCAGACAGTCGATATGCTGTCCAGACAGCGAACTGGCAAGTCTCGAGATGTTTAGGATTAAAGCACGGAGTCTTAATTCTACAATTCAATTCCCATTTGTGTCGGGTTGAGTCTATACGATATGCGCATCCCGACTACTGGCCATACCAGCGGTCACCGGCCTACCTCGTGTTTATAGTTTTATGTTAATTTAGATACAGGTATATATGTAATGGGAGATAATACATATTAACCTAACCCTAATCTTAATTGAAATAATCCACCACGAGTTGTCACTATTCTATACATAATAAATAATTTTACTTCGATTTTCACAATATCAACTTATTATTACAACTTATACAAATCACGCTCGACGCTTCTAAGATTAGATATACTAATTGAATTCAATTTGTTATGCTTTTTTATTGAATGCATTGAAAGTTTTGTATTATAAAAGCTTTGATTATAGTATCTTTATTGTGACCATTAAATACAAGTTTTGCTACGTTCTTTAATAAGTAACAGTCTGTCATTAACAATGTCTTTTTTTAAAATCAGTTGTCAAGTTAGATCTGTATAAAGAGAGAAGCTGTTACAAGCTGACAATGTTGTGCCGGCAGTTGTATGGAGGTTCAGGATGGATGTGACTTTATGAAATACAAATAGCTTAACGTCATCATTCATAACGCGATAAACATCGCATCCAGCTTTATTTGAGTCATATATAGAGAATACCATGTTAGTGTTTGATATTATCAACTTCAGCTTAGAAAACGTTGATAAAATTTGACACTAACATGGCATTCTCTTTATCATGTCAATATTTCTATTTCGTCTTTATTATGAGTTGAAAATCAGCATCAAACTTTTGTTACAGCCTCTAAAGATTCCGTTCAGGATTATACTTAATTGCGTCATGTGCCTGATAAACTTGTACTGACGTGATAAACCTATGTTTATCAGGAAGGCAGTTCATCAACTTAAATGGATACATTGACGTGATCAAAGGACTGTGTGTGCCTGAGACAGCGTGTTTGTCATTCCACGATCGGGAATCGGACACACAACCTCACGCACTCACGCATGCACTGTAGATATATACGTTGAATTGTAGCGAAAGTGTTTATATGTGGTGGTAGTTGGGGATGGTTATCATCTTAAAACTAATTATACTGTAACACCGGTCGCAGTATGCCTCCTTGCTTACGTGGTTTGTGAACTTTGAAGATAAGGTAGGTTATATCAAATACCACACGACACAAATACAGCAGATATACACGAGGCTCGCCGACCAAACGTAAGTATGAATACGACGTATTTGTGAGAATAATGCAGAGTAGAAAAGACAGAGGGGGTTTGTTGTAGAGATATTTTGAAACATATTAACAAAACTGAAACACGTACGTTTTGTTTTGCTGGAATATTTTGCATTTTTAGATGTATTATTTTGTTGTTGAAATCATTATTTTAAAAATACGTATAACATTCCAACGGGGTAGTCGGTATGAAATAATCCAGAAGTAGAAGTAAATATCATTGGAAAGATTAAAATTGAATTGATAAAATTTACTATTTATTTTAACTCTAATATCAAAATATTACAGTCGAATACTTTTCAAAATGGATTTGTTATATAAAGTTTGAAATAGCTATTAGATCTGATAAAATGTTAATGAACCCAGAGTCCACTAAAACTCTTTATAACTGCTGGATATGTTTTTTATCTGATAGGTAAGCTTTTTTGTTATCTAAACCGGTCTGGTTAAAATCCTTAACTGCTTGATTATATTGAGACAAGCAAACATCTACATAATTTCAAGTGGTTTATCTGTGTCTTCAATTTAACTCAACAAACACAGTCCAAGTTACAGATTAACGGTTGAGCGAAACAATGAGCTCTTTAATAGAGTTGTCTTGTTCGTTGTCACAACGTTATTTCGTATTTGGATCCACATAGATAGAGTTTCAAACGATGTGTTTATTGATTTTGCATTGTATAAGGTAATTGAACCACATATAGTCCTCATATAACCGAATATACATATAATCCTCATATAACCGAATATACACATAATCCTCATATAACCGAATAAACATATGGTTCTCATATAACCGAATATACCTATAGTCCTCATATAACCGCTCTACCTATGATTCTCATATGAATGGATATACTCATGATAATCATATTGAATTGATATAAGAATTGCTAATTGCTTCATAATTTTATATGTGTCATATGCTAGGTTGCCTATGGTTGTCACATGCTAGGTATCCTTTGGTTGTCACATGCTACGTTATCTATGGTTGTCACATGCTAGGTTTCCTATGATTGTTATATGCTATTATCCATATGCTAGATTCCATATGGTTGACATATGCTAGGTTCCATATGCTAGGTTCCATATGAATGTCACAGGCTAGGTTTCCTATGATTGTCACATGCTAGATTTCCTATGATTGTTAAATATTATGTTTTATATGCTAGGTTTCCTATGATTGTCACATGCCAGATTACATATGGTTGCCATATGCTATGTTCCACATGCTAGGTTACATATGGTTGATATATGCTATGCTCCACATACTAGGTTACATATGGTTGCCATATGCTTTGTTCCACATACTAGGTTACATATGGTTGGTATATGCTTTGTTCCATATGCAAGGTTTCATATGATTGTCATTAGCTAGGTTTCGTAAGATTGTCACATGCTAGGTTCCATACCATTGCCACATGCTAGATCTCCTATGATTGTTATATCTATACCCTTTATGCTAGGTTACATATGATTGTCATATGCTATGTATCATATGCTAAGTTCTATATGATTGTCACATGTTAGGTTTCCTATGAGTGTTATATCTATGCTCCATATGCTAGGTTCCTTATGAGTGTCATATGCTAGATTTCTTATGATTGTCACGTGCTAGGTATCGTATGAGAATTATATCAGAAACATATGTGGCTCGACTGTCTGTGTAGATGAAGTTTGTGCTATTTCAGGAGATGTACACATTAATCTTCGTCTGTATTCTAAGTGCAGTAGCCGTTGGGTAAGTTTTTGTTTTAATATCTAACGTCGGTTTTACGCCATCGAAGACTGACAAACGATCGGTTACCGGATCGCTGTTTTCTTGTGATCCTGGAATGTAATATCAGTACTCGAGCACATCTCCGCAAGTAAACTGGTACACTGTCCGATATAAATCCGTGGTGAGATACAAATTACAACGGGACGCAATGTCTTATATCAATCATCACGGAGACTGTGGCCGGGTGAGGATTCGAATTCACGAGCCCTGGATTGATAGACGTGCTACCGGCAGAGATAACTGAGCCCGGGTCGGGTAAGTTAAAAAAAAAACTAAGATTCTATGTTTCATTCTGTGTTTATTTCTAAGAAATTACAATCCCATATCCAAAATGTTGTATTGATCGTAGGGAGCGAGTTTGTGATTTATTTTATTTGATCTTCACTTAATTATTGAAAGGGGTTTAACGCCATTTTTAACACATTTCATGTTATAAAGGGAATATTCAGTTGGTGGAGCGGTACTTAATGGACAGAGTGTTTGCCGCTCACGCCAGAGGTTGCGGGTTCGATCTCCAGCTTCACCCGATGCATTTCATTAAAAGAAAACACTCAGCACTTGTTCTACCCAAATTTATTTGTCCCTGCTAGGACCGACTGTCTGTCTGTTCTGTTGCGTAGTGCTTTCAACAGGCCGGTGGCATTCGAATTTACGCACTTTTTATCTAAATGATAACAAAATATAGAAGAAAAGATTTTTTCTGTGATCTCTCTTCGTCCGTCCGTCTGTCAGTCAGTAAACAATTGTTTAAAACGTCATCTCTGAATACGCTCATCCGATTTAAATCAACACCTAAAGAATGATCCTTGGATGGTCCTCTACCAATTTTTTTAAATTTTAAAATAAAACTGATTGATGCAGAACTCTGGTTGCCATAGCACCGGAAAGTAAAAACGTGATTATAAGAAACTATATAGCTTCTGGCCAAATTTCGAAGTAAGTTTCTAGAAATTTTATTCGGGCGACCATTTACTAAGATTGTTCAAGCCAGTAAGTGTTGCGGTTATGACTCTTGCGTAACAAAACTATATTTTGTTACATTAACTGTTGTTACGCCAAGGGTTTGTTCAATTATTTATAATATTTTAGGGGAAGAGCCGTAACTAATGTTGTGAGAACGTGTGACCCAACCCCATTGCTGCAATTATGAATGCAATATCATATGATTAAACTGTGCAAACTGTTACACTAAATGTTGCCAAAACGCTGCCCTGGTTACTTGTCTGGTGTCTAGCTTATCACCAAAGGTTAATGACCTAGTACTATCTGAAAACACGATAAAGCAGAAGATAACTTCATTAAACGGAATGCCGACATAACCTACATTTAGTTTGCACTTATTTGTTTTACTTCCATTGTGAAACAAGTTATTACAACTGATACGAGTTACTAACCTACATTAACGAGATGAGCTTAAGGTAAAAAATCTAGACGATCTGATTTGAATAGAAAGTATATAAATATGGTATCCAGGACTGTATAACATCAAACGTTTGTCCACATTATCAAATGTATTTGGATCCATCGTGGCCGAGTGGTCTAGGCGCTGAGGTCCTGAGTTCGAATCCAACCCGGCCCACACTTTTTATTATATGAGATAGTTTGTGAGTTACTTATATTCCATATACGGTCTTTACCAATTAACCTGAGTATGTGTTATATACCTTGTTGAATGGTGTTGCAGGTTGTCAAGTGTCGCTTTCAACGTTTTGTAATCTTATCGCAATGATGTACTTGAGACTGTATTCTAAACGCTTCCGCACTGGAGTATCATGTTATCTCATGTCAACTATCCCCTATATGCTGAGTACCAGTTTTCAAGTGTTTGGTATGACTCGGGCGAAGTCGAAACTACGACCTTTCGCGAGGCGGCCACTCTACCACTATACCACCCCTTACGTGTCTAGATAAAAGAATGATGGGCGACTTATGAGTGTCGTGAAATTGTCGAGAGTCTTGATTGTGAATCAAGTGTTTTAACTTATATGGACGACGCCGGTACGAATCTTTATATATTTCTACCTCGGTACTGATAGCTGTGCTATAATACATATTCATACGCCTGCCTTATTTGATTGATATCATTGTAGCGTTTGGTTTATTTTATGCAATATTTAAAAAAAGGCAAAAATATCTTGTTTTTTTATTGATTTGCTGCAAATGCATGAAAAAGAAAACTCGACAAATAAAAAGTAGTTCCTGACGCGTTTAATCATTTTGTCAGTTTGGTGCTTATCAAAAGTATAACGCTGATATATGAAATTTGAGAATAAAAAGTAGTCCCTGTCGCGTATGATCATTTTGTCTGTTTGGCGCTTATCAAAAGTTTTATCACGCTGATATTTGAAATTTGAGAATAAAAAGTAGTCCCTGTCGCGTATGATCATTTTGCGGTGGCACAGTCCTGCTTATGTCACATGATCAAGCTTTGCTGGGTTGATTCCTGCAAAGCTTGGTCATGCGACATAAGCAGGACTGTGCCTTTGGCATTAAGCCCGGTTTAAGGGGTCAAATAAGCGCACAGTGCTGCTCGCTTAAACGTGACAGGTCGACAAAACACCTCGTCGAGATAACGGTAGATTCTTAACAGCTTTGCATGGTTAATGTTAAACATATTTTATCTATATCCATAACACAGATATGGGATTAGACCACACGATCGTACAACATTATATTCGGCCCTTTCCACAAGGCCTTGTTAAAGACGTTCACTACACTGTAAAATTAGATACTCACTTTTCATTTCATAAAACTCTAATGTATTCAGCAAATAGTGAATTACAAGTATGACAACACCCCGGGACATTAACGATTTTTGTTCAGTTACTGATGGAAAATTTATTAAATCACAAAGAGAATGGTCCAATTTGACGATAAACTTTGATCCGTCCGCGAGTTAATCTTATTTATGAGAAATTCGTTAAAACTCGGGTCGGCATTTTCCGTTATGTCGTCTGTGTTTTAGCATAACCTGATACTGGTCAAATGAGTGACAATATCGCGGGATGCGATTTAGTATTTGGTTAACAAAATTTAAGAAGTTTACATTACAGTGACAAAATACAATATAAGTTATATAGCATATCCATAATATATGATGTTTTATATAAATGTGCAGTTCTATAGATTGCTAAGATCGAGAAAAAAAAATGGCGATATAGGTGAGGCCTCTCTGTGAAGCCTGTAATTGACACAGGGAGATAGAGACAAACGTGAGCATAGGAGCCCTGTTTAAAAACATAATAATGTAAAGTACTCATTTATTATTGAATTTATTAAACGAGTTGGGAAAAAACTAGAAGCGAGACTCATATAATTTCTGCCAATGAGTTTGATAAAACTATTCAAGTAGACACCGTCGCGATATGACTGAAAAATTGTTGAAAGCGACATACACCATACAACAATAACAACAATTGATAAAACTAATATAAATTAGCACGAATGATTATTTTTATCACATATGAGTTATGTGATAAGATTATGAGTTTGTGATAAGGATAATCTTACATTCGTGCTAATCTTTATTGGGAAAATCAAGTCACCTTTATAAGGAACGAGAAAAATCGGGCATATGAGTTTCTGCTAATCAAAATAGCAAACATATATACAAGATAACAATGGTTATATATTTTATGTTTCTATAAATAGACATATCACGGGACTCAAATATGACGTCAAATATGACGTATTATACTGTGAAAACAAAACCAAACGAGACTATAAGACATAATCTACACAAGATAATCTATTGAAGTTTTCAACTCATTTCTAATGGGATCGTTTCCATTTAAATGTACTTCACAAGAATAAAGATAAAACAAAAAATAACGTCACCATTTATCACAATTGGACATACTAGGCTATACATTTGTTAAAGAGAGGCGTCGCCTATATCGCTGATATTTTTTCGACCTTGGCAGTAAAACTGCACATTCATATAAATCATCATACTTATATTGTAGTTTGTCTCTGTAGTGTAAAATTATTTAATTTAGTTACAGCACGCGATAAAGTCACTCGTTGTCAAGTATTATATCGGGTTATGCTAAAACATTGACGAATAACAATGAAAATGCCGACCTGTGTATTAATAAATTTGTCGTAAATGAAGTAATCCACAAGGACGGAATCGACGATTATCTTTAAATTGGACCTTTCCTTCTTCTTTGTGATTTAACAAATGTTTTATCATTTACTCAACAGAAAGTTATAGGTAATGCATCTTTAATCCATTTGAGTTTTTCATCTTATTTCCAACGGGATCGATTCCCTTCACAACAACAATGATAAAACAAAACCGACGAAGCATGTTTATCACATATCAAATCACTTATAACATTAGACTAGATATCTACATTACAAAATAATAATTACCACATAATTCTCAGGCCCTTCTGTGGGTTTTAGAGATCTGGTGAACATGGACAATTATTTTAGGGATCAAAGGCATAATTTGAGAGATCTTAGGAAATACTTTTGGGGAATTGTGGCAAATACTTTTGGGGATCTGGGGAAATAATGGACATTACTTTAAGAGATCCAGGGAATAAGACCCCTCTCGAAGGGCCTCAATTCTGTCGCAGAAGTATTTATTTCTTTGAAATAAAACTCCTTATATTGTTGTTTCAGGCAGCCAGACCAGCAACTTAAAGCAAACGCGGATATTCTATTTCTACGCTTTGACCATTCCCCAAAAGACGGAGTGATTAGAGTCGACGAATTTGATGCACTTCTCACCCGCGATGACGTCAATAGTGAGTACTTACCCGTTAGACTTGATCATCTGCGACGTTTGCTTTTTAAAAAAACAAGCGTCACAGATGCGCAAGACTGGTATTGGTTGGTGACCAGGGGTCGATTTTACCAACTATTCTTGAGAATATTCTTAAACTTGAGCTTGAAAATCCAAATTTCAACTCTAGACATCTAGTTTACAATGACAGATAGAATAAGTGTGAGAATATATTTGATTCTATATCAGGTGTCCCTACGTGTTTGCAACTGTTGGCCTCAAATAATGGTCTCTAAGTGTTGTTTTTTTACAAAGTTGATTCTTGAGTTCAAGTCTAAAAATTTTCTTGGGAATTGTTATTGAATACCACCCCAGGAATACTTTTAAAACTGTCTATATTCATTTCAAAAATTAAATAAATATCTCTAAATGTATCTAAAAATAGCACGTTTACCACTCAACAGAAAATTAAAGGTCATTGTACATTTGTATTTAATCTGTTTACAATATTTTGAGGTACAACTACTCACTGAACAGCATAAACAAATGGTAATAAAAGCGTTTTTATTATTTGAATTTTCAAAAAGTTGATTTTCTTTTTTGCCAGTTTTTTAATATGTCACATTTTTCTATTTTTCATTCCCAATTAAGAATATTACATTCGTGCGTATTGTGTCCAAAATGAATACTAAGTGCTATAATTGTTTTTTATTGTGGCCAGTTGATATTTCCGATTATTATTTACATGTCTTTACCTATCCAAAGACCGTCAGTTTTATTGCGATTTATTTTTAATCCCGAATGTTTTCCCAAGTTTTCTATTATATTAAGTGATATAACAATTTCCTCTTTTGAATTTAAAAATAATGTAGTGCCGTCAGCAAGGTATTATTATTGATTTGACGCCGTTATGCGTTTTCACTTTAAAACCTTTTATCTTATGTCCTGTCTTATTTTTAATGCCATGATTTCAACTACAAGTATAAATAATAAAGCAGATATAGGACACCCTTGTCGTATTCCTCTTTCAAGCTCGAAAAAAATCAGATTTCCATCCGTTATTAACTATGCATGTCTGACTGTTTTTGTATAACGCTTTTATCCAATTTATAAGAGAATTATTGAAACCAAATCATTTAAAGGTAAAAATAAAAAGTCCCATTCTACCGTGTCAAAAGCTTTTCTAAGATCTAAAAATAAAATAGCATCTTCTATATTGATAATGTATATTCTATTATATCTTGAATTTGTCTAATATTATACTCAATAAATCTGGGGCTTTTATAATAAATAATTATATCCTTGCTGATCCATATTGATAATTTTTGGGAGAACCTCTTGTAGACGTTTAACTAATACTCATGTGGCAATTTCATAATCATTATTTAATATTTTATTGGACGCCAGTTTTCTATGTTTTCTGGTTCACACTTTTTAAAAAGGAATGATAGATAACCTTGTCATTGACTTCTGGATAAATCTCCATTTGTATAAACGTTGTTTAATGAAGATAAAAAATCACATTTTATGTTATTCCAAAATGTCTGATAAAATTAAATCGTCAATCCATCCTTGACTTTTTTTTTCTTCATTTCAAAAAACAGTGGATTCACATTCATCCATCACAAAAAGATGATTCATTATTATTAAGTGTGTTTTTTTCTTTAGTCGTATAATTTAGATAAGTATTTATTCATCTCTATTTAAATTTTCTGATGTATAAAGTTCTTTGTAAAATTTAACTTCTTTTAATAGTTCAATTACATTTGTTAGTATAGCGTCATCAACATAAATGAATGTATAACTTTCATGTAGCTCATCTTCAATTGTATTATCTACCTTTTCATTGATATATTAAAGTTCCTTTTTTATTTCTCTTAAGTTGATATTTCGCTCCTTTGCTTTCTGCTTAGCGTTACCTATTGATTTTCCTTTAATTTCTATTTTGCATAATTCGCATAAAGTTTAATCTTTTTTAATTCAGATATACATTATCTTTAGTTTTATTTATTAATTTGTTGTACATATTGTTTTTTCGATAGGAATTATTCATTTTCCAATATCTCGCTCCTCTAGACGTAGTGTTGGTGATTTTTAAAGAGATTGTTATGGCTGGTATGCTACGATATACTCCATTGGATAAATTTACTTTCAAGCTGTAAATTGAATATTAAGTATCATTATTTTGCCATCGAGGGCTTACAGACGATCAGTTAACCTAACCACTGTCTCCTGGGATTATGAAAGGTTAACCAGTACTCGAGCACATCCCATGTCAACAAGTAACATATTCGGATAACTTTCCCGCTTGAATCAGAGTTGAGAGACGAATAGTAATGAAACACGATGTCGTATACCAATCATCACAGAAACTGTTGGCGGGCGGAGATTCGAACTCACGACCCCTGGATTGATAGTCAGACGCGTAACCGACTGAGCTAATCGGGCCCGGCTCAAACTGTAAAATATTCACTAATTCTTTAATGAAATCAATGATGGAATCCCAAATTACAGCTCCTGAATATGACAAAAAATTCTTAATCATTCACAGTTTGGCTTTGGTATATACAACACATTCTCTGAAGTGGATCTTAAGTTTCGGGAATGTATTTCATGTATGTATTGAAATGAATCTCGAAGATAAGGTGGTGAAATTCCTTTTATTATTTTGTACATGTTGATAATGACAATGCACTGGTGATTATAAAGCTAAAACAATATATGCTTTGTTATAACAGTCAGTTTATTGTTTCAAACCTGTAAATAAACAATGTCAGATCCTAGTATGTTTGGTTACATCTGTAACAAGAGCACTGATATGTGTGTATTAATCACGTACAGGTAAATTGCATAATTTGTTATCTTGGTCATATGCGACGCTTGATTTTCTAAAAGGCAAATGTCTCAGTAAGTTCGACCGAGAATAAAAGTAAAATATTTTAGCGACAATCGGATAACGTTGTTGATTGGTTGATTCAAACAATCGGACTACCTTGGAGATTTCCATAGTATTTTTAGAGAGTATCGTTTGGATGTTTATTTTTCTATTTATTATTTTGATAGTATTAGATATTTTCTATGACAACGATCTTGTACAAGATAACTGCCACGCCTTCCGTCCGAATAACAAGTTTTAAATATTATTATAACTTTACCATTGCAGAGGTGTGTTTGATTTAACCAATAATCAGATCTTACTTCCGGAGTAAACGTTTCTTCTGCACAACTTGTCAACCCTTTGTCTTTTAGAAAAACATAATTTGTAATAAGTGCTTTTGTGACATTGCTACAACATGTATGCATACGGTATCAAATTTGCATCAAGACTGTCTTCAGCCACGCTATCCTGTGCAATATAGATTGGTTAATTTTAATGCTTTGCATCAATATTTTCTTTTTCGGGTCTACCGATAATTTGACGGTTTAACCACGGTAGAGTGGTACTCAGATGAGAGTATATATACCAAGGGGCGGATCCAGAATTTCAGTTTAGAGGGGACGTACTTAGAGGATGCAACACAAATTCTTAACGGGCACTCTTATCTTTCAATAGAAATATAGTGGATTTAATATAATATGGTAATTGTATCCGGTTTTTTTTCTGATATACCACCTTAGATATTTTATTCTGCTTTCGTCTATATTTTTCAGATGATAATTGTGTGACAATCCAGGAATACAAGAACGCCAATCAAAACTTGACTGACAGTGCAGCAAACAAACTGTTCGGTGATGCAGACGTTGACCATGACAAATGTCTGACAACTGCAGACATGCTGGCAACTTTTAACGATATTGACACAAACGGTAAGAAAGTATATTATGATACTAGTAATAAATATATTACTTTATTTTAGTTTTAACTTAGCCCAAAGCTTATTTAAATGGCTCTCGCGTAAGCTTCCTGGGTGTTGTTTTTCAAGAGGCATTTTGTCGATGTGGGGATCGAACACGCAAACTCTGGGTTGAGCAGCTAAACATTCTGTCCAATACACTTCTGCCCCGCTTATGGTTTAAAGTCAGGGTGTCAGAAAAATGTAAATATCATTTAAACTTGAACTGTAATTTGACTAATGTAGAATCTGCCAATATATATATATATATTAAAAAGAGTTGTGACATCGAATGGAATTCCAATTTTTAAAAATAAATGAACATACATGAATAGTATGTGCTGTGGTAAAAGTGGTTTTTTAACCAATTCTAAAGTTTAGTAGAAAAAAATGGCACACTGTTTTAAACTTTGCGTATGTATTACAATAAACATCGGTACTCTGGCAGGACATGGCTGAACTGTTTTTATGAGAACATTTTATACACAGTTCAGTTGACATAGATACATCATTTGTTTCTCCCTCGCCGTGTAAACTGTATTTTTCCCAAGATTCCGGCTGCCGAATACTATTTTATCAGCAATGTGTTTCCCCAGATGACGTCACTAGCTCCAACAAATGTGTGTGCTAAGACACCTCACTTACAACATTTTGGTAATTTATTATAGCGCGGGATGGAGAGAAATCATGGACTATTTCAAGTAGATATTTAAATAAAGATATATATATATATATCTGAATAGAATATAGTTCATGATTTTTACCAAACAAACGTAAACAATTCGCCCTGCCGGAAATATTGCTCAATATGGCAGGTAAAATGCACGAGACGACAGAATGATTTTGTATTCATCAAACCATTTAAACAGAGTAAATGGGTTGTTTGAATGCTGTTTCGAAGGAGAACATTTTTATTGCGGTACTCCTGATAATAAGGCAAAAGGTTCAATATAAAATAGTTCTAATGACAAAAAATCCAAGAATTAATGCGTAGGGACACAGGTCAGTGCGTTAGCGCAATCTAGTGAAATTAGAATCTAGAAATTGTCCAGATGCCGCGGTCAGCCTGACCTGTAGCCTCATGTCTGGTTGTTCACAAATAATCACTTTTGACATAATATATTGTTATTTATCTTTAACAGACGACAACCAGGTGAATGAACACGAATGGGAGGTATTTTTTATCAAGCTGTTCACGAGTGTGTTTTCGCCAGTTGGTAAATAAGTGGAAACGGCAATATTGTTGAAATATTTAAATATTGCAATACATCAATAAACAGATAATTGCCATTTTATTGTTTTAATTGTTCATTTAATCAAACCAATCCTGTCTTAACGCGTCTCACAATATTCTCACAACAAGTCTAATAGTCATCTGGATTTCTGGAATTTGTGATATCTATATAATTTTTATTGTTTTGAATACTGCTGTCAATCAAAAAGGCGTCTTGAAATTCATACATACAGCCATTAAGATGGGTTTTAGTCAACTAATGCAGAAACATATCTGTATTGGATAATAGAATATCTAATTAGTCCTAAGGATGAATAAAAATTGTGAATCGCATGGGCCCCACCTCCCTAGGCCCTGGGGGCGGGGCAGGAGAATCGTCTCCTTACTATAAGAAGAACTTGGAAACAAATGGTGAGCATGATTATGGACGTATATGGGTCCTTTATGAAATTGTGAATTGCATTTTCCTTGGTCTCACGGTTTTGCCCTGGGGGTTGGACCTATTTTACTAAATCTATACAAAAGAAAATGACAAAAAAACATGTCATTTCTGATGACTGAATAGACTCCTTTGACTAATTTTTGGTGTGAGTTGTTGTTGCTGACATAACGGTTAATGCTAATGTTTTATTGACAAAAAGTTGGAAAATAGATTCATAGTGCTTTATGTCATCAAGGATAACCAGGTGACTGTTAAGGCCAATGGACATCTTGTTTAAATGTCAAATATGTTACCTTTCAATGCTGACCTAATCACGGGAGAAACACGAAATCCACTGGAGGGGTAGGGGGCAAGATCTGGGCTGTATGGCGGTTTCCCCTGTGTCAAACCTCAGTACTTGGAGCCACGAGTCTTCAGCTTAGGAGGAGATCCTGAAAGGTTAATCAGTTCTCGAGCACACCCATTATCATCAAGTATAATTTTCAAATCAGCGGTGAGAGACGAATGATAATGACACACAATGTCGTATATCAATCATCACGGAGACTGTTGCCGGGCGAGGATTCGAACTCACGACCGCTGGTATGATAGTCAGACGCGTTACCGACTGAGCTAATCGGGCCCGGCCTGATACAATATCCACCAATCACGACCTCTGGTGCGAGTTGAATCATTCCGAACTATGTGTCATGAATATATGTATATGTAATATGTTAAGTACAAATGCGTAGTGTTTAAACCAACGTGTGTTACAGTGTTTACAAAGCAAAAGTCTGCAGTGTTCTATCAAATGCTATTTTAATCCGATATTCTGGTTCAAGAATTCGTTTTAGCTTTGATTAACCCTTTACTTCATATAGACGCCTTTGGACACCTCTAATATAGACGGCTCTTGACACTTCTAATATAGAAAGCTTTTGAATTATTAGTGAATTATGCTTATATTAACTGACAAAGTGGAATTCAGTGCAGGAAGTGTTCAGATTGCAATCTGAACTCTTCCTGCACTGTTTTCAAAGGCCTTCTGTGATTGGTGCGGGAAAACGTGTATCTATGGAGTAAAGGGTTAATATTCTGATCAGGTTCGGCCAAAATCCAATGGAAAATTAATGGACGAGAGTATTTACGAGATTTATTTTTATCGGCATTTCTTTTTTCAATCAAGGGCCATAACTCTGTCACATTATGTCCGATATAGCTTGTCCAAGAACAATCCGTCCAAACTTTCATTGATTTACAAAAAAAAACACTTTGTCTTTGAAAGTTGAAAGTGCCGTAGTATTCACCAGATTAATTCTGCAGTTTTCCATTAATTATGGGCCATAGATTTGTCAATTCTGATCCGATATAAAATGTTTAAGTACGAACTTTTATGTGTGTCAACAGTCTGACCAAGATTGATCAGAATCGGGAAAATATGAAGGAACTACAGTGTTTGCACGAAATGTTTAAATTTGTACCGGTAAAGAGGGACGTGGTGCAGTGGATAGAGTGTTGGACGATTGATACCTTTGTAGAAACTACAAAGAAAACGAATATCTTTTATCATGCCGGGTTCAGTTATATGTAGTTCAGCCGGTAGTGCGTTTAATTTTTCAATCAAAGGGTTATGAGTTCGAATTCTCACCCGGCCACAGTCTGCATGATAATTGATCTACGACATTACGTCTCATTGTTATTCGTCTATCGCCGCTGACTGAAGTGGGAAAGTTAATTGTTATTTTCGGAGAGGAATGTGCTCGAGTATTGGTTAACTTCACAAGAAAGAGTGCGTAGCTTAACTGATCGTCTTGTAGCCACCGAAGGCTTAAAATGACGATACATTTTCAAATAAACAAATAAAACAGCACACTGCGATAAATATCACCAATGAATTGTAAGAAATACACGTGTCAGAAATATAAATGTATTAATCGATACTTTATTACGGTACTTTTGGTACTATTTTAGTACGTTTTACCATTACATATTTCGTACACGTGAAAGTCAAATTGTTACCTTTTATATTTGAACAAGCAGAGGATTTTATATAATGCATGTACATATCCTTATTTATCGTATGTAAAGTGTGTGCACATGTTTTGTATTTGTAATGTGTGGTGCTAGATGAGAAAATAAAGAAATAAAATAAATCCAATTTGCAGTTTAACGGGTTTATGAAGGGAGGTAACTATGTAGCTAAATATACTATTTATTGTACCGGTTATTTCCCCCAGGTTTTTATACTACTGATGTTCATTTGTAGCTTTTTAAACAGACGTTAGATATCAAAATTACAAAAATATATTATCATTTCTGCTGTAGTTTTATCTTTCGTTTGGTTTTTCCTACACTAGAATGAAGCAACCGCCTGGTTCCTTAAGCAATTTTATAATCAGTTGATGACTAAAACGTGCACTTGTCATGTTACGATGTTAATGTATTTCTTTTGATGCACGCATGTGTAACAGGGCAATTTAACGGTTACAAATGATGGATATGCATAATCATATAACACACTTAAACAATCAAATATAACACGATAAACACTCACATATAACTCGCTTATACACTTACATATAACACGCTTATAAACTTACATATAACACGCTTATACACTTACATATAACACGTTTAAATATTTACATATAACACACTAAAACACTTACATATAACACGCTTATATACTTACATATAACACGCTTAAACATCCATATACATTACACGCTTAACCACTCACATAACACGCTTAAACCTTCACATATAACACGCTTGAACACTTAAATATAACACGCTTAAACACTTACATATAACACGCTTAAACACTAACATATAACACGCTTATACACTTACACATAACACACTTATACAATTATATATTACACGCTTAAACACTCATGTAAAACGCGCTTAAACATTCACGTATAACACGATTAAACACATATAACACGCTTATACACTGACATATAACACACTTATACACTTACATGTAACACCCTTAAACACAAACATCTCACACGCTTAAACACGTACCTATAATACGCTTAAACACTCACGTATAACACGCCTAAACACTAACATATAACACGCTTAAACACTCACATATAACACGCTTATACACTTACACGTAACAAGCTTATATACTTACATATACCACGCTTAAACACTCATGTATAACAAGCTTAAACATTTACGTATAACACGATTAAACACTTACATATAACACGCTTAAACACTTACATATAACACGCTTATACACTTACATATAACACGCTTAAACACAAACATATTGCATGCTTAAACACTTACGTATAACACGCTTATCACTTACATATAACACGCTTAAACATTCACGTATAACACGCTTAAACACATATATATAACACGCTTATGAACTTCTATATAGTACGCTTAAACACTAATATTTAACACGCTTATACACTCACATATAACATGCTTAAACCTTATGTGTAACATGCTAATACACTTACATATAACACGCGTAAACACATACATATAACATGCTTATACATTTACACATAATACACTTAAACACGTACATGTAACACGCTTAAACACTCACGTATAACACGCTTAAACATTCACGTATAACACGCTTATAAACTCACGTATAACATGCTTATACACTAACGTATAACACGCTTAAACACTTACATATCACACGCTTATACACTTGCATATAACATGCTTACACACTTACGTATAGCACGGTTTAACATTTACATATAACACGCTTAAATACTTACATATAACAAGCTTATACACCTTAATACAACATGCTTAAACACTCATATATAACACACTTATACACTTACATATAACACACTTATACACTCACATATAACAAGCTGATATACTCATATATAAAACCCTTATACACTTACATATAACACGCCTAAACACTCATATACACTAACATATGACACGCTTATACATTTACATATAACACGCTTATACATTTACATATAACACGCTTAAACATTCACATATAACACGCTTAAACACCTATATATCTCACGCTTAAACACTCGCGTAAAACACGCTTAAACACTCACATATAACACTTTTAAACCTTCATATAAAACACGCTTAAACACTCATATATAACAAGCTTAAACACTCATATACAATACACTTACACACTCACATATAATACGCTTAAACACTTATATATAACGTCCCCTTAAACACTCATATATAACATGCTTAAACACTCATATAAAGCATCCTCTTAAACACTCGTATATAAAATGCTTAAACACTCGTATATAACACGCTTAAACACTCAAATATAACAACCTTAAACACTCACATATAAAATGCTTAAACACTCGTATATAACATGCTTAAACACTCGTATATAACACGCTTAAACACTCGCATATAACAACCTTAAACACTCGCATATAACATGCTTAAACACTCAAATATAACAACCTTAAACACTCGCATATAACATACTTAAACACTCAACATTCGCTTAATCATTAACCTTTATAGCAAGTTACCTAAGTACACTCGATGATGTAATAACGGCAAAAATAAATTAAGAAAGTCGAATATTTCAGTACGTTTAATAGTTACTAATCCGTTCACATGATCGTGTAATACGAGTTTGGATTGCTTGAAAATATTCCCGATCTAACTATTTTTTCCAACTTGGGAGGTGTGTCACATCTTTGCATTGCCAACTGTAAAATTATAAAGTACAAATTATTACATATTAAAAATTTTAAACCCAGTAAAACACATAGTTATAAGGACCTAGAATGCATCTCCATGTGAAAGCATTTGTAATGTTAATTCGTCTAATAATGGCGACATAAAAGCT
The DNA here is from genome assembly GCA_029582155.1 of Panopea generosa. NCBI lineage: Eukaryota > Metazoa > Mollusca > Bivalvia > Adapedonta > Hiatellidae > Panopea > Panopea generosa. The sequence goes on from CM055907.1 coordinate 61,948,272, forward strand.
ACTATGGCAACAACTTCAAACATGAAATAAAAGGCAAATAGTCTGGTAAATAAATCCAAAAATCATCGCATGAGGCACGGAATGTTTATGGAAATCTATCGTAATAGAACATGACTTTAGATTATACTTAACCATATTTCGTCGGTTTTCAAGATAGAAATTGTATTATAAACGCAAAAATTGTGGTTAATGGTAACTAGGTGCAAAAGAAGTTAATATTTTGGATGTCTCGATGTTTCTGATATACCCAAACACTAGAGATTGCATTTGAGTATATATTTGAATGGAATACAAATATTTGCTTATTATCTTGAGAAGTTATCTTTTTATGGGAATTTCTGAACCACAAAACAAAACAATCAAAGTACAAGAAGTACTTTCGAAAATTGGACTTAGATATTATGTTTTTTTAACAAAATAGTTGCTATGAAGTATTAAACGAAAATAATCATATTATATGTGTATGCCAGCCTTAACAAACATATTTTAATTATCTGGCAATGTATCATATACAAAACGAGTGTTCACTTGAGGGTTTTTCCTGTTTTAAAATGTACACTAGAAATAATACCGATAAATGGCTTGAGTATATTGATGTTTTTAATGCCATTTCCAATGTGATTCAATATTGTTGTTTTTTAATTTTAGATATAGTTTGTTTCCATTTAATAATTATTAAACATTGGGCTATACGCATAGGTTAAACTAAAACCGGGGAGAATGTGGGAAGGGGTACCAGGGACTTCCCCGGAAAAAAATTGATATCTTAAAAAACAAATTATGCAGTCTAGTTAGTTTAAGGAGAGGACATGGTTGTTGTTTATTGCAACATTTTAAGCGTTTTTATCAAAACATAAAAACAAGAAAACCTTAAAAACACTATCAGATTTATTTAGTAACAAGCGAACCTCCGTCGGGTTTTAGACTTGGGACCTCATGTACTGGAAACCAAGACATTGGTGAGAATGTGAAACCACCTCCCGTGGCGAGGTTACGGGAGGCCTCCCCCGGAAAATGTTGATATCTTAAAACAAAAAGCTGCATTCTAGTGAGTTTTAGGATGAAAATATAATGGCTGTTATTTACCAAAAAACAACTTAGGTTATGTATTATTAGCAAAGGTACAGCTTCATCAGGTTTCAAATCCAAGACTTAGCGGATGATGTTAAATATTGTGTCTTCGGTGGTGGGAGCACGAGAAAATGTTTATAGTTTTTGAAAGCAAAATGCTGCATTATGTTGTTTTAAATTTATTTATTCTATTTTGATTGCCAAACAAGTTCTTACAACTTTAAAACTACAAATCACACTCAAAGTCTTCATAGATATAATCAATACTAAGCATATACGTAAAAAGTGCCTTGCTTAAGAAAACAACCGTACAAAGCAGTGGCGGAGGATCGAACCCAATACCCCTCGATCCTAGGTCCAGTGTTCTACCACTAGATCGTGCGCTCCACATTCTGTTTTAACTGAACAATAGGGAGAGAGTGTGAGGGGGCTGGTGGTGGTACGGGCGCCTTTCCCAGAAAATGTTGATATATAAAAAAAACAGCAAATGCTGCATTCTAGTGACTATTTAGGATAAAAATAGTGGTTGTCATTTACTTCAGATGTTTGGTATTTGGTGACTTTTAAATATTTTCATTAAAATATGAAATTGGGCAAGTAAATTCTGGCTCCTAACCTGAACATTGATACTGGGCTCGGACCCTACACCCCCACCCCACCGGCTCATACTCCTATGTTCGCCTACTATTTTTCCCTTTATTATTTTTCCCGTTAACCGCCTATCTAAGAGAAAAAATAATACTGAAACAAACAATGTACAAAGACGAGTATCCTTACATCAAAACCGTTGTTAATGCAACCCATAAATACTCCAGAGGCGCCCCCTGACGAAGAGTAACGTCCATTGTCAAATGTAGCAACCGGGGTGTACATGGGAATTGTTGAACATGACGTCATAACCTGGGGAGTCGGATGATGATACAGGAATTATCATAATCATATATAAGAAAAGTAAGCGTCGCAGGTGATCAAGACCAATAAAAATATTAAATGCTTGTTGATTAAATCACAGAACGTCCATTTTCTTACGCATCGCATGTGTGAATTTGTTGAATCATCACAGTGCGTGATTTTGTACGCACTGTTTTTTTGGCATTTTGTATAATGCGCATACAATTCAGCACCCGTGAACAAATGATACGGCACCCGTGAAATCAAAATATTCCGGGGTGATATGACAATGATGATTCTCGTATTTATATTTAAATAAATGTTGAATGTTTTAATGCATTCGGATGTATGCACTACAACTTTTTCACCATTGAAATCAATGGATGATGTAGAGAAATGTCCATAAAACATGAGGGTTTATTTACGCAGACTGACAAAAATACGGAAAATGTCATTTAAATGATGTACCAGAAGCAAACTGAAGCAATGAACGTGTTGCATGATCGTTTGTTTTAATTTAACAATCATGTCAGTTTTACCTTTTTGTTGAAGGAACTAAACGAATGTTCTAACACATGAACGCATTTGTAACTAATATTAATTACCAACTTCTACTTTTAGATGAAATTCATATTAAATACATAATTAGAGTTGGTTTTTTTATGTCTTATTGTTTTCTTATAAAATGTGTGGTTTCACGCTACTTTTGGGAATACATGTATCAGTAAGATAATCTTTAAAATGATTAACTGATATTTCCTTGGAATCAGTAACAACTGATGTTTTTTTGTCATTGAAGACCACCAGAGTTATCATTCGGAACACATCGTTAATTATCGAAATACCGAAAGATGGCGGAATTGGTCGAGTGTGCAGGATTGCAAAGTTATAACTGCCACCATCAAACTTGGGAGTTATGGTATAATTTTCATCATGCAGAATACATACAATGGTAAAGTGGATAAAGAAATGTCATTTGTCAATTTAATTTGCATGTATAAATGTATGCAGTATAGTATTAGATGTTCGTGGGTGGGGGATAGGCGTCAATCGTTTATCAATATCATATAACTTTTAAGAAAGACACTATGATAATATAGTGAGGATATTCGTGTGTTTTGTTGTAAGATCGATATTTCATCAAATGATCGCTAAAAGTCAAATTAAGTAAAAAAAAAAAATTTTTGGTGATCACGAGATGAAATACCATTTGATCTTACACCAATACAAACACATTTTCTTTTTATTTTATGCATTCACATAAATATTTGTTTATTTTCATCTTAATTTGCCGTCAGATATTATTGGATTGATAAAAACAAGATATCTATTGCATAGTTTTACTGTTTGAAACAGTGGATTACCATAAATAATCCACTGAGAAATACTCTATAATTCATCAAAGAGCATCAAATAAAAAACGTCTTCTTACGTTTTGTCCTGCCATCCAAGTGGACGGAAACGTCACATTACAAGTATTTAGTACAAAGGCTTCTGAGGACACGTGACTTCCCGAAGGACACATGGCGGCATTGACGTTGGCAGACGACGTTTCTTTTAACAACGCCTCCACCGTAGAGAGTTTGTCACATGCGAATAAAGCTGAAATAAGTTAAACTGAATAAAAATTTACAAATTTATATTAATTAATTTATATCGCAGGAACTTGGTGGTGAGGTTAGATGACACTGGGAAACGTTATAATACTGTACGTACGTAGTGATGTCACGCTACTCCAGAGTATCTGAGAAGTAGTAGTAGAAGTAGTAGTAGTAGCAGTAGTAGTAGTTGTTGCTGTTGTGGGTGTTGTTGTGGATGTTGTTGCTGCTTCTGATGCTGCTTTTAATGTTGTAGATGCAGTCGTGTCAATGTGCATATCTAAATAAAATAAAAGTCAAACATTTATAATATCTCAAAGTTAATCATGAGATAAACTGTGATGAACAATTATGTTGTTCCAACCAGAAGTAAGAAAATATATTCTATCCAAATGTAATCTGTTGGATGGACCCAGCTCTCCCAATTTGGTCCGTTATATAGCAATGTTTGGAAAACCATAATTGAGCATGTTGATTGGTCAGTTGCTTCAGAGAAAGTTTGAGTGACGTCACAGTTAAAATAACAGGAATAGAATTCCCTGCTTTTTCATTGGAGGTTAAATAGACCTGATTCGGGATATACCAGCTTCGGGATAGACTGGTCCATTATGACACTAAGTGTGTAAAGGTCACTGCCACCACGGTGTAGATATACTGACAATGACAATGATAATGGCAATAGTTTATCTGAAGTAATTTAGGCCAACGACCCGAAATACAACTTTACACATTTATAGTACAGTATAACTTCCATATATCGAACTTCAATATATCGAATTTCTCGGTATATCGAACTTTTTCTCAAGTCCCAACTTTTTTCCTTCTAAATCTATATGAAAAAACCGCAAATATATCGAAGTTATACATATCGAATTTTTCAGTATATCGAAGTATTTTCACGACCCGAAAGAGTCCTTTTACACATCATTAACCATTTATGTATCGAATATCGATTACCTGTTCAAAATTTCTCGCGGGAGTGATGTACATGTATTTCACACCTGCGGTGCGCCATTGCGATAATCGTAGGAACAAAGGCCCCGCTGATCATATAGCGTAAAGTCCCTTCGAGTGCTCTGATAAATGTTTGTTAGGAGTCACACTTTAATAAACATTTGATTACTTAAAGACAGAATGGTGATAATTTACTGATAAAAACAATGGTTAAATTAATGACATTTACAAGTAATCAATAAATAAAAATACTTTGATCCGATGAGGTCTGACTCTATCGAAACGACAACCTTTGAAGAATCAAAACAATGTGAATTCGACAATATTTTGGATGGTTCGTCAATTATTAAATACTTTCATGCCAAACAGCACATTCTATACTGGTATATAACTTATAACGGGTCCTGAGGGGTTTCAAGTAGAGATGTTTTAGGTTTGTTCTCTGCTGACATTTTGGTGGATAAAACATGTTTACTAGTGTTAAATCATGAACTATTTATGATACATTTGTGTCTAAAGTATAACTTGACAGAATAGTGAAAAAATTATTTGAAAATTTAAATTAATTTTTAAGAAAAAAGGAATAAAGGAAAAACTAACTGCAAAATTCCTTTGTTTGGAATTTTAAATTTCACAATCCCTAACACAATCCCTAACACATTGGAGGATTAACTACAATCAACTACAATCATGAATAAAAGTGATATAATTAAGCCAGCCAAACAAATGGGGAAATCAGGATCTTCAAACACAGCCTCAGGCAGTAAGCCACCACCGTTCAAAAGGTCAATTACAGAGGTCTCACCAAATTCAAGTGTTGAAGAAATAACTGTACTCAGTCATCATCTACAGGGATTATCGGAAGAAGTTAAAAGTTTGAGGGGAGACATCAAAATGGTTTTGAAGAAAGATGAGATGGAGTTGTTTATCCAACAGACTGTTACAAAAATCATTGCAGATCTAAATGAAAACATGGAGGTAACCATTGCCATAAAGGTGGAAGAAAAAACGAAAGCAATTCAAGAGAATATTAAAGATCTTGTGACAGAAAATGAAATGCTTAAAAAGGACTTAACACAACTAAAAACACAAATGGCAAATGTCAAATCTACATGTGAAAAAGCAGATAGTAGGTCTAAAGAAGCACTAGCTAAGGCCAATTACAATGAACAGTATTCCCGTAAGAACAACTTCAAGATCATGAACATTAAGGAAAGGCCGGGTGAAACTGTGGAGACATTGACCACTCATGTTTGTGACATGCTCCAGAAGAAGAGAATAACTCTTGAAAAAATCCAAAATAGTAGCCATTCACCGCATACCGGGAAAGATAAATCACGAACGTCCAGTTTTGGTCAAACTGTCCAATAACACTGAAAAGGCCAAAAATAATGAAAAACCGCAAAGCCTTTAAAGCAGATGGGCATCGTCTTGTTGACGATGTTACAAAGCTTAATGCAGCATTGATTCAAAGATTATGCGAGCATCATGATATTGACCAGGGATGGTATTTCAACGGTTCCATCTATGCTAAAACTACGCAGAATGACAGGAAGTACAAATTTGATCTTTTCGACAAGATTGAGGATATCATCAAAAAGAAATAAAATGGTTCTCAAAAACTTTAGTGGGATTTTCTGTATCGTGTTTTTTACTGACTGAAATTGGATTATTGGTTAATCATATTACATCTCCATTAAATGGATTTTAGTGGATTTAATTTCAGTGGTTCAACTAGAACTTAAGTGGGACTTTCAGTATCACTTACCAACCACAATTCATTCTTATTGTTTATAATATGTGTTTTCATGCTAATTCAAATGGATTTAAATGTTTATATATATTTATTTACATGGCTTAAGTGGATTTATTATAATTTGGTGGTTCATTTAAAACTTAAGTGGGACTTTCAGTATCACTTATGAACCACATTTCATTCTTACTGTTTATAATATGTGTTCTAAATGGATTTAAATGATGAATTTTACTTTTGCAGACTTAAGCATAATTTGGAAAAGGAATTTAGTTTATGTAAGTATATGCCATAAAATATTTTTTAAAAAAGAATAATAAAAAATCTAGCTTTAAATAAACATCATCAAAAAAAAAACCAAACAACATAGATTAGATATACTTGGTACACTATGCATTAAATATATCCCTTTTTCATTCACAAATGGCGGACTAAATCACGCCTGTATAAGTAATTGGATATTTATGAAAAACAAAGTATATGTACACACTCTTAATAAAAGATAATTTTCACTAAAAATGTGGTTATACAAAACTAAACATAAATCGGTATGGTGGAATCAAATTTAATGTTTTGACATGCTAATATAATTGAGATTTTTTGGTTTCATTTTATTTTTTTGTTCCTTTTTTTAATTATGTAAAATTTAAACCAACTGTAAAGTTACAAAATAAATCAATTGACTGTCTGTCCGGCTAGTAATATGCAGTTTAAGACTGGAAGATATGACTTATTAGTCTCATATAGACAGCATTTGTTCTTTATTAATTTATCAGCAATATTTTTTGTCTACAGAGAGAGAGACACAATTTAATGATTATAAAAAATATATAAAAAAAATTTGTATCAATAATTATAAATTACATTGAAATCATTTTCAATCTTTTAACACCAAAATGATGTGCATTTTTTCACAATTTATTAAGCACAGCATTAATATGTTTATCACTTTTGTAGCTTTTTTGTTTTTTAGTTTGAGTATTCCTCTATGTCTAGGTCATGCATATTTAACCTACATTTTATATAGATTTTCACACAATGGCAACTGACCTTAAAATTTTAACTGTTAATTGTCAGGGTCTTGGTTCAGTTCACAAAAGACTTGATGTTTTTAATTATTTAAAAGCAAAAAACTGTCAGATATACTGTTTACAAGATATTCACTCAACAACTTATATAGAAAATGTTATTAATTCAGAATGGGGTAATAAATGTCTTTTCTCCTCGGTCAGCTCAAATAGTCGTGGCTGTGCGATTTTATTCAATAAAAACTTAGACTATACTATACATGCACATACCTCTGACCCTGAGGGTAATTACATAATTGCAGATTTAACTGTAGATAATAATAGATTTACTCTTATAACCTTATATAGACCCAGTAAAGACTCCCCATTTTTCTTTGATAATCTTTTGATAAAAGCAGAAGTATATAATAATGAAACTTATGTCTTATGCGGAGATTTCAACATTGTACAAGACCCGAAATTAGATTACTGCAATTACTCTGATACAAACAATAAAAAAGCGCAACAAAAAGTTTTAGAAATAAAAGAAAAATATAACTTGATTGACCCATTTAGAGAATGTTATCGAACATTAAAACGCTATACCTGGAGGCGTAAAACACCTTTAACCCTTTACTCAATAGATACCAATCACAGAAGGCCTTTGAAAACAGTGCAGGAAGAGTTTAGATTGCTCGTAACGAGCAATCTGAACATATCCTGCACTGTTTTCCACTCTGTCAGTTAATATTAACATAATTCACCCAATAATTCAAAAGGTGTCTATATTAGAGGTGTCCAAAGGTGTCTATATTAAAGGTGTCCAAAGGCGTCTATATGAAGTAAAGGGTTAAAACAGGCTAGGCTTGATTTTTTTCTAGTGTCAGAAATATTACTCTCTTCGGTAAATAAATGTCATATTGAATCTAGTTACAGATCCGACCATTCAATGGTTATTTTAAATATTTCTTTTAACAATTTTAAACCTGGTAAAGGTCTCTGGAAGCACAATAACAGTCTTTTAAATGATATAGACTATTTAAATACAATAAATGATAAAATCGAAGAAATTAAGGCACAATATGCATTACCCATATATAACTTTAATAATATTGAACAAATTGCAAATGATAAAATAGAATTTATTATAGATGATCAGCTATTTCTTGAAACGTTACTAATGGAAATCAGAGGCAAGTCAATATCTTATTCAAGTTTTAAAAAGAGAGAGACTGACAAGTTAGAAAAAGATTTGATAAATAAAATAGACAATTTAGAAAAAAAACTAAAACCTGACAATATCAACAAATTAGAAAATTACAAAAATGAACTTATAAATATCCGAAAACATAAGATGCGTGGGGCTATGATAAGATCGAGGGCAACTATTATTGAAGAGGATGAAAAACCTTCAAATTATTTTTGCAAATTAGAATCACATAATTATTCCAGTAAATTAATACCAAAACTTGAAAAAAATGATGGAAGCTATTTTACTAATCAAACAGATATTCTTAAAGAAGCTCAAATTTTTTATCAGCAACTTTATTCAAGTAGAGATGAAACTCTAATAGATATAAACTTAAATAATGATTTTTTAAACGTAACAAATGAAATTCCTAAACTTACATCAATAGAGTCAAATTCACTAGATGGTTTAATTACTTTTGAGCAGGCTTCAATTACGCTTAAAGCAATGAAAAATGGGAAAAGTCCAGGAAGTTCAGGATATAATTGTGATTTCTACAAGGTTTTCTGGGGTAAATTAGGACATTTCGTTGTACGTTCAATAAATGCTGGTTTTAATAAAGGAGAATTATCTGTTACTCAAAAAGAGGGGATTATAACTTGCATTCCTAAAGAAAATAAAAGTAGATTCCAGATGAAAAATTATAGACCAATTTCACTTTAAAATTGCGTATATAAAATCACCTCAGGCTGTATAGCAAATCGCATTAAAAGCACTTTAAATAAGTTAATACACTCAGATCAAACTGGGTTCATTGCAGGACGATACTTAGGAGAAAATACGAGATTATTATATGATATAATGCAGAATACGGAAGAAAAAAACATATCTGGGTTATTGTTACTAATTGATTTTGAAAAAGCCTTTGATTCCATCTCTTGGTCTTTCATTAATAAAGTTTTAAAATATTTTGGATTTGGAAACTCCATTATATCATGGGTGAATTTATTTTACAAAAATGCTACCCTTGCTGTTAATCAAGGAGGCCATCCATCATCATTTTTTCAAATAGGTCGCGGTTGTCGTCAAGGCGACCCCTTGTCACCTTATATCTTCATCTTATGTTCCGAAATTCTTGCAATAAAAATTAGAAATAATAAAAATATAAAGGGCATAACCATAGGGGAAACAGAATATAAACTTTCACAATATGCTGATGATACTTTGGCTATTCTTGACGGGTCAGATAAGTCTTTAAATGAAACCCTAATGAATTATCAAATTTTTCAGAATATTCTGGTCTTAAAGTCAACTTTGACAAAACCCAAGTAGTATGGATAGGTCGTAACAAATATAGCTAAAAAACAATCAAAACAAAATGGAAACTAAACTGGGGCAAAACAGAATTCAAATTATTAGGTATCATTTTTAATGTAGACCTTAATGAAATTATCAATATAAACTATAAAGACAAAATAATAAAAATTAAAAAGCTAATCAAACTCTGGCAATGCAGATGTATGACACCACTTGGTAAAATAACTGTCATCAAATCTTTATTACTACCAATATTAAACCATCTATTTATTTCACTACCTAATCCAAATGATAATATAATTAAAGATTTAAATATAATTTTCTATGAATTTTTATGGAAAGGTCCCGCAAAAATAAAAAACATGGTTCTAATCAAACAATATATAGATGGAGGACTAAATATGGTTAACATAAAAGCATTTATTTCAGCACTAAAAATAACTTGGATAAGAAGACTGATAACAATGGAAGGAAACTGGAAAAATATAATTGAAGAAAAACTTAATTTGAAAGATCTAATAAATTTTGGTGGCAAATATTTAAGTAAACAAAGAGACAAAATAAAGAATTTGTTCTGGAAAGATGTCCTTGAAGCATTATATAATTATCAAAAACTAAATAAACCGACAACAACAGATCACATTATCAGGTCACCACTATTTTATAATGAAGATATTTTAGTTGGAAGAGAATCCTTCTTTTGTAAAACATGGAACAGTAAGGGCATTATATATTTAAAGACAATGGCAGTTTTTATACAGAACAAGAATTTACACAAATTTATAATATAAACAGTAATTTTATTCAATATAATGGTATTATAAATGCAATCAAAGTATTCCTTACAAAATACAATATAAACAGTTTAAATAAAAAATGCAGTTACCCTATTTTACCTTTTACTGTATCCAAAATTATTATACACAAAAGGGTTGTAAGGAATTATATAACATTCTGAATAAAAATAACTTCCAGCCAACATCTAAACTTAAATGGGAACATCATTATGAAATAGAACAAGAAACGTGGAATAATATTTACAAAGCACCCTTCAAAAACAACTATAGTTCAATTTTAAGTTGGTTCCAAATTAGAATTAACCATAGAATTTTACCAACAAAAACATATCTACATAAAATTAAGATAATTAACAGTCCCTTATGCCATGATTGCCAACAAGAGGAAACTCTAATACATATGCTTTGGACATGTACAGCAACGCAACAATTTCTTCAAGATATTAAGCAGTGGCTTCAAATGAAAAATATCAATATAACATTTATAGAAGAACTATTTATATTTAATATTGGGAACATCTATTCAAATGCTGACCTGGTAGTAATCATAGAAATTAAATATTATATATTTTCTACGAAACGACATAATGCTACATTATCTGTAGCTGCATTTAAAAACAGAATCACAAATACATTCTTATCACTAAAATGCATTGCCCAAAAAAATAATGATATTCATTATTTTGAAACACAATGGAATAAAAACAATAACCTATTCCTCCAATAAATATTGTAACACTTTTCAAACATACAGAAAACCTAAAATATCATGACCTGTCAAAAAAGCAACTTAAAACTGACCGAGAAACTGGCAAGAAAACAAATGTGCACCTACATTGAAAATCAAAAATGTTTTGATCTACCCTACAAGAGGAATACTCAGGCGTTTTTGTTTTTTTTTGTATCTGTTTTTTTTTCTCTATCTCTTTCAATATATTATCTATGTGTAGATCCCTACATTGAGCAGCAAACCAATTAAAATAACATAATCAATTGATCATACTAAATCTAAAATAAACTTTTATACTGAACCATTCACAAGTTCAAACTAAATTTCATATTATAGTTCAGATTATGGCCAGTTTAATTTTGTCTTTATTTGTTTACATTTGTATATGTTAAAATATGTTCTTCACTATATGTATCACTATGTAAAATTGTTTAATAAATGGGCTATCATATGATAGTTGAAGAGAAAAAAAAAACAAAAAAAAAACTTATACTAGTATATAACTTATAGAGGACAGGCCGAACAGCAAATTATATACTGGTATATAACTTATAAAGGACAGGCCGAACAGCACATTCTATACTGGTATATAACTTATAGAGGACAGGCCTAACAGCACAATATATACTGGTATATAACTTATCAAGGGCAGGTCGAACAACACATTATATACTGGTATATAACTTATAGAGGACAGGCCGAACAGCACATTCTATACTAGTATATAACTTATAGAGGACAGGCCTAACAGCACAATATATACTGGTATATAACTTATCAAGGGCAGGTCGAACAACACATTCTATACTGGTATATAACTTATAGAGGACAGGCCGAACAGCACATTATATACTGGTATATAACTTATAGAGGACAGGCCGAACAGCACATTTATACTGGTATATAACTTATCAAGGGCAGGTCGAACAACACATTTATACTGGTATATAACTTATCAAAGGCAGGTCGAACAACACATTCGATACTGGTATAAAACTTATAGGGGACAGGCCGAACAACACATTCTATACTTGTATATAACTTATAGAGGACAGGCCGAACAGCACATTCTATACTGGTATATAACTTATCAAGGGCAGGTCGAACAACACATTATATACTAGTATATAACTTATAGAGGACAGACCGAACAGCACATTCTCTACTGGTATATAACTTATCAAGGGCAGGTCGAACAACACATTCTATACTGGTATATAACTTATCAAGGGCAGGTCGAACAACACATTCTATACTGGAATATAACTTATAGAGGACAGGCCTAACAGCACAATATATACTGGTATATAACTTATCAAGGGCAGGTCGAACAACACATTATATACTGGTATATAAATTATAGAGGACAGGCCGAACAGCACATTTATACTGGTATATAACTTATCAAGGGCAGGTCGAACAACACATTTATACTGGTATATAACTTATCAAGGGCAGGTCGAACAACACATTCTATACTTGTATAAAACTTATAGGGGACAGGCCGAACAACACATTCTATACTTGTATATAACTTATAGAGAACAGGCCGAACAGCACATGCTATACTGGTATATAACTCATCAAGGGCAGGTCGAACAACACATTATATACTGGTATATAACTTATAGCGAACAGCACATTCTCTACTGGTATATAACTTATCAATGGCAGGTCGAACAACACATTATATACTGGTATATAACTTATTGAGAACAGGTCGAACAGCACATTATATACTGGTATATAACTTATCAAGGGCAGGTCGAACAACACATTTATACTGGTATATTACTTATCAAGGGCAAGTCGAACAACACATTCTATACTGGTTTATAACTTATAGAGGACAGGTCGAATAGCACATTCTATACTGGTGTATAACTTAAAGAGGACAGGCCGAACAGCACATTAGATACTGGTATATAACATATAGAGGACAGGCCGAACAGCATATTATATACTGGTATATAACTTATAGAGGACAGGCCGAACAGCACATTCTATACTGGTATATAACTTATCAAGGGCAGGTCGAACAACACATTATATACTGGTGTATAACTTATAGAGGACAGGTCAAACAGCACATTCTATACTGGTGTATAACTTAAAGAGGACAGGCCGAACAGCACATTATATACTGGTATATAACTTATAGAGGACAGGCCGAACAGCATATTATATACTGGTATATAACTTATAGAGGACAGGCCGAACAGCACATTCTATACTGGTATATAACTTATCAAGGGCAGGTCGAACAACACATTATATACTGGTGTATAACTTATAGAGGACAGGTCAAACAGCACATTCTATACTGGTGTATAACTTAAAGAGGACAGGCCGAACAGCAGATTATATACTGGTATATAACTTATAGAGGACAGGCCGAACAGTATATTATATACTGGTATATAACTTATAGAGGACAGGCCGAACAGCACATTCTATACTGGTATATAACTTATCAAGGGCAGGTCGAACAACACATTATATACTGGTATATAACTTAAAGAGGACAGGCCGAACAGCACATTATATACTGGTATAAATCTTATAGAAGACAGGCCGAACAGCACATTATATACTGGTGTATAACTTATAGAGGACAGGTCGAACAGCACATTCTATACTTGTATAAAACTTAAAGTGGACAGGCCGAACAACAAGTTCTATACTGGTATATAACTTATAGAGGACAGGCCGAGCAGCACATTATATACTGGTGTATAACTTAAAGAGAACAGGCCGAACAGCACATTTATACTGGTGTTTAACTTATAGAGGACAGGCCGAAGAGCACAACTATACTGGTGTATAACTTATAGAGAACAGGCCGAACAGCACATCTATACTGGTGTTTAACTTATAGAGGGCAGGCTGAACAACAAGTTCTATACTAGTGTATAACTTATAGAGGGCAAGCCGAACAACACATTCTGAACTGTTATATAACTTATAGAGGGCAGGCCGAACAACACATTCTGTACTGTTGTATAACTTATAGAGGGCAGGCCGCACAACACATTCTATACTGGTGTATAACTTATAGAGAACAGGCCAAACAGCACATTTATACTGGTGTTTAACTTATAGAGGGCACGCCGAACAACAAGTTCTATACTGTTGTACAACTTATAGAGGGCAGGCCGAACAACACATTCTGTACTGTTATATAACTTATAGAGGGCAGGCCGAACAACACATTCTGTACTGTTGTATAACTTATAGAGAACAAGCCGAAGAGCACATCTATACTGGTGTTTAACTTATAGAGGGCAGGCCGAACGACAAGTTCTATACTGGTGTATACCTGATAGAGGGCAGGTCAAACAGCACATTTATACTGGTGTATAACTTATAGAGACCAGACAGGCTGAATAGCACATCTATACTGGTGTTTAACTTATAGAGGGTAGGCCGAACAACAAGTTCTATACTGGTATATAACTTATAGAGGACAGGCCTAACAACACAATATATACTGGTATATAACTTATCAAGGGCAGGTCGAACAACACATTCTATACTGGTATATAACTTATAGAGGACAGGCCGAACAGCACATTATATACTGGTATATAACTTATAGAGGACAGGTCGAACAGCACATTTATACTGGTATATAACTTATCAAGGGCAGGTCGAACAACACATTTATACTGGTATATATCTTATCAAAGGCAGGTCGAACAACACATTCTATACTGGTATAAAACTTATAGGGGACAGGCCGAACAGCACATTCTATACTTATATATAACTTATAGAGGACAGGCCGAACAGCACATTCTATACTGGTATATACCTTATCAAGGGCAGGTCGAACAACACATTATATACTGGTATATAACTTATAGAGGACAGACCGAACAGCACATTCTCTACTGGTATATAACTTATCAATGGCAGGTCGAACAACACATTATATACTGGTATATAACTTATAGAGGACAGGCCGAACAGCACATTATATACTGGTATATAAATTATAGAGGACAGGCCGAACAGCACATTTATACTGGTATATAACTTATCAAGGGCAGGTCAAACAACACATTCTATACTGGTATATAACTTATCAAGGGCAGGTCGAACAACACATTTATACTGCTATATAACTTATCAAGGGCAGGTCGAACAACACATTTATACTGGTATATAACTTATCAAGGGCAGGTCGATCAACACATTCTATACTGGAATATAACTTATAGAGGACAGGCCTAACAGCACAATATATACTGGTATATAACTTATCAAGGGTAGGTCGAACAACACATTATATACTGGTATATAAATTATAGAGGACAGGCCGAACAGCACATTTATACTGGTATATAACTTATCAAGGGCAGGTCGAACAACACATTTATACTGGTATATAACTTATACAGCACAGGCCGAACAGCACATTTATACTGGTATATAACTTATCAAGGGCAGGTCGAACAACACATTTATACTGGTATATAACTCATCTAGGGCAGGTCGAACAACACATTTATACTGGTATATAACTTATCAAGGGCAGGTCGAACAACACATTTATACTGGTATATAACTTATCAAGGGCAGGTCGAACAACACATTCTATACTTGTATAAAACTTATAGGGGACAGGCCGAACAGCACATTCTATACTTGTATATAACTTATAGAGAACAGGCCGAACAGCACATGCTATACTGGTATATAACTCATCAAGGGCAGGTCGAACAACACATTATATACTGGTATATAACTTATAGCGAACAGCACATTCTCTACTGGTATATAACTTATCAAGGGCAGGTCGAACAACACATTATATACTGGTATATAACTTATTGAGAACAGGTCGAACAGCACATTATATACTGGTATATAACTTATCAAGGGCAGGTCGAACAACACATTTATACTGGTATATAACTTATCAAGGGCAGGTCGAACAACACATTCTATACTGGTTTATAACTTATAGAGGACAGGTCGAATAGCACATTCTATACTGGTGTATAACTTAAAGAGGACAGGCCGATCAGCACATTATTTACTGGTATATAACTTATAGAGGACAGGCCGAACAGCATATAATATACTGGTATATTACTTATAGAGGACAGGCCGAA
Source organism: Panopea generosa (assembly GCA_029582155.1). Taxonomy (NCBI): domain Eukaryota; kingdom Metazoa; phylum Mollusca; class Bivalvia; order Adapedonta; family Hiatellidae; genus Panopea; species Panopea generosa. The sequence continues at coordinate 61,964,699 of CM055907.1, forward strand.
CAGCACATTCTATACTGGTATATAACTTATCAAGGGCAGGTCGAACAACACATTATATACTGGTGTATAACTTATAGAGGACAGGTCAAACAGCACATTCTATACTGGTGTATAACTTAAAGAGGACAGGCCGAACAGCACATTATATACTGGTATATAACTTATAGAGGACAGGCCGAACAGTATATTATATACTGGTATATAACTTATAGAGGACAGGCCGAACAGCACATTCTATACTGGTATATAACTTATCAAGGGCAGGTCGAACAACACATTATATACTGGTATATAACTTAAAGAGGACAGGCCGAACAGCACATTATATACTGGTATAAATCTTATAGAAGACAGGCCGAACAGCACATTATATACTGGTGTATAACTTATAGAGGACAGGTCGAACAGCACATTCTATACTTGTATAAAACTTATAGTGGACAGGCCGAACAACAAGTTCTATACTGGTATATAACTTATAGAGGACAGGCCGAGCAGCACATTATATACTGGTGTATAACTTAAAGAGAACAGGCCGAACAGCACATTTATACTGGTGTTTAACTTATAGAGGACAGGCCGAAGAGCACATTTATACTGGTGTATAACTTATAGAGAACAGGCCGAACAGCACATCTATACTGGTGTTTAACTTATAGAGGGCAGGCCGAACAACAAGTTCTATACTAGTGTATAACTTATAGAGGGCAAGCCGAACAACACATTCTGTACTGTTATATAACTTATAGAGGGCAGGCCGAACAACACATTCTGAACTGTTATATAACTTATAGAGGGCAGGCCGAACAACACATTCTGTACTGTTGTAAAACTTATAGAGGGCAGGCCGCACAACACATTCTATACTGGTGTATAACTTATAAATAACAGGCCGAACAGCACATTTATACTGATGTTTAACTTATAGAGGGCAGGCCGAACAACAAGTTCTATACTGTTGTACAACTTATAGAGGGCAGGCCGAACAACACATTCTGTACTGTTATATAACTTATAGAGGGCAGGCCGAACAACACATTCTGTACTGTTGTATAACTTATAGAGAACAAGCCGAAGAGCACATCTATACTGGTGTTTAACTTATAGAGGGCAGGCCGAACGACAAGTTCTATACTGGTGTATACCTGATAGAGGGCAGGTCAAATAGCACATTTATACTGGTGTATAACTTATAGAGACCAGACAGGCTGAATAGCACATCTGTATTGGTGTTTAACTTATAGAGGGTAGGCCGAACAACAAGTTCAATACTGGTGTATAACTTATAGAGGGCAGGCCGAACGACAAGTTCTATACTGGTGTATACCTGATAGAGGGCAGGTCAAACAGCACATTTATACTGGTGTATAACTTATAGAGACCAGACAGGCTGAATAGCACATCTATACTGGTGTTTAACTTATAGAGGGTAGGCCGAACAACAAGTTCTATACTGGTGTATAACTTATAGAGGGCAGGCCGAACAACACATTCTGTACTGTTATATAACTTATAGAGGGCAGGCCGAACAACACATTATGTACTGTTGTATAACTTATAGAGGGCAGGCCGAACAACACATTCTATACTGTTGTATAACTTTTAGAGGGCAGGCCGAACAACAAGTTCTATACTGGTGTATACCTGATAGAGGGCAGGTCAAACAACACATTCTGTACTGTTGTATAACTTATAAAGGGCAGGCCGAACAACACATTCTGTACTGCTGTATACCTGATAGAGGGCAGGCCAAACAGCACATTCTGTACTGTTGTATACCTGATAGAGGGCTGGCCGAACAACACATTCTGTACTGTTGTATACCTGATAGAGGGCAGGTCAAACAACACATTATGTACTGTTGTATAACTTAGAGAGGGCAGGTCAAACAACACATTCTGTACTGTTGTATAACTTTTAGAGGGCAGGCCGAACAACAAGTTCTATACTGGTGTATACCTGATAGAGGGCAGGTCAAACAACACATTCTGTACTGTTGTATAACTTATAAAGGGCAGGCCGAACAACACATTCTGTACTGCTGTATACCTGATAGAGGGCAGGCCAAACAGCACGTTCTGTACTGTTGTATACCTGATAGAGGGCTGGCCGAACAACACATTCTGTACTGTTGTATACCTGATAGAGGGCAGGTCAAACAACACATTATGTACTGTTGTATAACTTAGAGAGGGCAGGTCAAACAACACATTCTGTACTGTTGTATAACTTATAGGGGTCAGGCCGAACGACACATTTCATACTGGTACTAGAAGTTTCTTCGCTTTGCGCTGAGCATTTAGAGGATAGTTCTAGATCTGGTCGTCCCAGTGTCAGTATAATATGACTGGGTGGGGTATCATACCATGTGTCTGTGGCATTATATTTCAGGGTTTTTTTTATGATTTTTAATGAGTTTTAACACCACTTTCAACACATTTCAGGTTATATATGGCATATATAGTTGTATTTTTTGGGAAAAGACTCATAACGAATCTGAGTAGAACCACCGTTCTCCCGCAAGTACATGTAAATAGCAAACTTTCTCACGTAAAGTTTTCGGTCTGAGCGGGCCGCGAACCTTCGACCTCAGCGGTGTGAGGTAAGTAATTTTGAAACAGCACATAGAGCCACTCCGCCACGGAGCACTCTAACTTTGTTTCCAACTGTGCTGTTATGCAACCTGTTCCCTCTTTTAATACTGTGTCTCACATATATTTCATTATGTTTATTGAAGAGACGTAACGTCTCATTATATGAGTTTAATGCAGGATAGATACGCCCTCATGAATGGGAATTTTGAGAGGTTTAAGGGGCCGTCTCAAGATCACTATCTCTTCACCGCTGAGGTCAAGAGCTCATGTTTCATTGTGTCAAAAAGTTAGCCAGTTACTAGCGGAAGGACGATATTCTTCCCAAATTCATTTTGAGTTCGTCCTCTATAAAAACGACAGTATGTGCTTTATGTAACCCAAAATGTATTGACACTGACATTTAGCCCCATTTTCAAGTGTGCGTAGCAGGACAAGGAAACACGTCTGACTATCAATCCAGGTGTCGTGAGTTCGAATCGCCACCGACCACAATCTCCGTAACGTTGGATATACGGAAGTGCGTTTCATGGCTATTCGTCTCTCAACGCTGATTCAAGCGGTAAAGTTATTAGTAATATGCTGGGATGGGTGTGCTGGAGTACTGGTTAACACTCCAGGATCACAGGAAAGAGTGGTAAGGTTAACTGACCATCTGTTAGCCCTCGATGGCATAATATTCAAACAAACGTACGTACGTGAACTTCTTGTATCACAAAACAGCCCCGACCAGCCAACCTGACAATCACATACATATGAACGTTTTGACAACTCTATACATCTGCCGTGCTGACATGGCTTACCGCACAAATCTGCCCCATTATCTGAAACTGCCATTATTCTCATATAAAGTATGTATAGCAAATATTTAAGCAGTATCAAAATATATAATCACAGTGGGACGTTACTGAAATACGGCGTACCGTTGGGGACGTCGCGGCATATTTTTTTAAATTAAGTCCAGTCGGGACAATCGTTGTTTCGACTTTTCACCATCGTAGTTTCGACTTTTTACCCTCGTAGTTTCGTCGTTTCGACTTGACTTAATTTAAAAAACATGCCGCGATGTCCCCAAGCGGACACCATACTGAACACTATTGAATAAAATTATGCCTTGGAATCACAAAATACAACCAAGATAAGAATAAGTCTCAGTTCACTGTCACGGCAGCGAACCCACGTACCTTACTGCTATGGAATGGTATTTCCGATTTTTTGCACCACTTCATAGCAAAACGTCACTTGGGTTCGCCACCCAAGCTTCCTCGCTTGGGTTTAGCATTTAAATGGTAGTTCTAGATCTGTTCGCCTTGTGTCAGTATAATGTGACTTGGCAGGATATCATATCATTTGTCTACGGCATGATACCACAGTGTAGCAGAAATTGTTAAAAGCAACACTAAACACAATACAAACAAAAAGAAAACGACGTACGATTACAATAGAGAGTCCATACTTTACTTCACACAAGCCATATTAAAAAAAACAACAACTAGAGAATATACATGTTGTTGTTGTTGTATGGTGTTTAGCGTCACTTTCAACAATTTTTCAGTCATATCGCGACGGTGTCTACTTGAAAGAGTATTCTAAGCGCTGTCACACTGGAGTATCATGCCGCAGACACATGGTATGATACCCCACCCAGTCACATTATACTGATACCGGGCCGACCAGACCTAGAACTCTCCTCTAAATGCTGAGCGTCAAGCTAGGAAGCTTCTAGCCGCGGTCAGAGAATATACAAACAGATATTAAGTTACATACTTAAAATGTAAATACAAGCAGGGGTGTAATATAATGAATAGAGTGTTGGCCGTCTACGCCAAAGGTTCTGGGTCTGATCCCTATCTCGGTGCAGTGCCTCTAAAAAAACACTCAGTACTTGTTCTACCCAGGAGGCGGAATCAAGAGCGGTTCATAGAAGTTCATAGAAGTCAATCGAGCTAATTAAATCAGTATACACTAAACTAAATGATAAACATAATTCTAATAAATCGGATAGGTCTCATCAAAATTGATACACTCGCACACACACACACACATACACACACGCACACACACACACACACACGAACGCACGAACGCGCGCACACACACATATAAAAATTATATATATATATAGAGAGAGATACTTATTTGTGAATAACCAAGACATAAATGTACAGACAAGACTACGGCGAGTACGCAAACCATAGATACAATATCAAGGTCTCTGCCAAACCAATAAAGTTGGTGTCGACCATGACTTATATACTATGGAATTACATGCAACACATCTGGACAGTGGACAAATTTACATACATGAACTGATAGCTTTATATGAGTATGATCCAGTTAAGGATTCATGACTACTCATATGCTATATAAAGGACAGATTTATAAACTCTTTGTATCATATAGATACAGTGAATTCATATATATTTAATTTCATAAAGGGAGATAATTAAATTAAATATATATACGTGTTTACTTCTTGTCTTTATATGTTAATTACTGTTGTACTTTGTAAATATATTGAGGGCCTCGCGGAAAATTGAATTTATTCAAAAGTTCTCTCGTTAATAAAAGTCTTGAACTAGAACTATTTGTATTTGTACAACGTTCATAAGATTTGAATTTATATTTTCACCCCGGAATGGGTTCACACATCGTGATGTGTAAGGACATATTTCGCAAATGTTCAACAAATAAAGTTTATTTTATATCATCAATGTACTCGACTAACATCACAATTTCTCCTATTTCTGCTCATAGAATCTTTTCTTCCATGACACATGACATATCTTTCTCAATGTCGATTCCTTCGTATATCCGCAAATGTTTAGGCGTTAAACACGCATTTAAAGTAGGATACGGTCATTATGTGGGTCTATCTATCGTATGACTGAAATTAATGGGAGAAAAAAAGTTCATCATGAATTTACCCATATGGGATAGAAATATTTCACCCGTGAGGGTCATTATTCCATGCGGGGAACGAGACTCTTCGGGTGTTTTTGTATTGCCCAATGGATACTCATGGAGGTTTCTTATGGTCTCGTTTTGCCCGGCCATCATTAATCTTTGATTCCTTTATCTAGCACCGATATACCGGTGTATATCTACATTTTGTAAATTCCTTAGTTTAAGCGGTGTAGTAGTGTAATGAATAAGATAGTGGCTTCTCACGCCAGAGGTTGTGGGTCCGATCCCCAGGTCGACCTGATGCCTTAAAAAAGGAACACTCGACACTGGTTCTACCCAAGAAGCGGACTCGAGAGCGGTTCATATGAGCTCTGAGCTTTCTTCGCATTCAAGCTAAAATGAATTAGTATAGACGCATTTCAAGTTGATAAACAGTACAACAGTCACGGGTCTTACACACAACTGCTATACTTTAATGACGATAAAACGTTTAAAATTGTGACGATTTTCAACATCATAATCAAAGACAAGTATCTACATCCAAAATTATGCCTGAAGCTAAAAAGTAACCATTCATGTGTAAGCATTTATGCTGTTTTATATTGTGTATGAGTTTATGCGGTTTTATATTGTGTATGAGTTTATACGGTTCTGTATTGGGTATGAGTTTATGCGGTTCTGTATTGTGTATGAGTTTGTGTTGTTCTGTATTGTGTATGAGTTTATGTGGTTTTATATTGTGTATGAGTTTATGCGGTTTTATATTGTGTATGAGTTTATGCGGTTCTGTGTTGTGTATGAGTTTATGCGGTTTTATGTTGTTTATGAGTTTATGCGGTTCTGTGTTGTGTATGAGTTTACGCGGTTCTGTATTGTATATGCATTTATGTGTTTTATATTGTGTATAAGTTTATGCGGTTCTGTATTGTGTATGAGTTTATGCGGTTTATGCGGAAAGGGAATGGCCGAATCTAATGTTGAGAGAACTTGTGGCCAGACCCTTTTGCCTTAAATTATATTTGACTTATATGCATATAAATATTGTAATATGTGTTTATTTGGCAATAAAATATATTTTAACTAGTTTATGCGGTTTTGTATTGTGTATGAGTTTATGCGGTTCTGTATTGTGTATGTGTTTACGCGGTTCTGTATTGTGTATGAGTTTATGCGGTTTTATATTGTGTATGAGTTTATGCCACTCTGCATTGTGTATGAGTTTACGCAGTTCTGTATTGTGTATGCGTTTATGCAGTTTTGTATTGTGTATGAGTTTACGCGGTTCTGTATTGTTTTTGAGTTTATGTGGTTTTATATTGTGTATGAGTTTACGCGGTTCTGTATTGTGTATGAGTTTATGCGGTTTATATTGTGTATGAGTTTATGCGGTTCTGTATTGTATTTGAGTTTATGCGGTTCTATATACTAGATTTAACGAATGAGTCACGTGACAAATGCTAATGTAGTATTTTTGGCAAACATTCAGATTAAAGTGTATATACATGTATATAGGTATGTACCTGTCCATGACAATGTAGTACAGTCGACTCCTGCCCAGCCTTCTATGCATGCGCACACATGCATATGCTGCAGACCGACGTGGATGCAAGTGCCCTGTCCACAATCGCCGTCATTTCGGCAGGTTTCTGAGGGAAGTAAAACAAAAGTGATAGTAACTACAGATAGAAAACTGAAACATCAATGATGCATTGTATATGAATATAAAAACAAAAGTAGGCGTACTAAAACATGTTCCTTATACATATACTATTTATGAATGTACAACAATAAGTCTTGAACAACTACATTTATCAGATGACATCATTGATTTGTTAAACGTACCTTGAACAAAAACGTTTTACACAAAACAAAAGTCTTGAACTTGTATGTAATAGTTATTCGCGATTTCTTGTTACACTTATCTTAATGACTAAAATTAAATTTATTTTATAAATAACCAAAATGTCCGAAGTAATTTGAAACAAGAATAGCAATTAGTTCATTTCTTACAAACAAAATGTGTCATATGTGTGGACATAGAGAGAGGAAAGGCACGTTGTACTTACGTTGATATGATGGGGAAAGCAGATATGCGGAGGTACTCCATATAAACACCAAAAGGCATGTCACGTGTATGCCTTAAAATCAAAGATAAATATAAAATGACAGTTTTGCATATACATATCCATGTGTGTTTTTGCAGCAATCCTGGTGTTTGGTCAATTTCGCGAGTTGAATTTGAAGTTAAGGACACATATATGGTCAGCTACCACCATTGCGTTATTCATAGACTTACATTATAACATTTGACCAAATGTTCACTAATTCTGTCATTCGCGGACAAAAATCCTACATCATATTAAAGTACTATCCTAGACTCAAATTGAAATGTCCCAAAAAATGGGGTCAAACGTACCACATTTTACCACTTTTTTGCCCCCTGAAGTTTGGTACCCCCACTTTCAGCATGAAAAAAAAGTAAATTTCACCATTTTTTTCTTTCCATACAGTTTCCTTAATAAAATTAATTTAGTCAGTCACAGAAACATAATTTCATTTTTTTATTGACACAAACATAATAAACTTATATTTATATTTTATTGTAATCATTTGCCAGTTTGGCATTTTCATCCAACCAGATTTTAAGCTTACTTTAAAAATGTATGCCCTGAACACTGACCCCTATACATCTTTCAGCCAATCAGAGAGCTCGTCTCAATGGTGGTAGCTGACCATATAGAGAGCTATGCTTTTGTACATTTACCACCGCGCCTTAGCAAAACGTAACGTATTAAATGTATGCATAATACGCCATGTTTCACACAATACCAAGCTGGAAAATAAAATGCAAAAATCTTGGCCTGGTTACTGTGACATTGAGTGACGTCGCCATAGGAATCCGTTTTCTCACATTCTTTGACCAATGACAACGATTTTTTTGTAAGTCAGTTTGAAATAGACCAAACTACAAATTCTGAAAGTTCCATTGTTTTACCATGATTTATGTAAAACTCAGAGCCCTTTTCGGTGTATAACTGTAGATCTAAAATAATATATGGTCAATACAAAATACAACATTAAATCATAAATTTGATTAGAATGCCATAGATAAAGTTACGTATGAAGCAAAACGTATATGACGTTACTTACTATAGTGAATTTCTCAGTGTTTTACTGCAGCAGTACTTTTGACACAAGTAACGAATACTTTTCCCACTTGAATCAAAGGTGAGAGACGAATGATAATGAGACGCAATGCTGTATATCAATCATTGCGGGGGACTATACCAATTCACAACCCCTGGATTGATAGTCGAACGCGTTACCAACTGAGTCACCAATATGACACGACATTATTATACCATTAGACCAAACTCAGAAACACACACTTTATTGTAAACAAAGCAAGAAACCTACATTAATATGTTTGCTACATGAAAACCTGTTTGTTTAGATAGGTAGTGTATGGAAGAGACCTTACCTGACGTCATCATGTTCACAGACACAGTCTACAAATAATCTGTATATTCTTATCTTCACCTTATATTCCGTATATATATATATTCAGTAAATGTGTTTGACCTATTAAGTTTAGGTTATCTGGGGAAAAAAACACATTTTGATGGTAAGATTCGTTATGAAGCGAAATGTGAAGACCCTGACAATGTGTTTGGTGTTGATACCTGGTTACACATATATCCATCTGGTTCCTGTTTCACCTACATATTTAAGTATCTACTTAAATACTTATGTCTAAGAAAAGCAGCCAGATGATCATGATTTTAGACTGGTTCCAGTAAGACTACATATGTTTTCATTAAAATTTTGTACAGAATAAATGAATAACAAGTCAAAACTTAGTTAAGTTTTTAAGAATTTAAGTAAAATGTATGTTAAACAAACGTCTGATCGCCCTAGCAGTGGTTTATTCGCCTGCCTATTCAGCAACAGTTTCCGTTCAATTTTTTTTTGCTTTATTTTCCCACTTTAATCAGCGGTGAGTGTTGGAGGATAATGAGACGCAATACCGTATTTTATTGTAAAATGGAGATTGTGCAAAGTGCGTCTGACTCAACCTAGGGATCATGTGTTAAAATCTCACCCGGACAAAATCTTTGTGATGATTAATATACGGTATTGCGTCTCATTATCATCCAACACTCACCGCTGATTCAAGTGGGAAAGTTTTCAGTTACTTAGGAAACGCTAGCTGGTCGAGTTGAAATGTTGAGATTTCCCAAGATGGCGGCCTGTGATGGCTAGAAAAGGTTAAGTGTCTCAATTTTCATTGAATACATCATAAGACCTAGTGTAATACGATATGTAGTATTTGATAAAACAACGCTACAACAAGCAAATAAAATTTTTTAGTTACACGTGTACTGATCGTCCAAATCCGTTTCATTTGCTTGCGAAGGTATTTTGAACATGGACATAATTACGGCTGTCAAAAGTAGCGGGGAACCGATGCATTTTTAGCTTCGCGTGTCATTATTTGATTTTATATTTAGTTCATTTAAATTGATTTTGCAATATTAAGGGACACTCTTCAATAAAAGGTCATTTTAAGTCGAAATAATGGGAAAATCGCATTTGTTAAAAACGAAAGAGTACGGTTTAGAGCGTACGGCTGTTTGGCGAGTGTACGGTTTAGAGCGTATGGCTGTTTGGAGAGTGTATGTTTTACGGTTTAGAGCGTATGGCTGTTTGGCGAGTGTACGGTTTAGAGAAGTTAAATTTCCACGATTTGTGGCCGGTTTAGATCACGATATTGTGCACGGTTTAGCCACGGAATTATATCAAAACAAGTGGTTGGTTTAGCTAACAGTTGTGTTTAAGGTGGGCGTCATGTACACAGGGTTTACATTTGTTGTTGATGACTTTTTGGTAGACAATGCTCTCTGCAGTATTTAATCATTAATAAATTTAACATTCACAATGAGATTTTATTTTATACCATAAACTGATGTTCAGAGGTTCCTGCTGCACTACGACAGGAATATATTCGTCGACACTTGAACATTACACAAGTATACATTAAAGCCAGGTCCTAACAATTAAACACAGATAATTAAGTAGTGAAATAGGTGCATAGGGTTATCGAACTTTGAACTTCAACGTAATTCCTGACCATTGAAATAGTCGCGGCATATTTCCGACTATATGAAGTAAGTGTACATATTTCTGACTGTACGTAGTAGGTGTACATATGTCCGACTGTATGTACATATTTCCGATTGTATGTAGTAAGTGTAAATATTTCCGACTGTATGTAGTAGGTGTACATATTTCCGATTGTATGTAGTAGGTGTACATATTTCCGACTGTATCTAGTAGGTGTACATATTTCTGATTGTACGTAGTAAGTGTGCATATTTCCGACTGTATGAAGTAAGTGTACATATTTCCGACTGTACGTAGTAAGTGTACATATTTCCGAGTGTACGAAGTAAGTGTACATATTTCCGACTTTACGTAGTAAGAGTACATATTTCCGATTGTACGTAGTAGGTGTACATATTTCCGACTGTATGAAGTAGGTGTACATATTTCCGACTGTATGTAGTAGGTGTACATATTTCCGACTGTATGAAGTAGGTGTACATATTTCCGACTGTATGTAGTAAGTGTACATATTTCCGACTGTAATGTAGTATGTGTACATATTTCCGACTGTATGTAGTAAGTGTACATATTTCCGATTGTACGTAGTAAGTGTACATATTTCCGACTGGATGTAGTAGGTGTACATGTTTACGACTGTATGTAGTAAGTGTACATATTTCCGACTGTATGTAGTATGTGTACATATTTCCGACTGTATGTAGTAAGTGTACATATCTCCGACTGTATGTAGTAGGTGTACATATTTCCGACTGTATGTAGTAAGTGTACATATTTCCGACTGTATGAAGTAAGTGTACACATTTCCGACTTTCCGACTGTATGTAGTAGGTGTAAATATTTCCGACTGTATGTAGTAAGTGTACATATCTCCGACTGTAGGTAGTATGTGTACATATTTCCGACTGTATGAAGTAAGTGTACATATCTCCGACTGTATGAAGTAAGTGTACATATCTAAGACTGTATGTAGTAGGTGTACATATTTCCGACTGTATGTAGTAGGTGTACATATTTCGATTGCATGAAGTAAGTGTACATATTTCCGACTGTATGTAGTAGGTGTACATATTTACGACTGTATGTAGTAGGTGTACATATTTCCGACTGTATGTAGTAAGTGTACATATCTCCGACTGTATGTAGTAGGTGTACATATTTCCGACTGTATGTAGTAAGTGTACATATTTCCGACTGTATGAAGTAAGTGTACACATTTCCGACTTTCCGACTGTATGTAGTAGGTGTAAATATTTCCGACTGTATGTAGTAAGTGTACATATTTGCGACTGTATGTAGTAAGTGTACATATTTGCGACTGTATGTAGTAAGTGTACATATTTGCGTGTGTATGTAGTAAGTGTACATATTTGCGACTGTATGTAGTAAGTGTACATATTTGCGTGTGTATGTAGTAAGTGTACATATTTCCGATTGTATGTAGTAAGTGTACATATTTGCGACTGTATGTAGTAAGTGTACATATTTGCGACTGTATGTAGTAAGTGTACATATTTGCGTGTGTATGTATTAAGTGTACATATTTGCGTGTGTATCTAGTAAGTGTACATATTTGCGTGTATATGTAGTAAGTGTACATATACGGGCAGGAAACGGGCTCCGTAGACCCATCGCAGGCCAAATGTGAATTAAGCAAGATAGCAATATTTAACAGTGCAATCAAAAAAAAAAACAAATGAATCATTATATAATTATGATAAAAAAGAAATTTACTCTTACTTAGTAAAATATAACTTTGTTCATATGAGAGGCGTGCGAAGGCAAATAAATGAATATGTAATAAAGCGCGAATTGAGCCACAGCGGTTCTCACGCACTACACCTCGCATTGCCAAACGCTTGCATGACCAAGACTTAAAAAGTAACAAAACGTTTGCAAATCAAATCACCAAAAATTTGATAATGGGAAATAAAGACAAAAGGAAACAGAAATACCGCTCAAGTTCAAGGGAGAGGGAATATAGAAAAAAGAAGCAAGTCTCCACGAGGTTAGTGTTGTAGAAATCAATGTGTTTTATGGTCTATATATGTACATGTTAAAGAGTTTGTGTTCGTTAAAGTGGGTGGGGTAAAACTTAAAGATTCCATTCTGAGTGAAAGTCGTGTTATACCACACGGTTTTAACTAGCTTTTTCAATCAGAATGTTTCTAGAAGTAAAATTGTTTATAAAACATTTTAAAAGATTCATGTTCTACTGTCAGCTATGCATTCGGTACAGTTAAACAGGGTCTCACTATTAAGCGTCAAGAAGCGACAAGAAGCGTCAAGAGCTTTATTATTAATAAAAGTTACTGTCAGGAAATAACCATGTGTATATTATACCTATATAAACATATATCAGTTGATTTTTTTAAATTCCATTCATTAATAAAGTCATAATTGAACTTTGTTTCTCCGTTGCAATACCGACAAGAAGATCCGCCATTTTGTTTATGCAAAGGATAGTAACCCTTTAGCGTCAAGAAGCTGTATTGGCGTATGTGATATATGATAAACATTGTCTGCACTAACACTCGTTTTTCAATAAACTAATTACATTCAAATAGTTTTTTTATAAGTGTTGTGATTGCTAAAAAGGGTGTCGGTACATGTTAACCTATTACAAAATACCAGCGTCAAGAAATCTGATAACTAGCGTCAGGAGGCATAACCTTGTAAAAATCGTTTCAAAATATCAGCATCAAGACATCTGATTATTAGCGTCAAGAAGCATCACGTTGAAGAAATAATAAATTGATACATAAAAAATTCAACATGAATCATAACCTTGTAAAAATTGTTTCAAAATTTCAAAATATCAGCGTCAGGAAATCTGATTACTAGCGTCAAGAAGTATAACCTTATGAAAAGTGTTTCAAAATATCAGCGTCAAGAAATCTGATTACTAGCGGCAAGAAGTATAACCTAGCGTCAAGAAGTATAGCCTTGTAAAAAGTGTTTCAAAATATCGGCGTCAAGAAATCTGATAACTAGCGTCAAGAAGCATCACGTTGAAGAAATAATAAATTGATACGCAAAAAAATCAACATGAAGCATAACCTTGTGAAAATTGTTTCAAAATATCAGCGTCAAGAAATCTGTTTACAAGCGTCAAGAAGCATAACCTTGAAAAAAGTGTTTCAAAATATCAGCGTCAAGAAATCTGATTACTAGCGCCAAGAAGCATCACGTTGAAGAAATCGTAAATTTATACGTAAAAATCAACGTGAAGGAGCATTCAACTTTTTCCTATAACTATAAAAAGTATCCCTTACTTACCTTCCAACCCATAATCCATATAATAATTTAATCCAGCTTTGCACTTGACATATTGATAATCTATATTCATATGATATTTTTAAAGAGTGAAATTTTTCATGGATAATAAGTTCGGTTGGATTACCAGTATTGCGAGTTGTTTGTATGTTTGATTATACAATTAGATGTTTGGTTACTCAATAAATTGAATGTCGTCATCCAAGCAGCTCAGAGGTGCAAACAACAAAAACGGCGTGTGCCTTATTTTAATTAGCTTTCTTTACAAACAAACACAAGCCGGCTTACGAGCGTGTAGCTGCTTGGATGACAGCAATCAATTTATTGAGTAACCAAACATGTAATTATATAATCAAACATACAAACAACTCGCAATACCTGTAATCCAACAGAATTTATTATTCATGAAAAATTTCACTCTGTTAAAAAATATCATATGGATATAGTTTATCGTTATGTCAAGTGCAAAGCTTGATTAAATTTTAATATGGATTATGGGTTAGAAGGTAAGATATGGTTACTTTATATAGTTATAGGAAAAAGTTACATGCTTCTTCATGTTGATTTTTTACGTATCAATTTATTATTTTTTCAACGTGATGCTTCTTGACGCTAGTAATCAGATTTCTTGACGCTGATATTTTGAAACACTTTTTACAAGGTTATGCTTCTTGACGCTAGTTATAAGATTTCTTGACACTGATAATTGAAAACAATTTGTACAAGGTTATGATTCATGTTGATTTTTTGCGTATCAATTTATTATTTCTTCAACATGATACTTCTCGACGCTAGTAATCAAATTTCTTGACGCTGATATTTTGAAACGATTTTTACAAGACTATGCTTCCTGACGCTAGTTATCAGATATCTTGACGCTGATATTTTGTAATAGGTTAACATGTACCGACACCCTTTTTAGCAATCACAACACTTATAAAAAAAACTATTTGAATGTAATTAGTTTATTGAAAAACAAGTGTTAGTGCAGACAATGTTTATCATTAGTGCCACATTCGCCAATACAGGTTCTTGACGCTAACGGGTTACTATCCTTTGCATAAACAAAATGGCGGATCTTCTTGTCGGTATTGCAACGGAGAAACAAAGTCCAATTATGACTTTATTAATGAATAGAATTTAAAAAAATCAACTGATATATGTTTATATAGGTATAATATACATATGGTTATTTCCTGACGGTAACTTTTATTAATAATAAAGTTCTTGACGCTTCTTGACGCTTCTTGTCGCTTCTTGACGCTAAATAGTGAGACCGGTTAAACATGTTTACCCGTCCAACTGTTGAACTTTTCTTCACAATCAACAAAGGGGCCCTCTGTGGCCAAGTGATCTAAGGCACCATCTCTCACCACTAATGTCCTAGGTTTGAGTTCCGGTTGCTCCAAAAACTTAATGTGAGAATGTTTGCCAGTTATTTGAGGAAGGACAAAGGTTCCACTGAATTGCGGACAAAGCGTACCACTACCTTACCGTACCAGGATGAAGCGTACCAGTTTCTAGGATGAAGCGTACCACATATAGATTATATAGGGAAAATTTGATAATATTAATGTATTGTTTGTAGTTTATATATATATATAATTTTTTTTTACTGTTAAACTGGTCATTTCATTTATGCATTTAACCAATGAATAATATTTATGAATTATAATGTGACTTCCTGTATATCCATGTATTAATATGATCTTATATTATACAATATTTGCTTGTTTATTATTATATTAATCAAGATATGTAGTTACAAGTGTGTACTGTTTGAGGATCTTAATTGGGTTCCAATTAAAGTTCTTTTAGAATTAATCAGGATTTTTTTTCATTTAATTAACCTGATAATACCCATTACTACTTTCTTTTTGTCAGTTTGCTTTAATATAGGACTGATTTGAGCAAATAAAACTTGTTATTCACACTAAGTTGACAATGTATTATCGAGCGTCCCACCAGGTATTTACTACTATATAATCTTTATGTGGTATGCTTCATCCTGAAATGGTACGTAAAGGCAGTGGTACTGTAAGACAGTGGTACGTTTCGTCCTGCACCCGTTCCCTCGGTCTGACTCAGTCGGAGGTCTTTCTCCACCAGTAAAACTGGATATGCCATAAATAACCATAAATGTGTTGACAAATGGCATTAAACCCCATTCACAAGCAACAAGTCCCTTATTTGCAAATGCAAGATACCTGGTATCAGAGCTGTAACCATCATGAATGCAAAGTGTTCCTGTGTAAGGAAACTGATTATGACAAGATTTGGGAGGAATTTTGTAGCTTTTACCCCACATTCTGCGAGAATGCCAACCATAACAATGTCATTGAGAGAATGCTTCTAAAAATCGACCTCTATGAGGCCATCCTTAAAAAATATTTGTTTGTTGTGCTCCGACCCAGTATTTTTCATGTGGGTAGGTAGGTAGCTACTTTTTTTGTTTTACCAAATTTTGGTTTTGCATACTCATGGAAAAATGGACAGAAATCATGAAAAAAAAATTAAATGCTTTGAAAGTCATTAAAGTAGTTTCGGTAGCTGCAATTTTGAGTAAGTAGGTAGGAGCATGGCAAACAATATATTTCTTAAGGATGGCCCAGCATCTGTGGAAACACCAAGAGCTGGATCAGGTCCTTCCTAAGTGACTGAATGCAACAAGTTATAGTGGATGGTGCTATATCTGACCAGGTACCAGTAGCTAGCGGAGTATCCCAGGTAAATGTACTAGGCACTGTACTGTTTTTGTTCTTCATAAAAGATCTACCAGGCTGTGTTCTATCCAAGACAAGACTTTCCTGATGACTGCATTATCTACAGAGAGATTCAATCACAGTCAGATTGCTCTGTCCTGCAAAATTTTTTCCAAGAGTTGGCAAATTGGGAAGTAACGTGGGGTATGGACTTCTACCCAGATTTAATCTGTCTACTGCCACAGTTGCCAGATTGGTTTGTGATCAAGGATGGAAAAAGCAGTCAGTGTACACTTGTTCTTCTTTCTTCAACCTATACTTCTACTTTCCTATTTTCTATTTACTTTCCCTTTCAAACTTTTGCACACCGTTACATAATAATCAAGTGTGATTGAAGTGACGTATTATATAGATGTAGATGTAGAAGTGTAGCATCCTTCAGTACATAGGAAAAGGAAACCACTTGTCTCTGACTACAAGCTCAAAAGACATACCCTAGCCACAGAAAAGACCTCCAGGTACTTGGGATTAGAGCTGTCGTCAAACATATCCTAGGAACTCTGAAAACCTTCTCACAAAGTAACCTAATAGATAAATTTCTTGTATGAATGAGTGATGAGAGACAATGACAATGAGACACATTGTCATATATCATTCATCACAGAGACTTTGGCCATTCAGGGATTTGAGCTCATGACCCCAGGATTGATAGTTAGACTCGCTAACCAGGTGTTAATAAAATCATTAATGTGGAGCTGAGTTTGTTTAATTTTTTACACCTAATCGTATATTGTAACCTTTAAGTGAATACTTGCTTTTACTTGAAAAAGTTTCCATATATTGTGTAAATCATTAGGTATATATAATTTCTTTGTGCTGTTTTGTTTAAGGTCATCTTCTGAAGACTCAGATTATTCCAGAAGTCGATCAAGATCTCCAGAGAGAATAAGGAAAAGCAAACACCGGTATGGATTTTGTGTAATTACCACAAAATATCATTGTTTTTTGTTTTTATGGGATGGGGGTGCCTTCAGTAGGGAAAAAAGCATTGTAATGATAAAATTGGGTTAAAAAACAAAAATATTGTAAAATTGTGTATGTTTAAAACTGTTTATAGGTTTTAGCTTACTTGAGCTATTGTGATCGTCCTGTTTCCTTTGTCCGTCCGTTGTTAACTGTTGCTTCTACTCTGAAACCACATGACAGGTTTTCTCCATATTTGCAATCATGACCCTGGATCAAATTTGGCCCCGTCCCAGAGACTACCGGTAATCATTTTTCTTTCCAAAATTTAAAAACTCTTCTCCGAAAGTACAAGGCCTTGAGCTTTGATATTTTGTATGTAGTAACACATCATCAGTTTCTAATAAATGTAAAATTTCAAAAATCTTCTTTTCAAGAACCAAATACCCAAAGTTGTTTATATTTGGTGTAAATGATCTCTATGAAAATGGGTTTCATATTTTCCAAATAAAGGGACAAGGGTCCAATAGTGACCAGTAAGGGGGACTTTGATTTTTACGTAGGAATACAATGGAAAAATAGGAAACTATGAAGCGTTGTTTAGTCATTACAGTTGAGACTTGGTCTTCTAAAGGAAATTTGATATCCAAAAGATCTCTATGAGTAGGAGTTTCAACTTTGTTTAACTGAAGGGGTTGGGATTTATTAGCACCCAATTATGGGACTTTTATTTTTACATAGAAAAACTATGAGAAAACAGTAAATTCACTTTTTATCATCTATTTCAGAAATTATTTTTTTATCATTTTGAAATATGGAGTATTGTTTATTGAAAACAGTTGAGATTAGGTCTATAAAGGGGCATTTAATTTCCATAAGGGGCTAGCAGGGACCCAAAAAAGAAAAAAAAAATATTTTTCAAACATCTTCTTCATATGAATCGACAAACCAAAGTTGTTTATAACTGGTTTAAATGAAAGGAGCTAGTCTTCATTAGAGTCCAGTAAGGAGACTGTGGTTTCCAATAGGAATGTTAATATCGAACACAGTAAATTATTAGAAATTAAAAAGAAATCACATTAAGGACATATGAAAGCAGGTGAGCGACTTACTCACTTAGGTCCTTTTGGGAATCTGGTTCATTGTTTTAAACTGTTAAGTTAGCAATGTGGCATAGTTAGCTCATTTGGTAGCACGTCTGACTATGAATTAAGAATGCATTAGTTTGAATCTCTGACCGGCGACAGCTTCCATGATGATTGATATATGACATTGCTGGTTAACCTTCTGGGATCCTAGGAATGAGTGGTTAGGTTGATTGTCTGTTAGCCCTCGATGTCATAAATATCAAAATTGACACTAAATATTTAATCAATCTAAAAAAATAGGGAGAATTTTTTCTTACATTAACGTATGGTTTTGGAAGAGGAATTGATCCAAACTTCAGCCCCAAATAGAGCAGAAAAAACAATGAATGTAAACATGATGAAATAAGTAAATTATAAAATTGTTAATGATCATTTAAAAAATATACATGTGGTATTTATAATTTTTATGTATGTTTCTACGATGTATACATCATGTTATTTTATCTCTCTGTCTCTTTCTACTAATGATAATGTCAAAATTGATAGATAATTACTTTAAAGTAAACTTGGTGTTACTTTGGTGACTTGTTGCTTATTTTTATACATTGGGTATCCTCATATTAATTGGAAGGAAATTGTGAATTTAATTACAGATCCTACTCTTCGGAAGATTCAACCGACAGAAGACGAAGATCGAGGTCGAGAGATAAAAAGAAGAAGAAAAAGAAGAACAGGTCACGGTCACCAAGTGATAAGAAGAAAAAAAGAAGAAGAAGTAGTGACTCATCAGAGTCTGACGGTAGTGATGACAGGAGGAAGTGGAAAAAGTCTGGGAAAATAACTCAAGTGGAACTAGAACAATTGAGAGAAGATGCTAAGTAAGTTAAAGTTCCAACAGAATTTTTTTCTTTTGGGTAAATCATGCTGTTTTTGCTTTGAGTTTCTTTTCTCATCTTGTCTCTTTTCTTTCTCTCCTTTTTTCTTTATCAGCTCAATTATACTGAGTAAAAAAACTCCGAACATCAGACATGTTTTATTGTGTTGGTTTTTACATTTAAAGTTTTGTAAGTTTCAGCTTCGAACATTTTTTTTATTTGTTTATTATTTTTAATCTCAGTCAGATCTCTTTTAAATTAAAAAATAGGAAATCTAGCAAGGCATATTGACCAGTAAAATCATGCACACCTGTTTGAAAACATCACAGTTGTTATTTATACAGTCCTTGCCACACATAACCAACATTTTAATTTTTTGGGAAACACATTATAGATGCGTCATAGTTTTCTCTGACGTGAACGGACTCCGCATCAGTCAGTGGGCGACTCCAAACTTTGCATCACGCTGAGTGCTAAGTTATCTACACTGTACAACACACACCGTGATTTCATTTTAAATCCATTTGTCAAGCCATCGTAAACATGTACTTGTATATATTTTGTTATGATACACTGTACGGTTTTGACTACCTTTACTTCTACACAGAATCATTCAGATGACAATCATTTACACTCTGAGTCAAGCCGTTAACTGGCAGGGCATCAATATTTTCAGTACACATAGTGAAAACTCAAGCAGTATATTTTTTTCTGCATGAAAAAATAGAATGATGCACCACACGATTGGTCAATTATCATTATACTTGCATAGGGATATGACAATTGACTGGGGTATTGTAAAGTGTTTTATTTTTTCACCTGACAGAAATGAAATAAGACTAATAAAAAATTGCAATATCCAAATGGATAGATCTATTAACCATGGAATTTGTCTAATTGAGAATTCACATTTCTCACCCTGGCCCCTTACATTTCCAGTGAATCTTACCCAGTATATACATGTAGCTTGAATGTGATGAAAGTTGAGATCTAAAGCATTGTCTAGTAACAGAGAATTTTATTTTGTTCATTAATTAAATAGGATTGAATTTCCATAAGGGGTCAGGGGGTGGGGGATGGGCAATATGGTTAAAATTGGGAATTTTCATAAATATTCCTCTCAATAAACTTTGTGTCAAACTTGTTCATATATGATATAAATTATCCTTACATCAGCAAAGGATTGAAGATTCTGCAAATCAAGGGGCTGGGATATATAGGGACCCTGTATCTTAGTTTAAACATAATTATTGCTTATAGTGATACACTTTCATTACACATTTACAGTAGTAAATACTGTCATCACGAAACAATCAAATTCACCGCAGACATGAGCAAAACAGAAGCACACTTCATAGATGTAACCATAAAAAAGGACAACCAAGGATATTATAGTACAAGGAAATAAATTGTATTCTA
The DNA here is from genome assembly GCA_029582155.1 of Panopea generosa. NCBI lineage: Eukaryota > Metazoa > Mollusca > Bivalvia > Adapedonta > Hiatellidae > Panopea > Panopea generosa. The sequence continues at coordinate 61,985,644 of CM055907.1, forward strand.
ATTTTGTTACAGCCTTTGAAAACAGTGCAGGAAGAGTTCAGATTGCTCGTAACGAGCAATCTGAATACTTCCTGCACTGTTTTCCACTCTGTCAGTTAAGATAAACATAATTCACCCAATAATTTAAAAGCGTTCTATATTAAGTGTCCAAAGTGTCTATATTAGAGGTGTCCAAAGGCATCTATATTAGAGGTGTCCAAAGGCGTCTATATGAAGTAAAGGGTTAAGATATATGTACTTTAATATTCTATATGTTCACAGTGTAATCTTAATAGTAAAAATCTATTTATAGACATAAAATCATGTGATGACAAACCGTAAATTTCTGTACTTCAGTGTAATAAATCTAACTTAATGTATCCTGAAGAAGACCTGGAAAGGGTCAAAACTAGTTGATAATAAAACAGTCAAAACCAGTTCCCCATCAGTAGTTAATTCCATTACCAAAACCTGTCAATCTAATTTACAATAATAGTATAAACATAAATATTTACAAACACATATAAGCAAGAGTGTTGGGCCACAAGTTCTGCCAACAATAGAAGAAGGGGCCTTGTAAGGTGACTTTTTCTTTTACATAGGAATATTATGGGGGAAAACTGAAATTTTTCGATTTCTCATTAATGTGTACAAAAAAACTACTATTTAAAATCTAATACAATTCTGCTCATAGCAAAGCCCTAAGAGTGGGTGATTGAAGTTTTGACAAGTCAAGGGGCTTGGATGTATAAGGTTCCTGTACATGGAATATATTGTTTTTACATATGAATGGTATGGGAATTTAAAGTGTTTCTTTTTCATAGCAAATAACTTTTTCTTCAGTAAAGGTGTGGTGGGGGTATTTATCCATAAGGGGGTAAGACCCGCAGTAGTGTTAATGTGAAAAAAGTGCTATGGCCACTATGAGCCATTAAAGCGTCCTCAGGCCCTCTTGAGTTTCTTGTGTTTTAGAGGGTTGGGTCGACCTGGGAATCAAATCCGCAACCCCTAGCGTGAGTGGCTGCCAGCTAACACACTATCAACTACAATACCAACAGACAACAAACAAGCTTTGTGTCTGACAGAAACCATTCCTAATGGTGCATTTGGTATTATTATTGTTACCTTATGTTAGAAAACTGGAGAGCCAGGTTAAACCAACCTCTTAGATTGAACGAGGACTGAACCTGGGGATCCATTGTAACAACTACAGGTATATATCATGTTTTAACCACGCATGAACAAATGTCTTTATTCATAAACATGTTTGTTTATCAGTAGTTACCAATTGTTTATAAGCAAGGCTGTAGCAAAGTTGATAAAGATTGTATGTTTGATCTTTGGCTCAACCATAATGCCTTGCTGAATCTGGTTTATCCAGGTGATTAAGAGGTTAATACATTACAGAGCCAGGCTTCGAGGTGATAATATGCTAAGAAAATAATTAATAACTGGAGGGATTTAGTAATGACTAAATAGTTCAAATAAATTAATATATAATTTAAACTCCAGAATTTTTTAGTAGGAATTCGAACAAGATAATCGAGATATATGCAGTCTTCAATCATTTCTTTTCATATATGTCAATTCTCGACTTTGGTATTCCAAATACAGTCAAACCTGTCTTAAGCAGCCAGTCAATGGATTGAGTAAAAAAGGCCTTTTAAGACAGGTTGTTGCTAAATACAGGTTAATTTGCTCTAAAAGTATAAAAATGGGAAATAACAAATGTGGCTGCTTAAGACAAGTGGCTGCTTACACAGGTTTGACTGTATGACATATAAATCACACCAAGCTCTTCAAGATAACTTTTAAAATTGAACAAAACAAACGTAAACAACATCGGACATTTGTTTGCTGCGCGTGACATTCAACACCGAAAGTATAAATAGTAATATTTGTATTAAGGAGTGATACACCAGCAGTAAGAACAATCAAACTGAAATACAATGTAAATTGGTAATTAACAAAATCATTTGAAGTTTTGTGTTTTATTTGCAGGAAAAGGAAAGAAATAATCAAAGCTACAGAAACACCAGAAGAAAAAAGAGCAAGAAGATTGGCAAAGAAGGTATTTATCTAACTACCAGAAGATGATAATAACAATTCCCACGCTGAAGGAACAGTCCTTTATAAACACAATGCTTTATAGGTCTGATCTACAATTTGATTGAATACAAAATGATAAACAGTCAAACACAGGGCTGACCCTGGTTCAAAATTTCATTGGGCCATAGAATGCGGCGTGGTAGAGCATCCGCCTCGCATGTGGAAGGTTGTGGGTTTGATCCCCGGCCGGGTCATACCAAAGACTTTAAAAATGGTACTAGAAGCTTCCTCGCTTGGCGCTCAGTATTTAGAGGAGAGTTCTAGGTCTGGTCTGCCCGGTGTCAGTATAATGTGACTGGGTGGGGTATCATACCATGTGTCTGCGGCATGATACTCCAGTGTGACAGCACTCAGAATACTGTCTCAAGTAGACACTGTCGCGATATGACTGAAAAATTGTTGAAAGCGACTCTAAACACCATACCACAACAACAATCATTGCGCCATATTTTTCTGTGAGTTATGGTCCTTATTTCAATGGACGCTCATGCATCTTCCTTTTAACTTTAGCTTGTTATGATTCTTATATAAGATAAAGTTTGTATAAGCATAGAGTAGCCTTTTTGCACATTTTATTATATATTTCCCAAAAATTCCTTGTACCAAATTGAACAAGTAGAGCAATAACATATAATATCATAAAGGACCTCTTGTTTTCCTATGTCTTAAAGTGTACAGCGCAGTCACCTTTAGTATTCAAACAGCCACTTGTCTTAAACAGCCACATTTGCCAGTTCACATATCTATGCTTTCTAAGAAAATTAACCTGTATTAAGCAACAGCCTATCTTAAAATGAATTTTTTGCTCCTTTCCTCGACTTGTTGCTTAAGACAGGTTTGACTATCAGTGTAACCACCACCAAAATTTCAACATAAAACCCAACTGACATCAATATATAACATAAAAACATAAAGTAAAATTTATTTCTTTTATTCAGGATGCCAAAGAAAGAAGAAGAAAAGAAAAAATGGGATGGGACCAGGAGTATATGGTATATATAATTAAATTGCTTGTACATAATCTGTCCTCTATTGGTTCACCCTCTGCTGCCTTGCTGATGTCCAGGATCTTGCTGTCCGACAGCCAGGAAAGAATTCTAAAATATATCTGAGCTAAGTTTGTGAAACGTTGCATGTGGATAGAAGGAAATAAAGAGATACTGCAGGTCATTTTATTTTTCAGACTGACAACAAATTTTTTTGCTGTTGCAACGAAGTTGGTAAACCAGTAGGGGACTTTTGTATTGCTTGCTATGCACCATATTGAAGCAAAAATTGCATAACTGCATGCATATGAAATATATACTGGTAAGCAGTTATAGAATATTTGCTTCGGTCATGTCCGTGTGAAATGTTCATCGGAACATATACACATATTTTATATTGCAAGGCTTTTTTACCTTATTAAACTTAGGTCAATATTCAGATACTTGCCAATTTTAAAATCATGTTTTTTTTTTCGCACATGAGGCCAAAAAAAAATTCCTAAAATTGTGAAGATTGGGAAGTAGCCGAATATCAGGATCATAGGAGGGTCTTGTGTCTGGTCCAAAGTTGTGCCCTGTAAGCAAGGCATTTATTGGCATATACTTTGACTGGTTTGACTCAGGAAAATAATGATTAATCGATTGTGTTGTGTAAGAAGTAGTTCCATAATATTTAAAATACTGTGAAATCATTTATTAAATTTCATGGTTTCCACTTCAGACATAATCGTTGGAACTTAAATTCACAAAAATTAGTACCCCACAAAAATTAATGATTTCCCAGTAAATAAGTTTAAAATAAACTTGTACTCAGTTCTGTACTAATTGTGTATGGTTTTGTGTCTCAGGAAAAAGCAATTTTACATGCTCTGACACCATTACAGGGCTATTCAAATGCAGACAACCCATTTGGAGATGAACACTTGATGGACACCTTCGTGTGGTCAAAGAAAATTCAGAAGGAGGGGAAAGCAACGTTAGACAATGATGAAATTCAGCACATGACAAAACAGAAGATGGAGGAAAACAGGGTATGTACATGTGTATAAATACATTTTCTTGGGTACTGGACAAGGATTTCTGTATATTTTTACCAGGTACAGGTTTTCCATCCACAAGCTTATCCTACCCTCCACCATTCATAAAATCCTCTTGCAATGACAAATACATTATTACATTAATTTTTTTATATTAATTTTTACAGAGGGAGCTGGAAAAAGTTAAGAAAAGACGTCTGGAGCGGGAAAGAGAACGTGAGGCCAGAGACCAAGAAAATGTAAGATTTATTTTGTATAACCGTAACTTACCACATGTACATAAACATACGGGTTCTCCGTGGCTGAGTGGTCTAAAGTGCCGTCTCGAGATCACTTGAGGTTCAAGCTAGTAGGTAGAGCCCCCCTCACTCCAAAAAAAGTTAAAAGTTAAGCTAAAGGTAAAGTTTGCCATTCAGTTAAGAAAGGATTGCCTTTTAACCCTTTACTCCATAGATACGCATTTTCCCGCACCAATCACAGAAGGCCTTTGAAAACAGTGCAGGAAGAGTTTTCCACTATGTCAGTAAATATAAACAAAATTCACCTATTGCTGATACGTGGTGAATTAATGCTTTCAATTTGAAAGAGTCCAAGACAATGCATATGGAGTAAAGGGTTAAATTCTGAAATGTGTTGAAAATGACTTTTAAGCCCCATAAAAAATACAAAAACATCTTTAATAATCCATATCATGTAGAAAAGTTAGTTATGATCTGTGTACTGGAAGCTTGTTATAAAAGATGTTTAATATTTAAATGAGATTGCTTATTGTGGCACAATGAAAAAGTGTGTTGGTTCCACTATTCAGGTCAATACCAGATTGGTCAAGATAGCGTTCAAAGGTCAGATGTCAGTGAATCAATGAAAATTTTGTCTCAGCTGTAACTTGGCACAAATGTTAAACAGAAAGATATTGTGTATTGCAACCAATTATCAGGACTTGAAATTTCTTATAAAAGCTACTCGTCCTCCCTTTCCAATATTTTTTATTGAATGCTTACCATCAAAGAAATATTAAGGTCAGCTTCTTAATATTACTCGTCCTGACCAAATGTTCACTTGTCATGGCGAGCAGACGAGTGGAATTTTCCAGCCCTGATAATCTGTACAACAGAAGTGATGTCATAGAGAGGTCAAGGGTCAAATAGGTGAAATGTTTCTCAGTGGTGAAAATAGAAATCAGTGATACCAGAATGTGTGATGTGATGGACAAAATTCTGTGATACTATGGTTTATGAACACTAAAACAGTGATTATAAAATATGTGATATGCATGACTGATTACCTGCTACAACCATCCCAGGTTGATCTGGTCTCTCAAAATATGACCAAGACTAATGAAACACATTGGTAAAGTCACTTGGTCTTCTATTAAACTTTCATTATACTGTCATATGGTGGCATATAGAGATAATGGGTTTTGCACGTCCATCTATCTATTTGCTATGTCAGGTGTATAAATATATCATTGAATTGAGTAATTAATAATTAAAAAATTTAAAATGAATATTATTGGTGTTTTTAGGAACAGTTGCAACGCGATAAAGAGGCTGAATATTACAGGGAGTGGGAGAAATCCGAGGACACAGTAAGTAGTGAAAAAACAACAACAGAGATTCACAAAGGCTCTGAGCATCTTAGTTAACAAGCAAGCCAAAATGAATTTATATTTATAGATAAAAATACTATGCATCTGAGGTGTGCATTAAAAACACCATGATATACCAGTATGCATGATTGGTCGTTAGCCATTATATGTTAGCCAATAGGTATACTGATCTGTATATGCATAACTTGACAACTGATATCACCCCCCCCTTTCCCCACCCATTTTAAGAATTGGGATGGGGTAATAATTGATACCTCTGTCTGTTGGGGCTGGGCCCAATTAGCTTAGTCGGTAGCGTCTCCGACTATCAATCAAAGGGTCATGAGTTTGAATCTCCGCCCCGCAACAGTCTCCGTGATGATTGATATTTCACATTGTGTCTCGTTTTCATTCGTCTCTCACTGCTGATTCAAGTGGGGAAGTTATCAGTGACTTAAGGAGATGGGGTGTGCTGGAGTTAACCTTTTGGGAGTCCCAGAAAACAGTGGTTAGGTCAGCTGATCATCTGTTAGCCATCAATGTCATCAAAATGACGCTAAATATTCAATCAATCAGTCAAAGCATTAAGTACTTTATAATTTTATAAGAATTATGGCCCCTTTTTTACTTAATTTCAGGTAAAAGATTGATTTTATATCATAACACATTTCTAGTAATTATTATTGAATAAAATTGGGCTTTTTGCATTCTTTATCAAATTATCAATTATTTAAATAAATTGTAATTAAATAAAGATGCTGTCAGCTATACATGTATATTTATTGAAACCGGCTATTCACAGTTTCATCTGAAGCAGGCCAAGTTAAGGTCAGAAATACGTATACAGGATGGACGTGCCAAACCAATAGATTTGCTGGCTAAGTACATCAGTGCTGAAGACGACGAGCTGGCCATCGAAATGCACGAGCCGTATACTTATCTTTATGTGAGTGGAGATTTTATAATTATCTGTACTGTTTTATTTTCTGCAATTTTTCATCCTATTGTTAACTTTGGGCTTCTTCGGCTTGTTAAGCCTACTGTCGGAAGTCATCTACTGTCTGTCCATCCAGTTTAATATTCACAGGAACATTTCTTTCAGTTTCTCCATATCATTAAAATTTTGTAACATAGAGATTCCGTCGTAGTCTGTTATTACATTTAAGACTCTCTTGTAAACTTTTTTTAAAAGACAGTCTTACAATTGTGTCCATAAGAAATTAGAGTTTATGGACAGAGCAATTTTATTACTTATCACTTGAAATGCACTCTGTATGAAAACTGTATACATTGCATGTTATGCAGTTTCTGGGAGTCAAAGAATCAAACCGTGATATAGACAGAACTGTTTATTTCACTATATAGAGTAACGTAACATATCGTGAAATAATACTTACATTGTTTCTTATCTGTAATCATATTTTTCTATCGTACATGTACATGTATATAATGATATTAATTTAAACAAAAATACCATTGTTTTGAAACAAAGACAGTCTAGTTATCTTTATGTGCTTTACAATAGGTGATCAACACATGACTGTTTATAGGCCACCTTGTAAGAAGTCAATATTTAGCCCTCCACTGGTAAATACTATATCTGGTTCCGACACCTGTTTGTTTGCAAAAAAAATGACAATTAATATGTGATAAACAAGATAGACCATTGTTTGTCTGCTTTTTATTGTGATGAATATATTTTATTCCATGTCAGATATAATATAGAAAATATACTTTTAGTGTCTGTTACTTTATTTTGTGTCAAGCGTGTATGGTTTGCTTTATTTCAGGGTTTAACAATGACGGATCTAGAAGATTTACTGGAGGACATCAAAGTTTATCTGGAGTTAGAGCAGGGTAAAAACACGGAATACTGGCGTGACATTGTCACAGTGACAGAGGATGAACTCAGCAAACTGCGTAAACTTGGACACTCTGCAGGTATGTCATATGAAGCAAGGTAGTCAATGCCTTTTTATTAGGGGACTGGGGCTTGGGTTCACAGAGAGGTAATGTAGTTATGCATCATCTTATTTGAAAAGGAGTGACAGAAAACAATTGCAATGCTTAAGGTATCTTGCAGTGTTCCTATCTGACTTTTAGACACCTGGCTTAAATTTTCAATAATCTGTACCCTTGTACTATGAAGTCTCAGCTTTCATATTAGCTTTTTATACCCCCGACAAACGAAGTTTTGAGGGGGTATACTGGAGTCATCCTGAGGTCGTTCTGTTGGTCTGTCGGTCTGTCGGTCCGCAATTTTCCTTGTCCGGAGCATAACTTGAAAAGTACTGGATGGAATTTCATCAAACGTCATACAATGGTAGAATATAATGAGAGGAAGTGCAGTGTATAAGAAACATAACTCTATTCTTGCTAATTACAGAGTTATTGCCCTTTGATATTTTTTCTTGTCCGGAGCATAACTTGAAAAGTACCGGATGGAATTTCATCAAGCTTCATACAATGGTAAAATATAATGAGAGGAAGTGCAGTGTACAGGAAACATAACTTTATTCTTGCTAATTACAGAGTTATTGCCCTTTGATATATTTCCCTTTGATATTTTTTCTTGTCCGGAGCATAACTTGAAAAGTACCTGATGGAATTTCATCAAGCTTCATACAATGGTACAATATAATGAGAGGAAGTGCAGTGTACAGGAAACATAACTCTATTCTTGCTAATTACAGAGTTATTGCCCTTTGATATATTTCCCTTGTCCGGAGCATTACTGTTAAAGTACTGGATGGAATTTCATCAAACTTCATACAATGGTAGAATATAATGACAGGCAGTGCAGTGTACAAGAAACATAACTTTATTCTTGCTAATTACACAGTTATTGCCCTTTGATATATTTCCATTGTCCGGAGCATTACTTTTAAAGTACTGGATGGAATTTCATCAAACTTCATACAATGGTAGAATATAATGAGAGGAAGTGCAGTGTACAAGAAACATAGCTCTATTATTGCTAATTACAGAGTTATTGCCCTTTGATATTTTTTCTTGTCCGGAGCATAACTTGAAAAGTACCTGATGGAATTTCATCAAGCTTCATACAATGGTAGAATATAATGAAAGGAAGTGCAGTGTACAAGAAACATAACTCTATTCTTGCTAATTACAGAGTTATTGCCCTTTGATATATTTCCCTTGTCCGGAGCATTACTTTTAAAGTACTGGATGGAATTTCATCAAATTTCTTACAATGGTAGAATATAATGACAGGAAGTGCAGTGTACAAGAAATATAACTCTATTCTTGCTAATTACAGAGTTATTGCCCTTTGATATATTTCCCTTGTCCGGAGCATTACTTTTAAAGTACTGGATGGAATTTCATCAAACTTCATACAATGGTAGAATATAATGACAGGAAGTGCAGTGTACAAGAAACATAGCTCTATTCTTGCTAATTACAGAGTTATTGCCCTTTGATATATTTCCCTTGTCTGGTGCAGTACTTTTAAAGTACTTTTAAAGCCATCAGTGATAACAGTTTAATAAAGTTCATGAAAGAACCAAGTTGATGAATACATGGAGTTCGAGCAAAGCAGGTTCGATATTGTATTCCTAGTGCTCTTGTTTGTTTCTTATCCACAAAATTGTTGTCCCTCAACTCGAAAAAGTAGAACATTTATTGATTGCCATGAAAGCTTGTACACTGCACAATAATTAAAAAGACCGTTTTTAATTTTAACAAAACCATAAAAAAAATAACAATACAAACAACTCAATCCATAACATTCTCTTTTATTAAGAATTTCTTTTGTCTGGAGCATTACTTTAAAACTATTGGATATAATTTAATAAAACTTCATACAATGGTTAACCATTTTCTGTCATGGCGACGTTCGGGGGTATTCATCAATACAGTGATAGGTCTAGTTTATTTTGGATATAAGTCTGCAGTTTCTGATAAACAGCGCCTCCTAGCAGTAAATATTTTGCAGACAGTTATTGAAGATTTTCTCTTATGTCTCGCCAGGACAAAGGACCAAAAGCGAGATTAAGAGATTAAGGTGTTGCTTTTCTGGCGTCGACAGCATCAAACATTTATATTTAGCTCTAACGTTAAGTTTTCTTTTATACACTATTTCTCAACAAGTACAATTGCTAGGACACTCATACTTGGATCATAGTTACAACTAACACCCTGCATCACATTATACACTGCAGATGCTGTGTATGACCTACATTGCATGGTCCATTGACTTTGTTTGATGCTGAAATTTGCATTTACCTCCAACGTTAAGTTTTCATTTTTACACTTTTTCTCAACAAGTACAAGTGTTAGGACACTCATACTTGGATCTAAGGTTACAACTAACACCCTGCATAACATAATATAATGCAGATGCTGAGTACTTTTTTTTAAATTTTTGTTTATTCTTTTTTTATTTTTAATGTTTTTTTGTTGTTGTTTTTTTTTTTTTTTTTTTAATTATTTATTTATTTTTTATTTTTCATTTTTTTAATATGTTTTACTTTATATAAATACTGGTTAAAGTTTTGTGTGCAACCACCATCAAGTTCAAAAATCACTTAATGTATTTGATCGCAAAGCTTCACACAATACTTCCTACAATATTTCTTAGTCATTAAAGCTACTACATTAACCAAGTTAGATAACTCTTGCATGAATATAATGCAAATTCTTGTGTCATATTTTTGCAAATCGTGGTTGTTACTTAATTCATCAAATCAAAAAACTATTGTAAATAACCACTCTTTAATATATTATTGAAGTTGTTATGTCATTTCTCTGTTACCACTGGATTTAAACAATAATTGTTTAGCTTTACAGATACATGTGGCCATTTTTGTCATTGTATTTTAATTTTTTTTCTCTCCCATGTGTGTATAAACGGTCAAAGCGGACACAGCAAGACATATTGTTCTGCGGAATTGTTGTTAAATTACTTTTATGTCCTGTTATTATTATATTTTTATCACAGATATAACACAATTGTGTTGACTTTACATCTAATGATTACAACAGAGTTTATTTAAATGCCAGTTTGAAAACAACACAGATTTTTAACTCTAATCAATACGAAAGAGTTGAGTTAAATACTGGTTTTAAAACAATGAATTTTAAATATTCTTGCATGATTGTGCAAAAACAACTCTGGTGCAAGTTCTTGAATTTCACATACATGTATGTTGAACTTATTTTACTATAATATGACTAAAAAACAGAGGGGTTGTTCACCCTAGTTTTTTCATAAATTCGAGATTAATATAAAATTGAAAATTTAAAATCACTTGACTTTGTCGTATTTTATTAGATATCAAATGATGTTTTCTTGAGGTCGTAAAATTAATGAATGTGTGAAAATGAAGAACTTGAGCTTTTTGTGGCAATCAAATCAACATTCTTTATTCATGGTGTAATATGTTAACCCCATTCTTCATTCAGGATGAAACATGTAAATCCCATTCTTCATTCATGATAAAACATGTAAATCTTATTATTCATTCAGGATTCAGGATGTAACATGTAAATCCCATTCTTCATTCAGGATTTAGGATGTAACATGTAAATCCCATTCTTTATTCATGATGCAACATGTAAATCTTATTATTCATTCAGGATGAAACATGTAAATCCCATTCTTCATTCATGATGAAACATGTAAATCTTTTTATTCATTCAGGATTCAGGATGTAACATGTAAATCCCATTCTTCATTCAGGATTCAGGATGTAACATGTAAATCCCATTCTTTATTCAGGATTCAGGATGTAACATGTAAATCCCATTCTTCATTCATGATGAAACATGTAAATCATATTATTCATTCAGGATGAAACATGTAAATCCCATTCTTCATTCAGGATGAAACATGTAAATCTTATTCATTCAGGATGAAACATGTAAATCCCATTCTTCATTCAGGATTCAGGATGTAACATGTAAATCCCATTCTTCATTCAGGATTCAGGATGTAACATGTAAATCCCATTCTTTATTCAGGATGAAACGTGTAAATACCATTCTTCATTCAGGATGAAACATGTAAATCCCATTCTTCATTCAGGATTCAGGATGTAACATGTAAATCCCATTCTTCATTCAGGATGAAACATGTAAATTGCCTGTTGCACAGTAAATGGGCCAATTTTTTAAAAAAACAGGTAAATGAATAAAAAAAAATATATATGTGTTAAATTCTAAATTAAACCATTATTTCTATAACATAACATAATTACCTAAGTGTACTTTTTTTTTTTTCATGCAAAAATCCATGATTTTTTTTTAAGAGCGCTTTTAATGGCTCAAAACTACTGTTTTAGGGCGTAATGTGTTAGCATCTAAAATTTACCCATTATTTAAATACACATAAAATTCATTTAGTTGCTCATTTACCCATTTTATTAGAATTTATCAATAGATATTTTAATTACTTTTATTTTGATGTATAGCTTTTCATAATCAACTAAGTCGTTTTTCTTATGTAGACTTTTGAACGATACCACTACTTCGTAATGGAAAAAATTAAATTAAAACCTTTGTTCTCTTATTTATTCATAAATATATGAATATGTACTAAATGAATGTTTATTTTCCTTCCTATGCTTTGCTATTGTATGTGATTCAAAAGGAGAGTTTTATTTTTACTGTTAAAATAGTGTATTTGTGAAAAAAATACCTAACATCAGAAAATTTCAATTTGTGACAAAAAAACTGTAACGTCCGTCCCCCCGCCATATATTCTTCCAAAAAGATAAACAGAATAATACATTCACCTGCTGACATACATATCCATGTACTATCCAAAAAAAAGTTAAATAAAACTTGGTCTGAGCATATTTAAGGAAAATATACACTAAAATGTAAAATTGACATGTAACGTCCGTCCCCGTAACGTCCGTCCCCCTATATATACAAATAATAAATCTATGTTTTTATCATCTTTTCACATTTTTTTTCACTTTATAAAAGTATTTTATGTTAGCAGTGTGCTGTTTAGACTTGAATAAAAAAAAAATATCAATATATATATATATATTGACCATATTATAGACTTTTTTAATAAATTCATAATGCAAGATCAATGAATTGTGGTGTTTAATAAAATTTTATAGCTACAATCTCATGGAAGAGTACTTTCTTAAATTTCTTATACACATGTTTGTTTAGGAAACAAAAATTAAGAGAATTTGCATTTAAATTGAATGTTTAAATTCACTTTAAAAAATAGGGGACGGACGTTACAAAAAGGGGACGGACGTTACATGATTTTTAGTAGCAATGTACAATTGAAACAAACCCCCTTATTTAACTGAAAATGTTGAAATTAGCAATAGGCCATAAAATGATGTAATATTACATACATCCTGTCATTAACCCAGGGGTTATTAAACATGGGGTGATCTATGGAGGCACTGTGTGCAGTATGCAGACAGAGGGGGGCATTATGTCTCCAGTGTATATTACCACATGGTGTGAATGTAGTCCTTGGGGGAAATTAGGAGAGCACAGTAGGATGTCAGGTAGATTGACAGTAGCATATACCTTGTACAATATAGATGTAGACATTATATTCCATTTGGCACTTCTTAAAAAGGTGAGAAATTCATATTTGTCCTGGGAACTAGAATGGGTAATGATGTTAAATGGGGGTAAAATGGCAGGTAGAATACACAGTATAAATAACAAAGTGGCATGTCAAAAAATACTGCTCAACTTGGCTTCATCTAAATTTAGTTTAAAAGGGTATGAAATAAAAATCTTATCATTCGTTTCTTATCGTGCAATAATGGATGCAGAAGCTTAACGCGAGAAAGAAAGAGACAAAAAGTGCCGCCAAAGAAAAATTGAAGCTAAATAAGGTAATTATATGATTATTTTATTTTAATATTATCCCTTTATTAATCACATGGTTTATAAATGGCCCATTCTTTATACCTGATTTATAGGGTGTTTTTTTTTATAATTTATTGACTGAGTAGCAAACAGTGTAGACCCTGCTCAGATTGCATGGATGGCTGATCTGGGTCAACATCTACACAGATCACAAAAAACATTTAAGTTGTTTTTACTTAGTTAGGGGTTATTTTGATATGTTATAATCATGTTTGCTAGTTAAAGGTTATTTTAATATTTTATAATCATTGTTGCTTGGTAATTACTGCACTTTACCTGCATACGCTTAGTACTGGTTCTACACAAGAAGACTTCGAACATGATTTGTCTAAGATGTAATAACTCTTTTTTCACAATTGATGTAAAATAAGTTAAAAACATTATTTAAATAAGTAAACTAAACTGTCTGTAAATACATACCATATATTGTGTGTATAGTTGAGATAGACAACAGACAGACATAAGTATTGAATTTAATAAAATATTGAAAAACAGTATCGGATCTATGCTGTTCAAATTATATGTATTGTAAACACTAGTTCATTTTGTAATATTTTACTTTAACATAATTGCAGGAAAAGCATGCAGAAACTAAAAAAAAAGATGTAGCTAGGAAGAAAGCAGAGAGACAAAAATTGAATGACACTACTGAAAATCAACCTAGAAAGTTCAAAGCTGTCTTTAATAGAGAAAATTAAATCAGCAACAGCAGACCGTTAGTAAATTCAGGGAAAGACAACACCAAAAAAATGAGACCATCATGTCTACAACCCCGAACCCCCAAAACCAAAGACAAAGGAATGAACAACATAGGGAAGATATGAAACTACTACGCAGCCAGAAAAAGATTGATAAAGAGGCTAACAATTTTTCGACTCCATGTTCACCCAAAGGACAGTAAGAAATCGGTTTCAAATTCCCCGATAGTTGACAGTGATAAAACATACAAGTATAAAAGTAGTGAGGCTCGAGCATTCAAACGTGTTAAAGAAACTTTGCTTGGAACTCCAGCTAAGAAGGCGTGAATCATTGAAAAACTTGTTGAAAATATGACACCACTGTCTCGCCAGATGTCAAGTCAGAGTCTCTCTGTACAGGCTGTGTTAAACCAAAAAGTGACTCGAAAAAAACTAAACACACAATTCTCTATCATTGAATCCCTGAAGCAGAAATTAGGAAACCGAAAAGAGAAACAAAAATCCACAACAAGCATTGTTGCATCTAAATTACTTGGATTAATTATATATTAGTTTAAAAGTTTTAGAATTTAGTAGTGGTTTCCTTAAAATGTAGTTTTAATATCATCTCTTTTAATTGTAACGTCCGTCCCCTTGTGCTATAGACAATTTTAAGTTCCTCTAAAATTACTAAAACTTGGACAAAAAGGGTATTGGATGCTGAAAACAAGTCCCATTATTATTAAATATTGTGTAATAGTATGACCAAGTATAACCAATAATTCAAATGGAATAATTTCAATGAATGCATGACAAAATCATGAATTAGCATATTTTAATTGAAATATATTATAAAAATACTATTTTGAAATTGCATTTTTTTTTTTAATTATAAGTAGCTACATTTCTTTTACACATTACTTTTACTAAATAAGAATTGTATGAACTCAAACAATTGTATCTCTCTTAGAGTGATGTTCAAATTTAATGTAACGTCCGTCCCCTTATATTGTAACGTCCGTCCCCTGAGCCCTTATGTTGTACATATGCTATTTATTAAAATTGACATAAAAGAGACTGTAATAAATGTTCATAGTATGTTATATTTGTGTTACTTCTTTATTTTAATGTTAATTTTATACAGATTAAACAAGTAAAACCATCTTTTAAAGAAAAGGTAAAAGTATGGTTATATTTGTTTTGCCCGTATAGAATCTACAAAATGTAAAAAAAAATACTCAAAAGCATATTTTTTCAAATGTTGCTTATATGTTACTACAGATACACAAGATGAATACATGTACCCGTTTTAAAGACTTAGACATTAAAAACAAGCACACACATCAACATAACTCATGAAGCTGTAACGTCCGTCCCCTTGCCTACCTGCCTAGAGAAATATAAGATTTTTTTTAAAATTTAAGTTGAAACTTATCTCTTCTTCGGTTGTCTTACATACTTAAAACATAAATGTATTAGAAAAAAACAAAAACAAATGAATATCTTAAACTTTTTTTTTTTACTTAGATGCTAACATAATTGGCCCATTTACTGTGCAACAGGCAATATCCCATTCTTCATTCAGGATTCAGGATGTAACATGTAAATCCCATTCTTCATTCATGATGAAACATGTAAATCTTATTATTCATTCAGGATTCAGGATGTAACATGTTACCCATTCTTTATTCAGGATGAAACATGTAAATCCCATTCTTCATTCAGGATGAAACATGTAAATCTTATTATTCATTCAGGATTCAGGATGAAACATGTAAATTCCATTCTTTATTCATGATGAAACATGTAAATCCCATTCTTCATTCAGGATGAAACATGTAAATCCCATTCTTCATTCAGGATTAAACATGTAAATCCCATTCTTCATTCAGGATGAAATGTGTAAATCCCATTCTTCATTCAGGATGATACATGTAAATCCCATTTTTCATTCAGGATGAAACGTGTAAATCCCATTCTTCATTCAGGATGATACATGTAAATCCCATTTTTCATTCAGGATGAAACATGTAAATTCCATTCTTCATTCAGGATGAAACATGTAAATCTTTTTCTTTATTCAGGATGAAACATGTAAATCCCATTCTTCATTCAGGATGAAACATGTAAATCCCATTTTTTCATTCAGGATGAAACATGTAAATCCCATTCTTCATTCAGGATGAAACATGTAAATCCCATTCTTTATTCAGGATGAAATGTGTAAATCCCATTCTTCATTCAGGATGAAACATGTCAATCCCATTCTTTATTCAGGATGAAACTTGTAAATCTCATTCTTTATTCAGGATGAAATGTGTAAATCCCATTCTTCATTCATGATGTAACATATGAACCCCATTCTTCATTTATGATGTAACATATGAACCCCATTCTTCATTTATGGTGTAACATGTGAACCCCATTCTTCATTCATGATGTAACATATGAACCCAATTCTCCATTCATGATGTAACATATGAACCCCATTCTTCATTCATGATGTAACATGTGAACCCCATTCTTCATTCTTCATTCATGGTGTAACATGTGAACTCCATTGTTCATCTAATGTCATTCTTTCAGAGTTTCGAGAAAGACGGGAAGGAATAAATGAATCTGTCAATGAAGAAGTTGTGTCCGTGTTTAAGGGGAAGACGACTAAACAGTTACTTCTGCTTGAAGATCAGATGAAGAAAAAGTTGGAAGGCGGGGAAGGAGTTGATGTCGGTATGAATCACTTCACTATTCACGAATATTTAAATGATAAAATATAAAATGAAAAGAAATAATGTATTTTTATAATATATTGATAAAGGGCTTGATGGTAGTAAAAAGGATTTTGGGGTTCAAACATTTACCTGAAAAAAATGAAGTTGGTTATTCAAACCAGTTATGCTGCCTGACTCATGACTGAATGGTTAGTTTGCATTGTAATATTATACAACCTGTAATTGAGTACAACAGATACACTTAGAAATGTATTAAAATAAATAATAAAAAAATCATATTCTTTTTTTGATAAAACTAAAATTGGCAGCCATTGCCATGTACCTCGAATGTAAAAAACGGTGTCTATGTAAAAGCTTGCTAATGACAAAGTTTGCAAATGGATTGTTACAAACTGTTGATGATTAATGCTGGCATGAATGAGTCAATTAAACTTTCCTTTCAACCACCATGAGGTAAGGTCTTCATCAGTTCTAATCAAGGTTGTTATTTTCGTTCTTCGATCATTCACACAGATAAATTACATCATAACTTGACTACCATTCCCAACCCCCCCACGAACAAAAGGGAATATGGGACCCAAGAAAAAATGAAAATATGCTTATTGAAGTATAAGGGCTGCATTAAGTACAGCCAGGTCCGATTAGCTCAGTCGGTAAAGCGTCTGACTATCAATCCAGAGGTTGTGAGTTTGAATCCCCGCCCAGCAACAATCTCCGTGATGATTGATATACGACATTGTGTCTCATTATCATTCGTCTCTCGCCTCTGATTTAAGTGGAAAAGTTATCAGTTACTTGAGGGGATGGGTAGTGCTTGAGTATTGGTTAACCTTTCATGATCCCAGAAAACAGTGGTTAAGTCAGCTGATCATCTGTTAGCCCTTGATGGCATCAAAATGACGCTAAATATTCAATCAATCAGTCAAAGCATTAAGTACTTTTGAACAGCAGGAACATCCGCTGTTTGCTGACTAGTGGCCTAAAGTTATTTTGTAATGCATGCTGAAGTTGAACTAGTGTTAAGAATATGTTTGTTTGAATACTTTGCGTTATTTCTAAGCTATCAAGGGCTAGCAGATATTCAGCTAACCTAACCACACCCATCTCCACAAGTACTTGATAAATTTCCCACTTGAATCAGCGATGAGAGACGAATGAACCATAAGCTGCAATGTCGTATCGATCATCACTGAGACTGTGGTGGAGTGGGAATTCGAACTCACGACCCCTGGATTGATTTGAAGATGTGGTACCAACTGAGCTAACCTGTATCATTATTGAAAAGATTGTTGAAATATAATGAAGGCTGTATAGCCGAAATACATAGTTCAGCATAAAAACTTAACATGGAGTTTGTCTTCTTGTTAGCTCACCTGAACCGAAGTTCCTGATTTCGATGTAGTTTCACTGATATTTACCATGGGTGAACCTCTACCAAGTTTGAACTCTTCTACGCATCTGTTACATGTTCAAAACTAATCAAAATTCTAACTACTCGCCCATCTCGTTTTTCTACATGTATTATATAATCTACTTAAGTTGGGTGACTCAAGGTCAGTCAGGTGAGCGATATAGGGCCATCTTAGCCCTCTTGTTTTTAATTTGATATGTACACAGTGAAATTATCTGTTTAATTTACTGAGAACAGTGTATCATGTAATGTAACAAAAATAAAAAAAATATTAAATTAAAATCAGTATTACAGTCAATGATTAACAATAACATCTCATTTATAGGGTATTGGGAGTCATTGCTGCAGCAGCTGAAAGCTCACATGGCCAAAACACGACTACGAGAGAGACATCAGGAAGTTCTGAAAAGGAAACTGTTCAAGCTCAAGCAAGAGGTAAGAATGTCAAAAATTCATTTCAGTTAAACCTGCCATAACCAGCCAGTCATGGGAAGGAGCAAAAGAGACTTTTTTAAGACATTGTTGCTTAACACAGGTTAATTTACCCTGAATCATAGAATTTCATTTGGATGCGAGAAAAACCATCAAACCTCATTATTGTTTTGCTGTTTACATTAAATCCATGTAGTTTACGGTAGTATCTTTCTCAACAGCTGGGTGGTAGTGCAGTGGATAGTGTGTACCACTCACACTAGAGGTTGTTAGTTTGATCCTTGGATAGAACAAATGCATACTTAAAAACAATATTCAATACCAGTTCTACCCAGGAAGTGGACTTGAGAGTGGTTCACATGAACTCTGAGCTTTCTTTGAAACCAAGCTAAAGATAACCTCTGCAACAGGAGTCATCCAAATTGGTGTCATATGCCAAATGAGTGATGACAAGAATTGGATTCCTGCAGCTCATGTCAGAGAAGACAAGGTGAGCATTGGATAGAATTAAGTGAAACTGCAGTTCTGCAGGTATCAAAGTTCTTCGTTCATTCTGCATATTGAATTGTTGTTTTTTCCCAGTAAGTACACATGTAATGATGTATGTTAATTTATTATTTTTGTAAGTGAGCCTGGAATCTTCCTTTCTGTTGGTATCATATAATATATCTGTTGTGTTGGTTTAACAAAAAAAAAATCATATTTTTTATTAGCTTTAAAGGAGTGAAATTGTCAAAGTTTGCGTTCTTAAAGGACACACAATCTATGCACTACACTGCTGCTGGCCAATTTTTGAAAGCAAAGTTAAACCCCATATGACAGATACATCTGAAAATCTTTTTCAGCAAGGCATTGAATCAACTCCACTGTTTCCTTCTGGCATTTTACGAGGGGGTACTCCCACATCAGGGAGGGGAACTCCTACCTCACAGAGGGAAGGCACTCCAGTTCCAAGGGAGGGTACTCCATCTGACCTAGATAGGGGAACAACTAGTGACAAAGATGCTGACATTAAATTGGAACCTTCAGAAGAACCCCAAGCAGGGACCAGTGCAGACAGGTACATGTAGACTCAGCATTCCCATCAATGTGTTTAAATTTAAAGGAAGAATATCAGAATTTTCCAAAATTGACTACTAACATTTTGTTCCAGTATCACGCCTGATCCTGTATTTTCCATAAGGGTATCTATTTAACTGTGCCAAAATAATATACTACAGTCAAATCTGTCTTAAGTAGCCAGTCAATGGAAGGAGCAAAAATTACCTTAAAGGACAAGTTGTTGCTTAATACGGGTTAATTTGCTCTGAAAGAATAGAAATGGAAAATATCAAATGTGATGCTCAAGACAAGACTGGCTCCTCATAAGATATGACACACACGCTAACACAGATTTGACTTTATTGAAAAGAGATTTCCTAACTTTGCCTACATACCCAGGTTAGGCTAAAATGGATGTCCCACTTAAAATTGCAACATATTTTGTGATGTATCGAATAAATCGCTTGATTTCAATTTTACATTAAATTGAAACCTTCATACTGGTTTATTAACTTTATGTCCTGGTAACTTGTCCGTCATCTGTCAATCGGTCCGCCGTCCTTTCGTTAACCTTTTTCTTGTAGATGCCATAGCACCTTCATTTTTCATTGAATTTTAATCAGATTTGCAAAACAGTTATATAACCACAAGATCTTGGACAAATTCTTGAACCAGCATGAATCAACCACAAGTGCCCCCACCACAGGGCTTATCAGCACATTTTAAGCAAAGAATATTTTCTCTGAAATTTCAAGGCCTAGATCTTAAATATTTTACCTGTAGCATTCCATTGAGATCCCCAAAAAGATTTATTGAAGTTGGGTCCCTAGGATCAAATTTGGAACTGCCACAGAGGTCACTGTTTTACCTAAATTTGCATAGGGAAAATGTCGTAGACGCGATAGCTTTCATTTTTTATTGACTCATAACCAAACCACAAAGTCTCAAACAGGTCCTTGAACCAGCGTGATTCGGCTACAAATGCCCCCTGCCACAGGGCTTAAACGCACATTTTAAGCAAAGATTTCTCTGAAAGTTTAAGGACTAGACCTTAGATATTTTATATGTAGCAGTGCATAAGGTCCCTTTAAAGGCTTGTTGTAGTTGGGTGATATTTGGGGTCGCCACAGGGATTGCCGTTTTACATAGAGTTGAATAGGGAAAATGTTATTGATGCGATAATACTCCCATGTTTCATTCATTGAATCTGAACCAGATTTGCACAGCAGTTATATAACTACAAGATTTCGGACAAGTTCTTGAACCAGCATGATTTGACCACAAAATGCCCCCACCACAGGGCTTTTAAGCACATTTTAATCAAAATTTCAAACAATTTTGTCTCTGATACTCCATAAAAAAAACTTGGAAATCCATGTCTGGTTTGCAAAAATCAGGGAAGAGTGGGAGAGGGTAAGGCATGGGGGAAGAAGAAGGAAAACTTTGTCCTTTTCACTTACCTTTAACCCTAGGTTGAATTTTCATGTCTACAAAGCATACATGTAATTGTTATAAATTTCTATATTCACTTGATCTAATATATTGTATCTACATAAAGTGCTCACTTCTGTGTTCTGTAATTGCAGTGCCAAGAGTGATGTAGAGGACGATGATGCAGTCATTACAGAGGAAGATCTCATAGAAGACCAATGTGTCACGGATTATAATGCTGGTAGTTATTCACCCAAACTTTTCTCTCCAAGTGACATTGACGACATAGACGCTGTCATCTACGACCCCATCGATGATATAAAGAAATTGGATTTGGCGAGGAAGCAGGTTCTGTCGACGGGTAAAGTTAGGGTGTGTGAACTTTTAATTTAATATCAGATGGTTGTTTGTTTAAGCTTGAGTTATATGTATCAAATAATTGTGTTTTATTATGCTTCTGCCATTCAAAGAATGGTGAATGGGCTTTAAGTGTTTTCCTTGTGTGTCAGTTTGTGCATTAGTTTGTGTGTGTGTGTTAGAATCTGTTTGTCAAAAGTAACTCTGAAAGGGTATTTTTATTCAATTAATATTAGCTGTATGATTATAAAATACAGGTAAAGTTTGATACTTGTCAATGTTTCAGATTTTACAGCAGTTATGGCCCCTGGGTCATGAGGGTAGATATGACTGTCTGAGGACCAATAATTGGGCTAACATATATTACTTCATTAATGATAATGTTATTAATTAACAACTGGAAGTTGTCATATGATTTATAATGGCATTTTTTTTTCTATTAGCCCAGTTCAGTTTATGTTTACCCATTCACATCATATGTGGTAAGCATTTTCTTCATTGACAGTCTGGCCTGGGGCTAGTTTGGTTGGTAGTACATGTATGTCTGACTGTCAATCCAGGGATTTTCAATTTGAATCCTCACCTATCCATAGACTGTGATGATTTGCCATGGATCTTCCACTTCTGAATATGTGGGGAAGTAGTCAATGACGTTTAGAGATAAGGTGTGTCTGATACTGGATAGCTGCCTAGCAGATCCAATGATTAAGTGCACTGACCACAGTTAAATAACTGAAATACTGTTGAAAAAAAGTCACAAAACCGAAAACAAATAATACAAACAAATCTTCATTGACATGATAACCATGTTGGAGTTAATTAATAAATGCTACATTTTCAGTATAAACTTATTTATTTTACTTCGATTTGAAACAAATTATTATAACTTGGACAAATCCTGCTTTAACCAGTTCTAAGCATATGTGCAATGAGTGTCTTGCTCAAGAACATGACACATAGCCATGGCGGAGGATCAAACCCATGACCCTCCGATCATGGGTTTGGTGCTCTACCACTGGACCACACACTTCATCCATAGCTACATAAGCATCATTTATCCAAACTTAGATATATTTTTCATTTCTCTATACAGCTGGATGAGGAGACAGAGTTTGAGAAGAAGGCACGCGAGGGTATGAATGACGATGAAGCACAGTTCAGTGTCGTGTTTCAGCTCGATCAACAGTCCTTCATGTGGACAGACAAATATAGACCTCGTAAACCGAGGTTCTTTAACAGAGTACACACGGTAAATATACATGTATTTTTAACAGAATGGGAATACATGCAGTAAATCTTCATTTAACAGAGTAAATATGGTAAATCTTAATTTAACAGAGTATATACATTGTAATTGTGGTAAATCTTTATTTAATAGAGTACATATGGTAATTCTTTATTTAACAGAGTACATACGGTAAATCTTTATTTAACGGAGTATATAATTATGGTAAATCTTTATTTAACAGAGTATTTTATTATGGTAAATCTTTATTTAACAGAGTATATAATTATGGTAAATATTTATATCACAGAGTACATAACTTTATTGTAAATCTTTATTTAATAGAGTACATAATTTTATGGTAAATCTTTATTTAACAGAGTATACAGTTATGGTTAATTTTTATTACGGTAATAACAGTACATATTTAAAAGCTTAAATCAAAGACATGCCGGCGATTGATCATGATTTTAGACTGGTTCAAGTTAAACTGCATATTCTCTCATTGATTTTGATTGTATCATCGATAAATAACCAGTCAAAATTAAATCAACTTCTTTGAGTATTTATTACAAGTAAAACTTAAGAAAATGAAACAGACCGCAGCATGGCCTGGTGGTAGAGGATCCACCTTGCATGTGGAAGGTTGTGGGTTCGATCCCCAGCTGGGTCATAAAAAATTATCAAAGACTTGAAAAGTGGTACCAGAAGCTTCCTCCCTTGGAACTCTGCGTTTAGAGGAAAGTTCTAGGTCTGGTCAGCCGGATGTCTGTATAATGTGAGTTGGGTATTATACCTTATGTCTGCTGCATAATACTGCAGTGAGTCATAACTCAGAATACTGTTTCAAGTAGACACCAGCACGATATAAGTGATTAAATTGTTGAAAGCGATCCTCACACCATACAACAATAGTTGAAATAAATTATGCAATAAAGGTTATAAATTTGCTAATAGAAAACTGTTGAAAATAAAATCAGTTAATAGAACATGTAATTTCTAAGTGTGTATATGTAAATCTGCTTTATTCTTGTACATTTTTTATATTTCAGGGTTTCGAATGGAACAAATACAATCAGACCCATTATGACATAGATAATCCGCCACCAAAAATTGTTCAAGGTTACAAATTCAATGTGAGTACTGGTAAATTTATCTGGATATACCATAAATTATTGCAAAATCATACGTTATGAAGTATGCCAATGTTCTGATAATTTAGTTTGTTGTAGCATGAATAATATTGAATTTAGTTGTGTAATATTTTTGCTTCACAGCTAAACAGATAAACATCGTGGTACATGTAGTGAAGTGGATAGAGTGTTGGCCACTCACGCCAGAGGTTGTAGGCTCAATCCCCAGCTTGACTTGAGAGTTATTCATATAAGCATTGAGCTTTCTTTGCAATCATGCTAAAATAAATTTTAAGTATAAACTAAATAGATGCCAAAACAAACTGCTTTTCAAAGAGAAGCCAATCTGATTTGTACTTATTAGTTATTGTTCACATTTTGTGCTTCCAGTGGACCCTTTTATCCGATACTACATTAAACATTACTGATACGGCCATGTTCAGTTTTTAAGAATTGTGAAAACCTTACTATGTTATATAAGAAATATTGATAAAATATGTTGCTCAAGGATTCACAAAGTGGTGCAGGTGGGATGGATTGAATACTGAGGTCCAATGCTCTATAACTAGACCATTTGTCTGAATAAGATATTTCTTCTTCTCAGCTATAAGTTGACTAGTTCTTCTTAGCTGGCCGGGCCCAGTTAGCTCAGTCAGTAGCACATCTGACTATCAATCCAGGAGTCGTGACTTCAAATCCCCTGTCTCCATGGTGATTGATATACAACATCAAATCTTATTATCATTCGTCTCAGTTATAAGTTACTTGTGACAATAAATGTGCTTGAGTACCGATTAACCTTCTTGGCTCCCAGAAAAGAGCGGTTAGGTTAACTGATCGTCTTTTAGTCCTCAGTGACATGAAAATAATGTTTAATATTCAAACAAATCTTTTCAGCTTGTATATTCAAAATATAAAGATCTTGCATAAAAAATAATCATGTCTCTACTGTTGAGATGAGAAAATTTCAACCCTCCAAACCTTACATTGAATCAATCTGAAGGCCTCAAATCTGGGGGCCCATTTCACAAGCGTTCATTAGTTTATGAACTATTTAATGTTATATAATAAAAAGTAACTTACCCGGTAACTCCTTTAATGTTTCCTTAATAACACTACAAAAACTTTCAAAAGTCACCAATAAAAAAAAAATAATATTGTGTTAATGACACACCTTAGGGTGTCAACATTTGTTTGTTTATTCAGAATTAAGGAAATGTTTCAGCTTGAAATGTTATGATTTCTAAATGTATACCTAATATATATAAGTGAAATTGGTAGCTTTTTGGAAGAATTTGAAGTTTTAAAATTTTATTAGTATTTTAGTTATATATAACATTATTTGACCGATTTTCTTTTGCAGATTTTTTACCCAGATTTAATCGACAAAGCGCAAACTCCGGAATACACAGTGGTAAGTACATGTAGAAAACATGGATGGACGTAAAGTTGACTGGGTGTTATTCTACTTATGCCAGAGATTATGGGTTCGATTCCAAACTCAACCAAATGGCCTCTCATGAAAAAGAAAAAAACAATGCTATTGTTTGTACTGGCTCATAATCAGTTCACGAAAAAAATGCAAATAAAAAACAATTTTACAAGAAATTAACAACATTTTCCTTCAAAAACAATAAATTTCAATGATACATTATGAGACAGAAATTAAAAAAATTTACATTTTTTAACTAAATATTTTGCTGTAAAAAGTAATTAAAAATCGGCTATTCTGAGTATGGATCTGGGTTTAAGACTCAAAAGTTTAATGAATTTAGGTCTAGCCAGTCTACCCCACCCCCTGTTATTCTTCACTGGCTGTTCATGTTAATGTTACCATATGTAAACAGTGTATAACCTGATCAGGATCGGGGCTTATATCAGTAAATTCTTAAAAGCATTTCTCTTACAATTTGTTAGCGCCAGTTTTATGATACTGAGGGTTAACAGACAGACGATCAGTTAACCTAATCACTCTCTCCTGAGATACTGGAAACTGGAAGGTCAACAAGTACTCAAGCACACTGATCTCTGCAAGTTACTGATAATTTTCCCACTTAATTCAGTGCTGAAAGACAAATTGCAATGAGACACATGTCTTATATCGATTATCATGAAGACTGGTCGGGGATTCAAACTTGTGATCCCTGGATTGATAGTGGGATGCACTAGTGAGATGCACTATCAATCCAGGTGTTGCCAACTGAGCTAATTGGGGCCAGCTTCTACCATAAATAATATTAAAATTGTTTAAAACCCAAGGATTAAAAGCACTGTGTTTACTTCACAAATAAATTAGCGTAAATTAAATATCTACATATAAAACAGGACCTTAAATCAGGTCAACTTTGCTGTAGGTCAGTTAATTCTTATAAGCACTTCTCGTAATGCAATCAACAAAAACAAACTTGGGTCACATGAAATTAAATGGGAAGTAAGTAAACTAAAACCATGAAAAATACACTGCATATTTACAACTCCTCGTCTGTAAAGTTTTATTTCTCATCTTTTCTCTTTTTTTACTTTCTTTAATTTACCTTTATATTTTTTGTATTCACACTCAAAATATTACTTGCAAGAAAATGTATAAATGTTTTGTTATTTACAGTTTCTTTATAATGTGTTAAGTTTCAAAAGTTTGTGTTGATACCTAAACAACTTTTTATAACATTGTATTATGTCTTACATGGAATAAAATATATTCACCACAAAAAATAACAAATTGTTATAAGCTTTTCTCTAAAATATTATTGAAAACTTTCAAAAGCAAGGATAATAATGGCATATTATAAGCAGTTGTAGACAATCTGCATGTTAGGTTTATTACTGCTTCTTTGTACATGATAAATGGTTTAAATAGTTTGTATTTTAAAAGAAGAATGTTTCTCTTTCAGACACCTGCTCCTGACAACCCAGATTTTGGCATATTGAGATTCCATGCTGGACCACCGTATGAGGTACTACAGTTTTCTTGCTACCCTACTTAATGCAGTTGACATATTTTTAACTACCAAGTTTTTGTTTCACCATTGCACTCACAAAATGACCTATGTATGTGTCAACTTGCTGTCAAACATTCATTCATACAGTTTCACTTACTTAAATACATAAAACTTAACTAAGGTTTTACTGGTTGTTTATATTTTTTATAATAAATATAAATGAAACCATGTGCTTTTTTAATGGAACCAGTCCAAAATCATGATCACCTGGCTGCTTTTCTTAGTATTTAAGTACATGTTAGTGAAATTGGAACCAAATTACCTGTTCTTATCTGCCTATAGACCGCGGCGTGGTCTAGTGGTAGAGCGTCCGCCTCGTATACGGAAGGTCGTGAGTTCAATCCCCGGCCGGGTCATACCAAAGACTTTAAAAATGGTACTAGAAGCTTCCTCGCTTGACGCTCAGCATTTAGAGGAGAGTTCTAGGTCTGGTTGGCCCGGTGTCAATATAATGTGACTGGGTGGGGTATCATACCATGTGTCTGCGGCATGATACTCCAGTGTGACAGCGCTTAGAATACTGTCTCAAGTAGACACCGTCGCGATATGACTGAAAAATTGTTGAAAGTGACGCTAAACACCATACAACAACAACATTATCTGCTTATATTCCAAACGAATTGATTTAGCCCAATAATACTTACATGTAAGCATAAAGTTTTATATCTATGTCTATAGACATTGATATAATATTTTCTTCCCTTCGGAAGATTGATAGTTTTAGTTAAAATTTGTTTTGTGTGTTTTTTTCCAAAAGATGTACAAGTGTGTGAACATGTTTTTTAATGTTAAACTTAAGGATGAAAAATCCATACCTGGTTTAAATATGCGGAAATTCTTGGTATGCAAGAATGTATCTTCTTACACATATGAGATATTGTTAATGTGTTTCTTTTGTCGTTTCAGGATATAGCATTTAAAGTGGTGAACAAGGAATGGGAGCATTCGTACAAGCGAGGGTTCCGCTGCCAATTTGCAAACAACATCATGCAGCTGTGGTTTCATTTCAAACGTTACAGATACCGGAGATAGCACATGTTTATGTCTGCTCGGAAACGCACTCAGCCACATTTACAGTTGCCATATACTATTCAGATTGTTCATGAATATCAGGATGGATATTCCATCTTCATCTACACCTAAATCACTAATAAAGAATGAAATTAAGTCTGTATGCTGAAATGTGACACATTGACATTAACTTGGTGGAAATTGACCTGGAGCGCTAGACTCCAGATGATAAAAAAAAATGAAAATTATAGAAAAAAAAAGAAATGAACATTGTTGTGTGAAGACATGCATAAGATAAAAGATACAAAGACAAAAAAAATAACTCTTGATTAGTTTGCAGATAAAATTAAAATGGAAAGTGGGGAAAGAGAGGATATAGCATCATTCTTACTTGAGATACCATTGGTTGTATTGCAAACAAGACACTGCTGAACTTGCTTTAAACACTGATACCGAGTGATGGGATATTCTTTTGGGTTTTTACCTATGTTCGGTTCTTTTTCTTGCATACCACTGATGTTTTTACCGGAGTAAACTATAAGTTTACCGGAGTAGACTATAGGTTTATACCACCAATGTTTTTACCGGAGTCGACTATAGGTTTACCGGAGTAGACTGTAGGTTTACCCTCAGTCCAATATTTTGTATGACAGTAAATTTCATCCAGTCAACAACTGCAATAGTGTATACGACTTCAACATAACATTTTCATGAATTGTATAAATTTATTTGTAAATAAATTTAAAAAAAATAGAAAGTGTATGCTTTTCATTTTTCTGAAAATATTTATTATATATTATATTAAGTTCTACCCAGGAAGACATTGAGCATGATTTGTGTAAATTGTAAGAACTTGAATCACAAGTAAAATAAATAAGTTAAAACTACCCCCACCCCACCACCGCCACACCCCAACACTAGCTGGACGCCCTATCTACTGAGTTTTTTGTTGTTGTTTTTTTGTGTTTTTTTTAGTGTGGTGACAAGTTTACTAATCACGACGTACATTTAATTACACATCACGTACATTTGACCTGGGTGTATCGACACGTATATAAATCAACACAAACATTTTTATCATGACGTCAATTTAACCAAACATGATTGTACTAATATATTTACCATTAACGACGTATATATTTTCTATCATGACGTTCATTTAACCAACCATTTATATACTTAATGGTTTATCAGCCATGGCGTACATTAATTGTCATTGCGTAAGTTAAACCAGTAATAGCAGTATTGACCAGTTTATCCAAACGCACGCCATAGCAAATAAAATGATAGCCGTTATTGGTAAATTTGTCAATATACACGTTTGACTTGTTAAATGTACGTCGTGATGGGTAAACCTGTCAATACACGCATGACTGGTTAAATGTACGTCGTGATGGGTAAACCTGTCAATAAACCCATGGCTGGCTAAATGTACGTCGTGATGGGTAAACCTGTCAATACACGCTTGACTTGTTAAATGTACGTCGTGATGGGTAAACCTGTCAATACACGCATGACTGGTTAAATGTACGTCGTGATGGGTAAACATGTCAATACACCCATGACTGGCTAAATGTACGTCGTGATGGGTAAACCTGTCAATACACGCATGAATTGTTAAATGTACGTCGTGATGGGTAAACCTGTCAATACACGCATGACTGGTTAAATGGACGTCGTGATGGGTAAACCTGTCAATACACCCATGGCTGGTTAAATGTACGTCGTGGTGGGTAAACATGCCAATACACCCATGGCTGGTTAAATGTACGTCGTGATGGGTAAACCTGCCAATACACCCATGGCTGGTTAAATGTACGTCGTGATGGGTAAACCTGTCAATACACGCATGACTGGTTAAATGAACGTCGTGATGGGTAAACATGTCAATACACGCATGGCTGGTTAAATGTACGTCGTGATGGGTAAACATGCCAATACACCCATGGCTGGTTAAATGTACGTCGTGATGGGTAAACATGCCAATACACCCATGACTGGTTAAATGTACGTCGTGATGGGTAAACATGCCAATACACGCATGGCTGGTTAAATGTACGTCGTGATGGGTAAACATGCCAATACTCCCATGACTGGTTAAATGTACGTCGTGATGGGTAAATCTGTCAATACACATGCATGACTGGTTAAATGTACGTCGTGATGGGTAAACCTGTCAATACACCCATGACTGGTTAAACGTACGTCGTGATGGGTAAACCAGTCAATACACACGCATGATTGGTTAAATGAACGTCGTGATGGGTAAACCTGTCATTACACCCATGACTGGTTTAATGTACGTCGTGATGGGTAAACCTGTCAATACACCCATGGCTGCTTAAATGAACGTCGTTATTGGTAAACCTGTCAATATACGCATGACTGGTTAAATGTACGTCGTAATGGGTAACCTGTCAATACACGCATAGCTTGTTAAATGTACGTCGTGATGGGTAAACCTGTCAATACACGCATGGCTGGTTAAATGTACGTCGTGATGGGTAAACCTGTCAATACACCCATGACTGGTTAAACGTACGTCGTGATGGGTAAACCAGTCAATACACACGCATGATTGGTTAAATGAACGTCGTGATGGGTAAACCTGTCATTACACCCATGACTGGTTTAATGTACGTCGTGATGGGTAAACCTGTCAATACACCCATGGCTGCTTAAATGAACGTCGTTATTGGTAAACCTGTCAATATACGCATGACTGGTTAAATGTACGTCGTAATGGGTAACCTGTCAATACACGCATAGCTTGTTAAATGTACGTCGTGATGGGTAAACCTGTCAATACACGCATGGCTGGTTAAATGTACGTCGTGATGGGTAAACCTGTCAATACACGCATGACTGGTTAATTGTACGTCGTGATGGGTAAACCTGTCAATACACCCATGACTGGGTAAATGTACGTAATGATGGGTAAACATGTCAATACACTCATTATTGGTTAAAATGTACGTTGTGATGGGTAAACATGTCAATACACCCATGACTGGTTAAATGTACGTTGTGATGGGTAAACCTGTCAATACACCAATGACTGGTTAATTGTACGTCGTGATGGGTAAACATGTCAATACACCCATGACTGGTTAAGTGTACGTCGTGATGGGTAAACCTGTCAATACACCCATGACTGGTTAAATGTTCGTCGTTATTGATAAACATGTCAATACACTCTTTCTTTTTTTAAAATGTACGTTGTGATGGGTAAACATGTCAATACACTCTTGATTATTTAAATGTACGTCGCTACTATCTACTGAGTTAATCAGGTCAGGATTGCCATATTCCCCCCTTAAATGTCTACAACATGGACATGAGCACTTTTAATTCAATTGTAAGTAGTTGACATACAGTTTTTTCAAACTGTCTTTTGAAAGAAGTCATTTGATTGGCTGTTGGATATCCCCAATTAACTAATCATCAAGCTGAAAAGGGTAAACATCCTCACGTGAATTTTCGCGCTGGTTTGTCAAAATATTCTCGCACTGTCAAAATGAATAACAATCAAAAAAGATTCATTTTGACAGTGCGAGAATATTTTGACAAACCAGCGCGAAAATTCACGTGAGGACGTTTACCCTTTTCAGCTTGATGATTAGCTAATTGGGGATATCCAACAGCCAATCAAATGATTTCTTTCAAAAGACAGTTTGAATGACATCACGTGACACAATATGGCCGGCTGAAACCCTAATCCCTAATGAACGAGGAATGTATCTTGATTTTTACTAAAAGCAACCATATCCCACGGGTATTGCTGTTGGTGAGTACTAGTTTTACGATTATAAATTGAATTCTTTCAATTCTTTGCCTTGCCGCAGTCGAATCACGTAGTTTACCCTTGTAAAATATGACGGCGATCGTGTATGCGACCTTGTCCGACTAAACAAAAATGACAATTTTCGCGGTGATCGAGCATAGATTTCTCAGCTATCGTGCATACAATGTGTTTGATGTTAATGTATATGGGTAGATAAATGTCTTAGCTCAACGTAGCTACAAGGAAAGTGTATTTAACTTTGCTGATATAAATTTTATTAGGGCGAGAACGAGTTGAGGGGTGAAATTCGAAATCGGCGAAATCGTCTATATTTACACTATATATAGCTAAAAATACGTGCTGGCCCCCTTTGCTTGTAACTATCCTAATGCAACTCGACTTTTAATTAACCAAACGGCGAAATTAGACCCCGAAACTGAAAGAAACAGAAAGGAACTATGCGCGTGGCGATGCGCAGTAACAACCCATAATACATAGTTGTCGCTAGTTATCGTAGCATTATACACATAAATATTACAATGGCTTACTTACCTTATCGCGCGGAAATCTTTACAATTTGGTAATTTAAATATCTCGATATTTGACAATTATAAACGCAAAACTGTTTAATAAATTATATTGATTTTAATTTTTGGTGCGGAACCAAAAATTAAAATTGATCAAATTATTTTGATGGAATGTCATTTATTTAAAACTGCCAGACATGCTAACGAAAATTCATTTTGCCTATATATTATGGTATAACGTAGTAACCACCCTGGGAAATATGCAAATATTTGAACCACTTTGTAACGTACAACTGTCTATGCATACTTTATATCAACGCCGTCGAACTTACAAATACCATAAGATCCGAAGCGTAATATGATCTTTTTCCTTTTTGATTATATTTTCTAACTCAAATAAGACGTTCTCACCATTCACTTCTCGCTATTTTTGTATTTTTTTGTATATTTACATTCATAATTCAGATTTAAAGCATGCCGGGTATTGAAGATTCAATGTCGGATCGTCAATACCATACATGGTACTTTGTGTAGAAGCTCCTCGTTTGGCACTGTGTATTTGGCGCATCGTTCTAAGAAAGGTCGGCCCGGGACCAGTATTATGTGACTGGGTTTGCAACATTGTAATTTAGTATGGTAGTACTCATGTAGCGGTGAGTATGTTATTGAGTCACTGCATGTAGTAAGTGTCACGATTTCTCGTTATTGTGGAATCGTTAAACAATTTTGAGACCTTCACTCGGTAGTAAAGAACCACACATAGGTGTTTTTAAGACAAACTATTTAATACAATATCAACTAAATATACATGTAATGATATGCTATTTCTTTAAGTAAATTCGTTAAAATAATGACCGATATTGGCACACATATTAATGTTTTTAATGTTCTATAATCCAAAATTATTCTTCTTTACGTTCCCCGCGTTAAAAGTATTTTCCTCATCTAATATGGCACACGTTCTGGTCCAACCCTTCGATATCAATATGTTTTGGTAGCTGCACGTACCCGCCGATATAATAACTCCTAGAAATAATATTACAATCATAAGCTCGTTGTAAGTTATCTGATTTCACACATATCTATTATTTAGCGACATAATGAACTATTAATACTGTTAACATAGCAATATTTAATAACTCTGCCATTACACTTGTAAATTATTAATCAATCTATAATTACTATTACCACCATAATTATTATTATTACTACCATATTTTCTAAAATGTTTGTATTTAATATTGATATGCATTTTTGCATGTGCCTTATGTATTTGATTATGTATTTATATATGTTATTTATGGTGAAAAGCTTTTGTAATGCTTAAGCCAAAATAAAGGAATGTTATGTTCTGTTCTGTAATAATTATAGTAATTTTATTCACAAAACATCAAATTTAATAAGAAAATTCAAACATGTATATTCGAACCAATGAAACATTAACAAAATACAAATTATTCACAGTTTTGTTTCTAAACCTTTGTACATAGTAATGGCACCACATCACACAGCCTTCTGGTTAACCCGTTATTTAGCGTAGCACACAGCTTGTTAATTTAACATGATATCAAAAGCAATGAAACAAAACAGGATATGGGATTTATTCTTTTGAAATAAAAAATATCTATACATGATGTATTTTATAAGTTTATTCCGATCTATACCGAGATGGACGAAATCGTTACGGAGGATACCGACATCGCACGAAAGTTAAAGAAAATAAATTATGTTTATTTTCATTTTTTTGGTACGGAACCAAAAATTAAAATTGATCAAATTATTTTGATGGAATGTCATTTATTTAAAACTGTCGGACATGCTAACGAAAATACATTTTGCCCATATATTATGATATATATATAACGTAGTAACCACCCTTGAAAATATGCAAATATTTGAACCACTTTGTAACGTACAGCTGTCTATGCACTTTTTATAAGAACGCTGCCGAACTTAAAAGTACCATAAGATCCGAAGCGTGTGTCTGGTCTGATAAGTATCCAAAACGATTATAAGGGTAACGCCTTGCCGCGGGCTCTATATTTCTATATCTGCACTGTATCTCGCCTGCCGCTGGCATTAGGAAAGCGGAGTTAATAATGCTTACCATAGCATTATTTGAATATTTGAGTCTGAGTCATCCGTCACAACATCTGACTGCGCTAATTTGATCTGTTTCCTTTTTGATTATAATTTCTAACGTGAATAAGACGTTCTCGCGATTCACCTCTCGCTATTTTTGTATTTTTTGTATATTTGCATTCATAATTCAGATTTAAAGCATGCCAGGTATCGTTGATTCGACATCGGATCGTCAATACCATACATGGTACTTTGTGTAGAAAGTCCTCGTTTGGCACTGTGTATTTGGCGCATCGTTCTAAGAAAGGTCGGTCCGGGATCAGTATTATGTGACTGGGTTTGCAACATTGTAATTCAGTATGGTACTAGTTTTAAGCATATACACATGTAGCGGTGAGTATGTTATTAAGTCCCTATGTAGTAAGCAGCACCCGTGGACCAAGTAAGCGTTCGAGCCCAAGACGTGATTATTTGTATATTGCATGCATGTATATGTCAGTTCCGCCCTCAGCGATCTTGTCTGAGCTCTAAATGAACAATTCATTGATTTCATAGAAATTCAACATATAGCATGTGTTTTAGAGAGAAACGATAGTGTCGAAACTTACTCGTTTAAAGGCCTTGTGCTAAAGTGCGATGACCATATCCCGCAGTATGTCAAAACGCCACAGTTTCACACAAAAATTAAACAGTTCAACGTTATGCTAAAGGACTTCACACCGCTATTGGCTCCCTTGAAACGGACCTACAGGTGAAGGAGGTTAAAATAAAACTTTATTTCTGTGTTTCTTTTTTTCCTAGAGATTTGTATTGTAGATATTTATATGTTCCTATCATGTGTTGAATGGTCAGTATTTAAGGAATCACCACTGACAATTTGACGCTGTTTCCAGATTTCTAGACATTTAAGAACTGTTGGTTTAAACAGCATTGTAGGCTAATAGTTAACATAGTATTACCCTTGAAATCGATAGGTATCACATAACCATTAAATTAAAAAAAAGATGGTCGGTGTAAGTTTTTTTCTTAATAATTGCAGATCTTGAACCAGTGAAGAATATGAGCCCAGGCACATGCTGCAGATGTGTTTGTCACTGTGTTTTGGATATAAATGCTTCAATGGAGCCCTATGGGAAATGTAATAGTGATGTGAGACGTAAATTGTGGTACCACGGAGCTTTTATAATTACTCATTAGTCTGTGTCGTCGTCGGTGCCCATAAATTAGTACACAGTTCGCCTTATAACAAGCACTTGCATGTCTCAAATTTTAAATTGAATTATACCTCCCCACTCAAGAACTTGCATGTCTCAAGATCTACATTGAATTATACCACCCCACTCACCCCTTTTTAACTAAAATATGGCATTTTGATTAACACTAACTCAGTAACTCGTACAAACCTCGCCCCATAACTCGAAGAAATATTGCCCGATTACTTTTTATCTTGACGTTATTATTTCCCAATTTTAAGCATACACTATTTTGTAATTTTGGTATTGCTGTTCGCATGTTAATGCAGCGGCACCAGTTTGAAGATATACACCCCAAATTTTACCAATGATAAGAAAAAATACTAGGGAGTAAAAACAACTCCGTTTAAGTTTCGATATTGTCGTTTCTCTCTAAAACACATGTTATGTTGAATTTCTATGAAATAATGTTGCTAACATATCACAATATTCTCCTTTGGATTGTGCGTTTTACCCTTTATATACCGCAACATTGCATTTGCTCACCATCTCCTAAATACCTCAAACACCTGAACTGTTGCTTGACTCTTTTTAAACTAGCACACAACAGTAATGTTTAATTTTAACTAAACATATTTTAGATTAATATAATTATTATTATGTTGAAAAGCGATCGAACCACAACTTCTCCTACAGTATAAAACCATATGCATTATGTCATTTAAAGGTTTAGTCGAGATGTGTTGCATGTAAAACCATAGTATATAAGTCATGATTTGATAGCTGCCTTGATATTGTGTCGATGATTTGCATTGTAGCTAGGCGCGTTCACAGTAGTCTGGCCTGTTCATCTACGTCTGGTTGTTCACAAATAACTCTCTCTCTCTCTCTCTCTCTCTCTCTCTCTCTCTCTTTGCTATTTATAGATGACACAGTTATTTATAGATGACACAGTTATCGCTACATTGTGACGCTATAAATAGCAATAATATTTAAGAGAGAAAATGAATTATGTTAATTTTAATTTGTTGATACGAAATCAAAAATTATATTTGATAGAATTGATAGAATTATTATGTTTGAATGTCATTAATTTAAACTGCCCGAAATGTTAACGAAAACATCTTTTTTTGCATTTTCAAATATTATGTTATAACGTAATAACTACCCTTGAAAATATGCAAATATTTGAACCATTTTGTATCGTATAGCTGTCAATGCACTTTATATGAATACAGACGAACGTATTAAATGCCATAAGATCCGAAGCGTGTGTCTGATAACAATCCAAAAACTGTGTTATGCCACAAACTTTCACAAAATGTGATATATCATGCAAACTTCATGCAAACTTGCATACAAACTGGCGACTGTGACTTCGGTCACAATATCGGATTGCGCTAATTTGATCTGTTTCCTTTTCACCATCTTGATTCCATTTTGTGACAGCCTACTGTCATTAGTTTATACTCATTTTTTTAGCTCGACTACGGTAAATCTCTGAGCTTATATGAACCGCACTCGAGTCCGCTTCCTGGGTACTATGTGTTGTTTTATGAGAGGCATCGGGTCGAGCTTGGGATCGAACCCGCAACCTCTGGCGTGAGCGGCCAACACTCTATCCATTACACTTCCGCCCCCGATTTGCCTTTTGTCATTGATCGGAACAAAAGTGCGGTTATATTTTCTTATATGAATTAAACACTCTTATTGGGTCATATTTTTCACAAACCACATTTTTCACACCCCTGTGAAGAATACGATCCTTTCCTCGCGTTTTGGACATGTAAGGAATGTAGGGTCTTGCACCAAATCATATTTTTCACACGATTTTTTCCGAGTCTTCCATTGGTCAGTGGGTCAATGGAGAGACTTTGCTTGTCATTTCATTTTATTTTTTGATCTGATAAAAATATATGTATCCTATGGGGTGCCGTTTAACTATTTATTCACTATCTTGTGATATCTTATAATCATTTTTGTGATATCACCACATCCTTAATTCAATTTATGATATCATTGAGGCCCTCCCGGGGGTTTTAGAGATCTG
Source organism: Panopea generosa (assembly GCA_029582155.1). Taxonomy (NCBI): domain Eukaryota; kingdom Metazoa; phylum Mollusca; class Bivalvia; order Adapedonta; family Hiatellidae; genus Panopea; species Panopea generosa. Next base: position 62,023,306 of record CM055907.1, read on the forward strand.
GAGAACATGGCCATTTATTTTCAGAGATCTGGGGAACATTGGCCATTACTTTCAGAGATCCAGGGATCAAAGGCCTAATTTTAGAGATCTAGGGATATTGTCCTTAATGAAAAAAAGTACCTTATTTGATCAATTTTATCAGAGACATATAAACAGAGATAGGCAACTGGAGGCACTTGTCTAAATTTCAGGTGGCACATTTTAGCTTTTTCTAGTTTAGTTTGAACTTATTTATTTTACTTCGATTTTGAAACAAGTTCTTTCGACTTAGAAAAATCACGCTCGAAGTCTTCCTGGGTATAACCAGTACTAAGCATATGTGGAAAAAGTGTCTTGCTCAAGGACACCACACATAGTCGTGGCGAAGGTTTGAAATACCCACGACCCTCCGATCACGGGTTCGGTGCTTTACCACTAGATCACGTGGCGTTTTCTAAATCATGGAAACACACATCTTCCAGAATCAAACAACATAATTTTGTGATTATGGTATCAAAAGAAAAGGCTTGATTGGGAGATTATTTTTTTCTTTTTCAAATTTAAAGAAATGAAGAATTTTACTCTTAAAGTTTTTTTGTGTGATCGTTTTCTCTTTTTTAGCCCATTTTTGAAATAAGAAATAAGAAAAACGACTTCAATAAATATCAATATGAAACTTTCGCCACCGATGGAAAACTTACTGCTTCATCTTTCTACCTAATATTTCTATTTTTTATTGTGTTTTGTTTAAACGTACATGGTATTTGTTAAATCAAGACTACCGTTTTTTGTTTAAAAATCTTTTTTTTTTTTTCGTGAAATTTCAACATATTTCGATTTCAATCCGTAATAATTTAAATTCAGAAGAAAAATATTTAATAATTGATAATTGGAATTGGTCATCATTTTTATCAGCTTTACTTTGGCACCAAAATTGTTAAATTCAGACCAAGATTCGAAGAGTTATTATAGAAATACTAAAAGTGCCGTGGACATTATATTGCTATTAGCCTGCCAGTCTCTGTAATTAAGTCACTGATTTTATGTATAATTTTTATACTTGATCATATTTTACTTTTAAAATGAGATGTCGACTTCTTGAAACAGCTTATGACAGCTTTGGAGGTTTCTTACGTGTTAGTCTGGGACCCTGCACAACTTCATCCCATAATCGTATGTACCTGAAATAAATTTTGGATGGTAATTCCGACCAAAGATATATTTACAGTACTGATGAGTAAAGGCAGAATAGTGCAGTGGTTAATATCGTCGATTTCGGATCGTAAGGACTGGTGTTCAATCCCACTCGTCATCTACTTTTTTATTAAATCGTGTTTACACAATAAAGTCAATTATTTATGTGTTTTTATAATCATTTATGTGTATTTATTGCCTTTTGTAAATCAACCGTTCAGCTGTTCAATTTTTTTGTCTCTTCTGTCCTTCCATCGATATCTTCTTTAGCTCTACTTGCCAAAGGCCAGCAGGGCTTATGTCGTGGTAAATTGTCCGTCGTCCATCCGTTCACCTTTTTCTTGTAGAAGCTATAGCATCCCCCACATTTTTCAAAGAATCTTATCCAAACTCGCACAGCATTTGTATAACCACAAACTCTTGAAGTTCTTGAACCAGCGTGATTGAACCACAAATGCTCCCTGCCACAGGGCTTACAAGCACTTTTTTTAAGGAAACTTAAAAAACACCTTTTCTCTGAAAGTTAAAGCCATAGACCATAGATATTTTAAACAAGGAAAAGAAGACAGTACATGGATTTTGCTTGTTATGATGATGTGTAAATAATAATAGAGAAGATTATAGTAGACGTTTTACTTAAGGAAACACTATTTGGTACTTTCAGGGAAATATGTTTAAAACTTTTGGAGATCTAGGGAACAGTGGAAATACTTTTAGAGATCTGGGGAACATGGACAAAATACTTTTGGGGAACTTTGGCAAATACTTTTGGAGATCTTGGGAACAATAGGCATTACTTTAAGAGATCCAGAGAACAGGGACCCCCCCTCCCCCTGGGAGGGCCTCTTTAATCAACCATTTCATCAGTTTTCCGTAAACGTAGAGCGATAAAATTTTCCACACAAATTCACATTGAAATACTCTTGCAATACATATAAAAATAATTTTACCCTTGTTTTCGTATTTACATATATCTGCACTTAAACACAGCGGAAGTTACTTATTTTGTTCAGTATATATGCATACATGTATACCCAATTTTAATATGTAAGTCTGGATAATTTCACCACTGATGTTAAGAGAAACTAGAAGGGTCCTCCATGGCCGAGTGGTCTAATGTGTCGTCGCAATATCACTCTCACCACTTAGGTCGTAGGTTAGAGTCCCGCTCGCTCAAAAAGCTTTATGTGAGAAAGTTACTTGCGAAAGGACTACTCGGATTCATTCTGAGGTTTTCTCCACCAACAAAACTGTATGTGCCATATATGACCTGAAATGTGTTGAAAAAACAAGAAGAGACTACTCAAATTGATAAATGTAGACATCTGTATCACCTGTTCCTTGCCATCATATTGGTATCAGCGTCGCCTTGTGGCATCGTTTTAGCCACATAAACTTTAGTTAATACTGCACTGGCAAATACCAGATCATAGTGTAATTTTAGTGAAAATACAAAGTGACAACGCCCAAATAAAACTTACCTTTACCATAATGTAAAGTGAACTCGGCAGTATCAGAATAGAAAATAATAATATCATAATAATTTTCCATATCCGAATGAAATTTAACCACCTAGAGTGCATTTGGTGTTTCGCATGATTTGGATTAAAAAATTATTAAACGTTCGAAGAGGGTTGATAATTCAAGGCATGGAAGCAGATTTACACAAGCTTCTAAAGCTTTTTTCTGTATCCTTTCCACATAATTCGTTAAACGTATGACTTTATTGTTAAATGTATGCTAAATATATGTACTTATGTGAATAAAATATTGTTTAAACTAAGGCTATATTTGTCAAGCAAATCAGGGTGCATGCGCAATCCGCATGTACACACAATACGCTGTTCAAATATTCAATTAACTACCTTCACGAAAAAAACGGAAAGTTATAAAGTAAAAAATGATTTTTCCCTGTGGTAGTCAGTTAATTTTCAACTATCAGTTTTAAAGTAAAAAGTGAATTTTCCCTGTGGAAGTCAGTTAATTTTCAACTATCAGTTATAGAACAAAAATTGTTTTGTTTCTTTTTGTAGTCGGTTCATTTTCAACTATCAGTTATAGAACAATAATTGTTTTGTTCCATTTTGTAGTCAGTTAATTTTTAACTATCGGTTATTATTAAGTAAACATTGTTTTGTTTTCTGTGGCAATCAGTTAATTTTCAACTATCAGTTATTCTGTAAAGTAAAAATTGTTCTGTTTTCGTAGGTAGTCAAATAGTTTTCAACTATCAGTTTAAAGTAAAAAATGTGTTTGTTTTTTAATTCCTATGGTAGCAAATTGAATGACATTTGTAATACCGTATTCCACCTGATAAACTGTCTGCAGGCAATGCATTTTTTAAAGGGGGCGTTTGTTTGGGTACATTTTTTTTTAATAATTGATGATTGTTTCACTAACAAACACATAAGAACTATGTTTCTTTTTACTGATAAAACTGGATCAAAGTTAGTGGGTGGGGTGTTTATACAGGGTGACACGGTAATTAATATTTACTGACCATGAAGGGAAACACTATAATGTAAAGTTCATTCGGGGTTTAAATACAACAACGCACCTCAAAGCAACAAGGAGAGTCATGTCTTATCATACACGACTTCTGTCTTTCAGATATGAGTTTACTTACTATATATGTTATCGCTGTACACAGTTATTACATACCATAATACGAACTTTAGTTTACAAATTGAATTCGGTTTATAAATGCAAGACGTAATGATTTTCAGATATATATTTAGTTTAATATTGGTATGCTTTGTTCATGGAACTGGTCACTATGGTAACAACAAACGACTTGTGCTGCATTCTGACTCGGATGTGGCTCAATAAATCGTAAATCTTAGGAAAGAACTGAACAACCAAAAGTCTGAGATTAAAAACCTGACAGACAAAATTCTTGAACGAGACGCAAAAATCAGTACGATGGAGAACAAACTCGTGCAGCTTGAATCCAAGGCTACAGGCAATAGAGTTTCCTCTACATTAAAACACCCGCTGAAGTATTAAGTGTTACATGTTGCTACATTGCAACCAAAGTTTCCTAGTTAATTAAATCTAGTCATTTATGTGGAAATCAATTCAAATAGTCTAATCAAGGACTTACTCGTATGTAGACTTGTCTCTATATAAGTTGTGTGTCGCACATTAGTTCTCTCTAAAAGAGTTAACATTTAAAAATAAAATGCAACTGTAATACCACAGACTCAACATATGCTCCCTTTGGTCACTAAGTTTTTGTGGCATTCGGAATGGGCGAATATGTACGATGTCTTTTTGGGGGTTCTATTTTGTTAAAACGACGTTTAATAAACACTATCTTAAAGGTAATAACTGGAAATTAATAACATTACAAATGCCTCTGAGCATGTTGCTTTATACATGGCTCATCTGAATTATCTTTATTAAATAAAAATGTCTATCAACAATTTCTGGACTGTTTCAAAACTTTTCAGGATCCGGGACTTCCTACGCCAGGTGGGGCCGTACGAGTTGTCCCGGGAACGGATCATAAATTGTATATTTCGGTTTGTATGCCAAGTGTCAGAATCAGTCTCTCTCATCTTCTAGAATGCAGTAACCGACCTCTAATGACTATTGCTTGATATTTATGCATCGAGGGCTAATAGATGGTCAGTTAACCGTACTAATGATTCCTGGGATCCTGAACGGTTAACAAGTATTCAAGCAGACCTATCTCTGAGAGTAACTGATAAAGTTCGTTGACTTGAATCAGTGGTGAGAGATGAATGACAATGTCAATCATCATGGAGACTAAGTTAACTGAACATAATTCTATAATATTATGTTTTCAGCTGCAGGTGAATTTTTAAATGTCGACACTATTATGGTAAAAGGTCAAAACAACGATGGTGAAATGTTAAAAATAATTTCGACTTTTCACTATTGAAATAATTGCGACTTTTCACTATCGTTGTCGACTGTTCACTATCGTCATTTAAATTTGCGGGGATGGCTCACAAGGGACACCATACTAAAGATATATATGGATGATTTTCTAATGTTCATCTAGGTGTGTAAAGTAAGCGTATTGGGCATGCCGTGTTCATTTTAACTGCCAGTGTATTGAGTAAAATGTGTGTATTGCTTTTACAAAGGCAAAAATACTATTATAATACTTAATATGATTCAGCCACTTACAGAGGCTACATGGTTCACATTGAAGCGTTAGTCTACTTTGTCATTTAGTGAACATTTCAAATGCTTGCAGTAGAGTATCGTTTGGAAACTTTGATAATATATTCCGGCGTATCCAAATCTGACATAGCTTTGATTATATCTCGGTGTATTCAGTACTTAGGGTACATATATTTATCTTCGGGTTGGAAGTTGTTATATAGAGGTCACGGTTATTGGTTGAACTAAGATGCTCAGTCAAGCAGATAGGCGGGAAAAAATTTCTCGTGCGTTTCAACTGACTTGAAACTATCTCGCGTCATTCGACAGTTCGACAAGGCAGAGTACACAAGTAAAATTTTGATAATTTAGAATTGTAATAAATGTATGTGTTATTAATCATATTTTTGTTTTGTTACAGAAATGACGATTATTTGTTGTCATAGGAACGTGAGACACGGTGTACGAGTGTATTCAGACTGTTTGGGACAGTGGTGTTGGATAATGATACATGAGATCTATACTGATCTTTATTTCTTTTTTCAATGAAAGTGTTAAGTGACATTAATGCCATTGTATTATAATGACAATATTTTTTTTCGCGACCACTGTTCATGTGTGAATGAAAATGTGTATAACTAGATTTAATAAAACTTTGCCTTGTCGATAGTATAAAACTTTGCCTTGTCGATAGTATAAAACTTTGCCTTGTCGATTGTATAAAACTTTGCCTTGTCGGTACTACTCCTATAATGTCTTTGTTATTTAATTAACAAACTTGAAATAAGATGATAAATGCTTTATGTTTGGATGAAATGAAAGTAAAACATAATTTGGTTTTATTTTAGGGTACATGGCGGGTGCTTATCGTCTTTCTAATGGCGGCGGAGGGACCAACTACTTGTGTTTAACCGGGCAACCACTCTGGGACTTTTACGACGAGACTGTAACAAGTTATGGCGACATATATGGTGTTGAATATCAGTTCTACGCGTATCACACTGACGGTGCGAGTAAATTCTTTGGATCGAATATCTTTTATGACGATGCACCCTGCGCAGTGTGTCATACAAGCAGGAGTACGACGATAATGATTCCTGGAGGATGGTTGGGCAAAAGAGTACAGCGGATATTTAGTATTAGGAAATCCTGGTTATACACAAGGAACTCAATACGCATATGTCTAGATCGCAGGCCTGAAGTTGTTGTTGGTGGCAATACCGATGATAACGAAAATATGCTTTATGTCGTTGAGGCAAAATGTGGCAAAAGTCTTGAATATCCGCCATATATAAATGGCAGGGAGCTGACGTGCGCTGTTTGTTCCCTGTATTATAGGACTGAATATCTGCAGTGAAAGGATGGCAATGCAGTTCTGTTAAGAGTAAACAATGGTAATCTGTGAAATAAGCCAATAGTATATTGTTTTAAAAAAAAGAATTTTGAATATGATTGAATGTTCTGCGTTATATTTATGCCATTAGGGGCTAACAGACGACACGTTAGCCACTCTTTCCTGAGAATCTGTACGGTTAACTAGTAATCGAGCACACATTTCTCTGCAAGTAACTTGAATCAGCGGTGAAACACGAATGATTGTGAGACACAATGGCGTATATAAATCATCACAGTGACTGTTTCCGGGCGGGGATTCGAACTCGAGACAACAATATCGATAGGCAAACGCGGTACCGACTGAGTTAACCGGATCTGGTACCCCTTATGAATAAATTGCAAATGAAGTCTAATATTTTGTGCTTCGTCTTTCATGACGTCTTTAGGACATCGCAATAAATCTGGTAGCTAATGCCAACCAAGCGATATTTATATATCGTAAAATGGATCAGAAATATTACTGGTCAAAAACTAAAAGTTTCAACAACATGCAAAACACTACAACAAAACCTTTACGCTTGAAAGTTTGGTTTGGACCCATGACATTAGATCACTCAGCCATGGAGGACTACGTTTTTTTAAGATTTGTACGAGATAAATTATAAATGACATTTATAGCCAGCCATTTTTTGACATTGTATATAATGAATTTCCATTTCAATCATTTGGTAAGCCCAGTTTCAAAAACGCATCTTATCAAATGTTAACTTGTGTTTATAAATGGTCATACTGCGAAATATCAGCAATAAATCAAATGGATATACAAGCGCTGTCGTAAACACAACACAACACATAGTCGGAGATGACTGATTATGGTTGATTGATTGATTGAATATTTAGCATAATGTTATGCCACCGAGGGCACCGAACCACTCTTTCCTGAGATCCTTGAAAGTTAACCAGTACTCAAGCACACCCATCTCCGCAAGTAACTGATACGTTTCCTACTTGAACCAGTGGTGAGAGATGAATGACAATGGGACACACTGTCGTATATCAATCATCACGAAGACTTTGGCCGGTATTCGAACTCGCGACTCCTGGATTGATAGTCAGACGCGCTACAGCAAAGCCTTTACGCTTGAAAATTTGGTTTGGACCAATGACCTCAGTGTTGAAGAGTAAGTGACCACTAGATCACTCGGCCACGGAGGACCACGTTTTTTTAGATTTGTACGAGATATACTATAAATGACTTTTATGCCAGCCATTTTTTCCATTGTATATATTGAATTGCAATGAATATACAAGCACTGTAGTCTACACAACACAACACAAAGCTGGAGATGACTGATACCGATTGATTGATTGATTGATTGATTGATTGATTGATTGATTGATTGATTGATTGATTGATTGATTGAACATTTAATGTAATTATTTGCTATCGAGGGCTTACAGCCGGATGATCAATTAACCGAACCACTCTTTCTTCAGATCCTTGAAAATTAACCAGTACTCAAGCACATCCATCTCTGCAAGTAACTGGTACGTTTTCTACTTGAATCAGTGATGATAGATTAATGACAATGGGACACATTGCTGTATTTCAATCATCACGGAGACTTTGGCCGGGATTCGAACTCGCGACTCCTGGATTTGATAGTCAGACACGCTATAGACTGAGCTTACCCGAGCTACCCGGATCGACCAACTGATAATGGACACATGGTAACCTTGATGCAGACAGTTGTGTACTTATCATTCAGCATTGTTTTATACATTCCATCTCAATGTGTATATTTTAAAGGTACAAACGACATTTTTATAAAAAAAATTTATTTTAACTTTTTTTTTTAAATAATTATTATTATCTACATGACACAACTATAACACTGTATATTTATATATATAACTTTGTGTTCTCTTTGTAATGGGGCACGGGTTTGATAAATGCTTAAAAGCCATTATATTCTCACCAGATTTAACGTGATTTGTGAAAAAAATGTGCTGAATCTAATGTTTATTCCATCAGTTTGATCGGTACTGTAACAGTCGAAATTAATATCATAATTAATAAAATTATTTTATCGGTATCTCGAAAAGTAGCCGTCAGTTTCAGAACAAGAACTGCCGGATGGACAGTGTACCCGACTTATGTAAATTACTTATACAGGGGAGCAAATCCATTAATATTTGTTTGAGTTACCAAGCCAATACCAAATGGAAATATAACGTTATGTTGAAAAGGGGAATAGCTAACTTAACATTAAAACAACCCAGTCAAGATGTGCCTGTAACAAGCCGGAAGCATTGTTAGATATGTTTATAAATGGAATAGAAAGCTTCAGAATTTGGAAATTCTTAAAGAAAACTAGAGTTATTGAGCAGAAACCGTTTTTTTGTACTTTCAAATTCACGTTGCAAGCCATGTTGAGAATATGAGCAGTTTTAACCACTAAACACTCACATTTATAATAAATAGATACTTTTCTTACATGGAACCACAACACCACTTAAATATATTACGTTTACTTAATATTACGAGACGTCTCTCTTGTCATTCCTATTATATCAATTATTATGCCGGCTTCAACTTCCAGCGTTTGATTGAATTTGACCAATCTTTCAACTCTGCCCTCTAAATGGTTATGTTAATTTATAATTCCCTCATTTACTTCTTCAGCGATTGGTTGCCTATGTGCAACATCTTTTGGGCAAGCTAATGAGATATACATGTATTGCCCTTTTCTCAGAATAATGCAGATGCAAGATGACAAACCATTTCCAGGTGTAAAGTGTTTCACCTTTTAAAATCTGCTTGATCAGCTGTACCTATTGTGTGACCGTTCTGTGAACATTCCAGAGCTGATGCACAGCCTTTTATATGCCATGATAGACTCTCTCAACTATAAAGTTTTGTATTTAGGACTGATGATTGTAGAACTTACGGTGCCCTGGGAGGAAAGATGCAAATAAGCGAATGAGAGAAGTAGGACCAAGTACGACGATCTTGCCCAGCAGTGCAGAGAAAGTGTTTGGGAAGTGTGGAACTATCCCAGAGAAGTAGGGGCGCATGGATTCCCAATTCCATCTCTATGGAAATTATTCAAAGACACCAGAATGTCAGGACTTAAAAAGAAACTTGCAGTCGGAAGAATCTCCAAAGCTGCAATAAATAGCTCCAACTGGCTATGGCTGAGAAGAGATGCAAGTAGCTGTGAGCCTACCACTAATGGGTAGTGTTCGACTAACACTATCGCTCCACCAACCCGAGCTTGTCCTGGTATTAAAGGAGTGAAACAAGTGATGACAGGTGGCCCCCAACTGATAACAACAGTGGTTAGCAGTGTAGCTGTATTATTCTTCAAGTTCTGGGACTGTTTAGGCAGGTTTCTCATCTCCTCACGACACGTAACTATTGATTTGGCAAATGTTTGATTTTCAGATGTTGAATAAATATAATTGATGTGTAATTTTCACCCTAAACATCCACTCAACATGCACATCTTAAATGATTGAAACGTGCTGACATGATCATTGATATGAAGTTCGTCTAACTGGTATGAATATCGTTATCGGATCCGGTCTGATTAAAAATCCTAATTACTGGTTTCTATCGAAACAAACATATGTCTGCATATTTGCAACACGATGTCAAGTGTTTGATCTATGTCATTACTTTCCATATTAAACAAAAAGAAATTGACTGAGGATGTTTTAAAGATGTCATAAATCATTGGAATATATTCTTTGTTTCCTGATTCGGTGTACCTGGTGTATTAGCTGCTGTAGTAGTCACTGTCAGAAACCGACCTTGCAGGTGGATATTAACCAGATAGACGTCTTGAGGGCGAGTTTTGACACATGGACGTCCGCAACGTGGCAGGTCTTTTTTTTGTCCTTCATATTTTGCAAAACATCATATTCTCAGATTTCTAGCATTGATACATTGGAAGTTATTTGCCATATATTATATCCTTCCTATTGTTTATCTCCCGCTGATCTCTACAAATGTTTTCTTAGGCCTTAGTTTATATTCGTTAGCCTTCAGAAGCAAACCACTATGTGTACATCACCTTCTTAAACCCTCACAGGTGTATTGGTTACACGACAGTAAAGGGGTATAACTGTAGAACGACAAATGCCGCAACCGCTAAAATCGAACTTAGTCTGTGTTTAGTCATTATAAACATTGTATTAAAATTTCAAAACATTTGTTTCAGGCCTTCAAGTTATTGCACGGAAACCCCCGAAAGTAAGTTTTTTCACATATTAAAGGGTATAACTGTAGAACAACAAATGCCGCAACCGCTAAAATCGAACTTAGCCTGTGTTTTGTCATTATAAACATTGTACTAAAATTTCAAAACATTTGATTTTGGCCTACAAGTTATTGCACGGAAACCAAAATATGACAGACAGACAGACAGACAGACAGACAGACAGACAGACAGACAGACAGACAGACAGACAGACAGACAGACAGACAGACAGACAGACAGACAGAAGACCCAAATAAGAGATGTTTGTCCAGAATGTTCTTCAACGCGCATCACAAAACACAAGTTATTATTACTTTCTGTAACTAAAATATACAAAGCAGGTAACAAAATAACTAGAACAAAGAACATGTATTATTCTAATATAATGCATATTTATACCATATAACATAATGCAATCTTATGCGGTATCTCACTGATTTACCGCAGTAAGTGGAATAGAAACAAAGATTCGTCAAATGGTTACACAGAGAAGCATACTAGAACCCATTCTCTTTTTATGCTTTGTTAATAATGAATGAGAGTATTATTTTAGAGTACAGTGTTGTAAATGATACACCAAATGACCATGATCCTTGTTGCCATACCAATGTCATTCTAGAAAATACCCACACTATCCCAGTCATATTGTTAAATAAGGTTGTTCAGAATTCGAATAAAGGTCTAAATCATGATACTTGTAAACAAGATCAACCCTCTGGTGCATGTGTATAGTCCTAAAAAGTCCTTGTCTACAGGGACTATTCCACCAGACTGGAGCCAGACTTTTGTAACTCCATTCTTTAAAAAAAGTAGAAATTTTTATGTCAAGTAAGTTCAGACCTGTGTCCCTCATTTCTTGTAAAGTGCTTGAACACATAGTGGCTATCAATGCCCTCGACCATCTAAACAATTTTGATATACTAGTTAACAATCAGCATGGCTTCCCTGCCAGGAGATCTTGTGAGACCCAGCTAGTAGGTTCTATTCATGACCTTGCCGAAAGGCCAAGTAGATATAGCCATCATAGACTTCAGTGAGGTGCTTGATGTTCACCATAGAAGGCTCCTATACAAGATTGCCCATTATGGTATCAGGGGACACACCAATGACTGGATCAGGGCATTCCTTACAAACAGGACATCGCAGGAGATAGTATATGGTGCAATTTTCAGAAAAGCATCTGTAGATTCTGGTGTCCCACAGGGCTGTATCTTACGACTTCTTCTATTCCTGCTATACATTAATCAGCTGCCTGCCACAGTCAAGTCCAACGATCTACATTTTGTGACGATTGTGTCATATACAATCAGATCAGAACATCAGCTGATACAGCAGAACTACGGGAAGATCTTGACAGGCTGGCTGTATGGGAACAGAAATGAAATATGTCCTTCAACATCAGCAAGTGCCATATCATGCATTTTACCAGATCAGGGAAGTTCCATCACACCATCTTCACTTGATACTGCCAGTCAAGCCATTTACTTATGGGTTCAATTTGCTTCAGATCTATCATGGACTCTTCATATCAACACAATAATGTAAAGAAAGCCAGAGCCTTTGGTTCCTGCAGAGAATGGACGGACGGATGGACAGTGTCGACTCAGGGGAAAGTACAATAGCCCCCCTATTCTATGAATAGTCAAGCTAAAATGTTTATATTTAAGGATATCTTTGAACGTTGGTATATACGTTATTTTAGACCAATTAGATTCTAATTATAAAAGTCATGCAATGTTTGATGGCGCTTTATACAGGTGTTTTTGATGAACTCTTATCGTACACCATGAGTTTATCAGTACTAGACACACATTATCTCTCCTAAACACTAACTACTTACCCATATATTCAGAGGTTGGAGGTTAATGGCTAGAAAAAAGTTGATGACTTTTCACAAAAACTGTTGCAGGATTGGGATTTAAACTCACAATGCTGGATTGAGTTACCCAACAACAGTAAATGACAGCTACCTGGGCTTGGATCTCTGGTACCATAGCATGCACTCCATTGTAATGTACATGCAGAACTGTAACATGCAGCAACATAGTGATTCAACTATGATTATGCACTAGGAACTCAAGGATAACCAAACTACAAGTTGTTGTTCTCATTTTTTTATTTGCATTTATTTTCAAAATTGTTCTTAAAAAGTATACTTTAATGTTCCATGTAGCGAAGAAACAATCATAAATATCATAACATTCAATAAATCTCAAGATTGCTTGGATTGCCGAGATGTAGCATTTAATTGTATTTTATGAAGACCTGAAGAATCGAAATATTGAACATAAGAGTCCCTATAATCATATTCGAGAATCTGGGAATAAAAACTATCCTTACCATTTTAATCTTGCCTCAGAGATAAAATACTCTCTTATCAAAATATAATCTCTGTAAGCAGCATGTAAACAGTTTTATGGATGATGAATAAGTCTTTTTTGCACTCAAATTAAACATTTCTTCTTTATTTAATTTTTTTTTAATTACTTTTAAAACAAATAAATTTTCATAATCATTAAAATAAAATATATCACAAATGCAAGAAATATAACTATGAAGTTAACGATGATTTAACAATTAATTTTTTTTTTAACATAAATGTAAAATAATGAATATCTGTAATGGACGGAATGAATATGAAAAAGAATAACACAACATCAATTAAATATATCACAATTGTTGAATAAGGAACTATCACAAACACGGTATTATATGTGCATTAATTCTTAAAGCAAAGGAAACTTGTAACCATTGTTGTAAAAAGATGGTTGGTAAATATTTGAATAATTGAACTGTTACTTGAAATAAATAATAAATAACTTAATTTTTTTATACATTTAATACTGATCTTCTTATCACATTTTCATATATATTAATTTTGGATAAATTCGATAAATGAGTTTATATCTACATGTATAAACCTGAAGTGATTCATTCCAATTTTATAAAACCTAAATACGCCTTAAGATCATTTCCATTTAACCTCAAAATACTATTAAGACTGAACAAGTTTAATATAAACATTGAACAAAAAACGTTTATATATACAATAGTCTGTCTTTTCATCAAATTGTCCATTTTAATATTGATTGATTCAGTTAAAGACACCTGTCCATCTGTTATCTCATCTCAATACACTTTTTGTTGTTGGGTTATTGTTCATATGTCAAAATGATCACTTGAAGAATCTCCAAAAAAAGCTTTCTTCCTTTAATATGAGCAGCAGAATTATTTACGCACTGCATACATTTACATTTCATTCACTTATGTTAACACACTTTCAACATAGTTTCTATGCACATTTATATCAACCCTCTTAATCAACTGTCTAACATAGCAGCACAGTATTTTTAGTAGTCCAAACTCATGAGAAGGGCAGTTCCTCGCTTGGCCCAGTGGTCACCAGACTTATCCCCACATTTCAGCTCCACGGCTACAATAAACGATGGACGACCCATACTGCCAGTACGGTTGGGGAAGTAGTAACAGGGACACGTGTAGATACCTGTAGAAAAATGTATATCATTCATTCAGTAATAATTTACATGAAAAGTCAAAAAGATCTGCAATGTACATGAGCAAGGACTAATATAGATTTGAATCTCTCTACTAAATGTTGATAAAATAGCATGCAAAGAATTAATAATTTGGCAAATTAATTATTCACATTTCACAGGCAACTGTTGTTTTTTTTTACATAACATGTAACGTTTATATTATGTTTTAAACATGCAAATGATCTTGTATTTAAAAACTTGCAGTTTGAAGTAAAATTTCAAGTACTTTCCTTGATTTTTTAGCTGCAGTATACAAATTTTGTAATCATAAGTACTTCAACAAGAGAGAATTCAATGTGCAAAGAAAGAATTTTGATTTGAATTTCTGAGATGAAAATGAGATTTTATGCTAATGCGCAAGCATTCATATCATCCCAATCAGTTAGTTTTCCTCCTCCATATAAGTCCTTGATAGAAGTAAATAATTTTTTCAGTACAAAATGTACTATTAAATGAATGTGCATATTGAAATCAAGTACAGTCTACAGTCTGGATAAGATTTATAATTAAAATAATTTGACCTGACGAGGGCTGTCAATCGAACAGGTCGATAATCCAATCATCGATAGGTATTGTTACTTAGAATGCCATTTTAATTAGATATGCTAAGTCTCTAATCCAATCATCGATAGGTATTGTTATTTAGAATGCCATTTTAATTAGATATGCTAAGTCTCTAATTAAACAAATACTACAATGTATGTACTTGGATAAACAAGGATATGTGGCCAGTTGGCGGTGATAATCGCTTTCGCATCAGGTCAATTAGAAGGCCATAACTATGACATACAGATATCAAAGTACTACATGGACTGATAACAGGGCTTGCATAAATATCCATACGCCTTCCTAATTTGATTGCTTACATTGTAGCACTTTGTTTATTTTATACAACATTTTTAAAAAGTGACATAATATATTGACCATAAAATATTTCTTGTACATAAAAAACACATGAAAACGCAGGAAATGAATAAATGATTAAAAAGTAGTTCCTGTCACGTATGAATATTTTGGTGGTGATCAGGCTTGATCACAACAACAAAAGCAGGGCTATACCTTTGACATTAATCCAATCTAATCATATGACAGACAGGCATTTATAATGCCTTCATAAATAAAAATCTTCTCTTTCTTCAAGACGCCAAAGCTTACCTTTTGTGACCTTCTTCTTATTCTCAACAGGTTTGAAGTGTATTGTAGGTATCTGGCATACAAGCTGCATTGGGTTAGCTTCTATCAGGCACTGGTTCTTTTTGTCCCAGCCAGCCCCTTGCAGGAACAGACCTTTGATGTATACCCCATCCTGCAGATAAAACATCATGTATACGTGTATAAATATAGTCTTTAATCATAAAATTAATGGCAGCATACCAGTTTAATATAAAAATAACTGTAAGCATAAAAAAGCGTTCATTTCTTTATATTTAAGAAGAAACATTTTTTGTTAAAATTAACCCCTTTCTTTTGATACTAAACTCACAAACATATGTAGGTTGGTTCAGGAGGATTCGTGTTTCCAAGACTTAAAAAATGCCAAAAATGCCTCCCGAAATTTAGACAGGCATTTGAAGTCACTTATCTCTGTTTATGTCTTTGCTTTAATACAGCATTTCTGGTCAAATGTATGTATGAATTTGAACAATATAACTTATATATTTTATATATAAATGATTTACTCCCTTTAATCATATATCCATGATTTTTTTTGCTTGCATACCATTCAGAATTTTTATAGATTTTTTTGAAACAAGCCATTCTAACCTGTGCTTTTAATGAGGCAGGTAAATTTGATCTCAACCCGAGAGTGAGGTAGAAATATCTCAAACTGTCAAAATTATCTGGTTTAAAATAAGTTCATGTCTGCTGATGCGATAAAAATAACATGAATGTGTTAACAAACTAAATAAACAAACATTTGATTTTTTTAAACAGAATTGAAAATAATGTCACTCGAAATGCCGAATGACTTACCTTTGGTGGACCGGTAATATTCGTATCATCTACTGTCATCACACTGAACTCCCAAGACAGACTGTCTATTGACACGCTGTTCAGACGAGCAGATGTCTGTAGAACTGCCGTCAGGAAACCAGTTGGGAAGGTGAAACCAGACATCCAGAAGATCGACGGTGGATGAGCAGTTGTCGCCCATTTTTCAAGCTGTTCTACCCTTTGGACGAGATCTCGAGTCCAAGCTGCAAGTGGCTTCAAGGATGGGTATGCCTGGATAATGATATTGAATGATTACTACCATGTTAATAAAATTTATGATTTTTTTCTATTTTTTTTTTTTTTTTATGATTTGGTTTACTTTCAACACATTACAGGTTACACACATGTATGTATGGAGTCCTGGGCCCAGTTTCACTAAACATCTCGGGCTGAAAAAACTCAAAAATTTAAAATTTTCTAAACTTTTATTTGAACTCATAATATGACCACATATAATTGATATTACAACAAATCTTTACTCATTGGTAAATGATAATATATTTTCAATGAACAATCATTCAGATGAGTTGCATTATCAAACATAAGATAATATATTTAATATTTAACTTCTGATTGATGCAAACTTGCAATTACCACAAACATTTGTAAATACATATTTACATTATTATTATTATTATTATTTTTTTAATAAAGTTTATCGTCATTTTTAACACATTTCAAGTTTTATGACATATCCAGTTTTAATTGTGGTGGAAGACCTCAGAATGAATCTGAGTAGAACCACCGTCCTTCCATAAGTAACTGGAAAAAGTGGTATGTGATTTTGAGACGGCGCCATATACCACATAATTATTCAAATTCCTTTACCTTTTCCCAGGATGGTGGCACTCTGCCGTCAAAGATACAGATGAAAATATTCTCGAGTTCCAGAGTCATGACCACCATACCCTGGATACCCATTTCTAGATCTTTCAGAGATTTACGAATCTCATTCAGCAACAGGTTGTATCTCTGGATCTATAAAAGGAAAAGTACTTTATTAACAACATGTGATAGCTATGTCACTGCTGATGAAATATCATATACTGTGATGGTCATGTATAACACCATGTTATCAACTTGTTCACTGCACAACAGTAAAACATCTGGGGGCGTTCTCACAAAAAACTTACTACAAAAGGTCTTAAAAACGTAAACCAACAATTATTCATGGTATTTTTAAGTTGTCCAAATGAACCCAAAGTTGGCTAAGCCTAAATCATGCAGAAAATCATATACTTTCTGAAAATGCAATAATTTTAAATATCGATCAAAATTTGAGCATACATTAATGAAATGATCAAATTGACTTATGGCAATATTTATTGTAAGTTATTTTGTGAAACACAGCACAGACATTTGCAATGATTATTATTTCCATAATACAAATTTCTAATTTTTATATTACACTTTAGGATCAAGATTGTCTAATGTCTTAATGATGAAAACCAGCCTCTTTTTTTTTTTTGGTGTGCAAATAAATTTTCTCTTGGACTCTTGAATGTGCAACATGTCAATTAATTTTTTACTTTCCTCAGTAAATTACTTTATTTTTTTTTTTTAAAACTACAAGTTTAAAGAGTTTGAATTGGTCAATGTCCATAAATTTATGAACACTTCATACATTCTTAAATTAAAGATATGATACAAAATTTATCAATGTTGCTACTATTGTTGCTACTACAAACATTCCTATCACACAAATACAATGGATAGATAGAATGAATGTCTACTATTACAAACATGTTACCTCTTGGAGAAGGACCACGTTCAGTGGGGAAGGCTCTGTGGAGAGAAGTTTGGCTGTGTTTTCATAGTCGATATTCTCTGGAATCTGTTTGGAGATGTTCGCAGAAAGGTCCAGCACCTAAAGAAAACAAGTAGACATTTATAACTTTAGAAATTTTGGTGTCTGAGTAATTAAGAGATTACTAGGAGAAACTTCCACGAGTATTAGGCTGAGATCATTAATGATATTCCACTCCAATGTTTTACTAAATTGATCATAACTGATGCTCTACCAAGGTACTTGTCAAAATAGTGATATATAGATAAGGTATTCCAACCATGTTTCACTGTTTTAGCAGGAATTATGGCTCTGCCAAGGTTCATATAACAAAGAAATTTTCTTTAAAACAATACAACCATAAATAACAACTCTTTTTTAAGAATTAGTTGTGACAGACAAATAATTCTATATGATATATAGTGGACGTGTAACTTTAATGGTGAGAGGTAAGTATCTCCCAAGTTGATGCTGTTGATGCTGCTGCATGGTGTTTAGCATCACTTTCAGCAATTATTTTAGTTTTTAGTTATATCATCATGGTGTATACTTGAGACATTATTCAAAGTGCTGTCACACTTGAATGTCATTCTGCATTCACATGGAATGATACTGCACCCAGTCAAATTATACTGACACCGGGCCTACCAAACTTAGAAACTATCCTCTACATACTGAGCACCAAGCAAGGAAACTTCTAGCACCATTTTTTAAATCTTTGGTATGACCCAGCCAAGGATCATACTCACGACTCCCGCATGCGAGACTGATGCTCTACCCCTAGACCACCGCTGCTGTCTCCAATTTCAGTAAGTTTTATGTTTCTCATATTACAGACATCTTGTATACTCTTATAGTTTTCATTGTTTGAGCCACTCACCTTGTCTTCCCTGGATTCACCAGCGGTGGAGGAGATCTGTGGTTGCAGAGACAGCAGGGTATCAAACATCATCCTCGTCTCCTGTATCTGGGACTGTATATCAGCATTTGGGTGCTGCCCGAATGCCTCGGGGTGGTCAATGTTGGGCAACATACTCACATACTCCTTGTATGAGGACAATGGGCCATCTTTGGGCACGTAGTAAGATGGCAGTGAAGACATTCTGCGGAGAAACAGTAATGGTCAGAGTCATTAAAGCTGAATTGTACTTTAGGACAATTTTTCTCACATAAAGTGTTTTGATCAAGCTAGGCTCAAACCTTCATACAGTGACTGACATAAACTTTTATATGCATAGAGGTAATAATGATATCTTGGAAAAGCATTATATTTTTTTGGTTCCTTATAGAGATGGATTAAAAATTAATGATCAATCTACCTTTTTTTTTCTGAGTTATGTGAAAAATAAATTTCATAGACCTACTAATTTATTATTAATCAAATTCGTTATCCAACTGGCACTTACACCTGAAATTCAGGTTCAATCCTCAGACTAACCTGTTGCCTCAAAAAAAAACCCACTCAGTATTAATTCTACTCTGAAAACGGACTCAAGAGTGGTTTATTCATATACTGGTAAACTTTGAGCTTGCTTTTCAATTAAGTTAAAATAGATTAGTATAAACACTTACTAAACTCGTTGACAAATATGTCACATTGTTCTGCGGAGCCTAACATAATATATTTTTCATCCTGTTTAAAAAATCAACACTAAAAGATGACTAGACAAGATCCTCTATTACTTCTAAACAAAATTTATCACTCACTTGAAGAATGGCACAGTCAGGACATTATCGTTAAAGAAGTCTGAGATGTAGGTCATGAGGAGGCGTCTGTCCCAGTCATCTGTAACATGACCTCCATAGTTAATACCAGCAATCAGGTACTTGAGGGCCTCCCAGGGAGTTTCATCATAGTCATCTAGGTAAATACTCAACAAGTTCTCTGATACCTGCAATGTACGAATCAAATGTTCAATTTCAAAAGTGTTCAAACTTCTTTATTTTTATGATATTCATTTGTCTTTACAGAGGTATGTTTTATTCATATTCTTCTATCAAATAATGTAGAAATTCTCAATAAAATTACTTTTTTTATTTTTTAACAGTTTAATTGCTTTTCAACACATGTATTCGGTGACCAGTTTTGGTTTAAACAATATTTCATTCAAGAACCGTACATAGTATTGTATTACATAACAAGTTGCAGTTCTTAAAATGAGAAATAGTGCTAAGAATTGGGATTGAGAAAAAAGTTGATTTTAACTTAGCTTGTATGAGTTTAATTTCAAATTTTATTAGTATAGGAAGACCCCATAATTATATGAATTACTATCTCAGAAAGTTAGAAACAATAAATACTGAAAAAGAAAAAAATGTATAAACATAAACTTGCAAAACACCTATCCCCTGTATCTGAATGAATGAGTAAAAGAAGATAAAATCAGTGAATTCTCTTTATTTTCTTCTCTTCAACCAATACTCATTTTTTTATTTGAAATATTCTGAATAAACCATTATTTCATTTATCAATTTTTGCACATTTGGCTAAACTGAAATTATTATGGAACAATATGATAAAGTCTATATGAAATGTAAAATAACTGTTATGGAAGCAGATTCACACAAGCTTCTAAAGTTTTTTTTCTGTATCTTTTACACATAATTCGTTAAACAAATGACTTTATGCTTTATTGTAAAATGTATGCTAAATATATTTACTTAATAATAAAAATAACAATAAAATATTGAATTATATGAATTAGAATAGAACCATCCTCCTCATACAAGCAACTATCAAACTGTCTCATGCTGAGGTAAGCTTGAAACTACATGTACAACCTCAGTTGTGAGAGGTATGAGATATTGACATGGTTCCATCAGCCACCTGACCACAGAAAATTATCAGGTAAACTGCGACCGTTGATTATATAAATACATGCTATGTATAGTGAAACTTCATCATGCAAATCATGGACTGATGACTACTTTTTAACTTTGTATTATGATTTATATTATTATACAAACTTACCTCAAAGTCCGAGTCATTGAATTCATACGCGATATTCCAACCAAGCATCAAGAACTTCTTTCTCTCGAGGAGAACGGAGTGGAAGAAGCAGAGACAGAACATCAGTTTACGGTACTTGTCCTGTTTGTGACAGCGAGCAAACTGCTGTTCCGTGATCAAGTTGTACAGACGCTTCAAGTTGGCTTTTAAGCCCTGCAATGCATATATAGAAATGTAAGATATTTCATTTAGTTATTTGTACTCTCCTTTTTTGGAACACTTTAAAAACATACACATCATATTCAAAGCATAAAAAGTTACTAGTATGAATGGGATATGTTTTATTGGTGAAGAAATATCTTAGAATTCATATGAGAAAAAACAGGACTCTTTAGCAAGTAACTTGCAAATTTTCACTCATGATTTTTTTTGAATGGGGCTTAACGCCATTTTCAACACATTTCAGATATCTAGTTTTGTTGGTGGAGGAAGACCTCAAAGAGAATCTTTGTGAAGACTCTTCAATTTAAGACATAACATTTATACTTTTCTTCAATTTCAATTACAACACTTTTTGGAACATTTTGACATAATACAAAGTATGTAAGGCCATTCATAAAATGTCTGTGTTTGCTGTTACTTGACCAAGAATTTCAAAAGTGGGAAGGTAGGTAGGGTTTGTTTGTTTTGAAAAATGTGAAATTCTTTAATACATGTACGACATACACGGAAAATATTCTAAAAATGACTTTCATCTATTTAATCAAGGTATGACTCTTTTACATTGGTAAATCTGGAATCAGCAAACATTTATTTATAATTTTTGGCATAAATTACCTTTGGTGGTTCTGTGGTCATCTTGATGCCCGTCTGTAAGATAGCTATCGGGAATTCTGGGTGGGGACTGGAGCTGAGCCAGAGACGGAACTCAGGGTGGGGCTCCTCTACTTGTAGCTGCTCTACTAACTTGTCCAGTTGCGGCATCCAACTGAGGGACAAGTGACAATTGGCAAGGAACACCCAATTACCCTGAAAAAGTTAAAAATTAATGTAAACTCATGGTTATCAACTGTTCATTTAACAAGTAATTAATAAAACTAATTACAGATATACATGAGGTTTTAACTCATTATTTTACATGGATTGTTTTTGTCTTACATCTTCTTACATGCTATTCTTAAAAGATTGTAAATCAACATAATTTTTTTATTGATTTTGTTTAGAATATTCATCATAAACATTTTGGTGGTATGCATGAAAAAAAATCAATCATGGTATACAACTGTGATGATGACTAATTAGATTCCAACACTGGGTAACACTGTTATCAAGAAATTATATAGAGAAGGAAATGCAAATGATTAAGATTTTGTGAAATCTCACAATATCTCATTTTCAATTATCTTAACTTCCATTCATCTCAGGAACACAAATCAAAATTCTTACATAACAGAATGAAATTTTCATCAAAACAATATTATGTTTGAAATTGTTGAAATACTTTTGGCTACAAAATTTGTATACAGCAGCTAAAATAAAGACAAATTACGAGAAATTTTCCTTCAAACTTCAATATCTTTAATTCAAGATCATTTTGACAAATTAAAACATCTAAGAATTCATTTTACAGTTAATATAAAAGAAATCAGTTGCCTATGAATTCTGAACAATTAATTGCCAAATAATTAATCCTTTGTGTGTCTTTAACGACATTTAGCTAGGAGATGCAAGTTTCCTGTCCTTCTACACACTTCCTTGCTGTTATGTAAGATAACAAAATAACATATTTCATATTCAATTTCATGGAAACCCTACCTCATATGGATGTTCACATTGTTTTTATAAGACACTTCTGTTTCATATTTAATTTCATGGAAACCCTACCTCATATGGATGTTCACATTGTTTTTATAAGACACTTCTGTTTGATTATCTTATACTGTACAAGTGTTACTATACTCTTCCCATATACTCGTATGAATACTATATTTAGGTTGCTGCCAAGTGTATAGCGATAAAAATGTAAATATATTTGAGCTGAAATAAAGGAATTAAATTGAATTGAAATTTGTTATGAATGAAACTTCTGCAGAGGTTTGATTCAAAAACCTCCACTTGGAATATCCTTACATCAACCTACTAATCATAAAGAAAGTGTTATACTCCCATACCTATAGAACTGTAAGTATATCACTTGTACAAACTTGAACCCAATGACCTACCTCTCTCACACCTTCCTTGATCATCCTGGTTGCTATTGGAGCTTGACCTTGACCTAGAGACAGAGCATGGAATCTCTGAGCCATACCACTGGTCTCTGCCAGCTGCAGTAAGGCACTTGTGGGATCCTGTCCAACAGAAAAATAAAATATTATCAACCTAACATGAAATATATTGTTAACAGTGTAAGTTGGTTAATAGAATATAATATTCCAGGCTCCTGTTCACCAACATAAGTATTTAAAACTTAAATCTAAGAATGATCATGATGTGAGACTGGTTCCGGTTAAATAACAAATGGTTTCACTAAGACGGATTATATAATAGATAAATAACCAGTCAAAATTTACTTTAGTTTTTGAGTATATAAATAAAATGATGGTGAAACAAAAACCAGTTTTACTATAAAATTCCAGATTAATGC
Organism: Panopea generosa; assembly: GCA_029582155.1. Classification (NCBI taxonomy): domain Eukaryota; kingdom Metazoa; phylum Mollusca; class Bivalvia; order Adapedonta; family Hiatellidae; genus Panopea; species Panopea generosa. Next base: position 62,047,145 of record CM055907.1, read on the forward strand.
AACAAAGTTCATTAAACTGGATGAAAACTGAGTTTCGCAATTGTGTCCTTCGGTGCTGCATGTTTGATTTTCTATTTATAGTAAGTCCTTAACTTTTAATCATAATTATAGTTTAAGAGGCAATCGCAAGTTTCATTTTATAACTTTTTTTAAAAATCTTTGTTGAAATCCTTTTGTGGAATACTAAATGCCTGTAATATTTTGCTCATTACATGAAAGTTCCATTTATGAGTTTCCTACCATCTTCATAACGGCAGTTAGATTGTTTTTACAAAGGTTTGAGTCACTTAACAGAATGGTAAAAATTATGTTTCTTGCATAACTACTTCATGTTAATTTCTTGTTTATGGTGAAATTACTGATATTTGATATTTTTGGTGCCAAACTATCTCTTAATATCTCCGAAAACACTAATAACAGCTTATAAAGATCTGTTTGAGTACGTACCACTCCTGGTGAAAGTACAAAGATTAACGGTGTCCTCGTGGTGGAGTCATCTACCACCTGCTGCATGTCAAGGACTGGTGGTTCCACAAACTTGGAACCCAGATTATTTGTGATGAAGGACGTGGCACAGAACGACACACGATCCGGGCGCAGGGAGCGGATTATCAACATCTTCTGAAGCTCGTTACATGCATTGTCCCATTCACCTGGAAATGTTTATAACTAAGAATGAGTAGATGTTACACAGTTTAAAGGGAATATATCAGGATTTTTCAAAATTAAAAAATTGATGAAAAACATTTTTCGGCCCCCAATATAGCATGCCTACATGTAATCACTGACCATGTTTTGCTAAAAGAATATCTATTTATACATGTCTTCGACTTTATATCAAAATGGAAAAATCTTAGCAAGATGTTTGGAGAAATCTATGTAGTTTTTGGATGAGACAGACTAAAATTACGATTAAATGGTAAAAACTTAGAAATCGAAACTTAATGAAAATTTTAGGTCTTCTGTTAATTATCAACTATAAGAAATGAATTCGGATATGTAAATTTAGAATGTTTCTAGTTAAAGGATTATAGTCCTGAGCCGTTTTTGGCGCAGACTAGACATTGCAGGGACTGAACCTCCTTAATGTGAGGCAGACACTTTACCACTGAGTCATACCACTGCAGATCATACATATATGTTAATGTACATTGTACTGTTAAACAATAATCTTAAGATTGAAAACCTACCAGGTAATGCTGTATTTTCTGGTTCATTTGATGTGTACCAGATATTCCAGTCACGCGGGTACTGCTCAAAGGATGTAATGACGCCATGGAAGTTGGTCAGCTTCTCTAACTCAGTAATATTATCCCAGGCTACATCTGATAACCAGGCTGAACAGGGGTTGTCCATCTGGTTCTCTCTGTCCAACACCTGTGCAGGAAATCAGAATGATTTTATTTAGGCAAAGGAAAATACTATTCATCCATATACATTGTAAATGTAAACTGTGCAGGAAACCATAAGATCATCATCTTAGAAAAAAGGAGCAGTTCTGATTTTAACATTATTTATCTGTATATACTGAAGCTCTAAAAACAGAATACGACTGACTACTGTGCTTGCGAATATTCTATCCCATCTCCTAATTCAGGTTTGTTACACCCAAATGAAAAAAGCAGGGAATTCCCTGCCCTGCCTGTCCCACAATTCACAACACTTCGAATCTTTTGACATGTAGTTGGGGCAATTTGAATGCCAAGATAGATGCATGTATATTTAGTATTCCATTACCAGCTGAAAAATCTTGCTTTTATGGCATTTGGTTTCAGAGCTGATTTTTCATAGCTCAATACAAATATTGTCTCATGACCTGCTTGCCATCCTGCACATCTGGATGATAAAAAACAAGAATACTCACCACACCTCCTCTAAGGAAGAAGTTATATTCATCCATGTTGAGTTTGGAGGCATGTTCCAGAATCTTGGCACACATTTGGAATGAGAACAGCAGCTTGTGTCTCTCAAACAAACCTCTACATGTGTACCTGAAGTGGAGAATTGCATGGTTGAGTGATTGGGTGGGTGGGTAGTTGGGATGGTGGGTATAGGGAGTGAGTGTGTGTGTTGGACACAAATACAAAAACATCATATGTTGCCAAGATCTTTGTATTGACCGAGCCAAGGATCAACCCCATGACCTTCCACATGTGAGTCAAATGCTCTACCACTACACCACCATTGCTGCTTTATTCATGAGTGAATTTACTGACTGAGAGCTAAACAATATAAAATTAAAATTTAACACAAAAATATTCCATTACCTGTAGACAGCGTAAGTGTGGTATTCATTCATGTGCTGGATTCTCTCCTCCAACTTGGCACTTCTCTGAGACTTGTCTATGGACATGATGAACAGCTCAATGTAAGCATCCAGGGAGAACTGGTACATAGGGTCCATACGTCCCATGTCATTCAACACGAAAAACAGGATAGACGCTCTCTCCGCAGCTGGTCTATAGCCCTGGTAGAGAATATAAAGTATTATATACATGATTTGTGAAGAGCAAGATTGAAGGTCACATGGGGTCATGAGATAATCTTAACTTAACAGACCTGTCTTGCATGGGTATATAGACATCACAAAATCATATACTGAAGTAATTATTTTGATACAAAGTTCAGCTCTTTATTGTATCTATTTGTATGTTAGATTTGAATTTGTTTGTATATTCAGCATCATTTTTATGCCATCAAGGGCTTACAGACGATCAGTTAACCTAACAACTGTTTGTTTTTTGTTTTAAACTTATTTATTTTACTTCGATTGTGAAACAAGTTCTTACAACTTAGACAAATCACGCTCGAAGTCTTCCTGGGTAGTACCAGTTCAAAGCATATGCGGAAAAAATGCCTTGCTCAAAGACACCACACATAGCCGTAGCGGAGGATCGAACCCACGACCTTCCGATCATGGGTTCGGTGCTCTACCACTGGACCATGCGCTCATCCTAACAATTCTTTCTTGGATCCTGGTAAGTTAACCTGTACTCGAACGTTTCCCACTTCAATTAGTGGTGAGAGAAAAATGACGAGACGCAATGTTTTATATCAAATATCACAAGACTGTGGCTTGGCGGGGATTCAAACACACGACCCCTGATTTGATAGTCGGATGCACTACTGACTGAGGCAATTTTGCTATGAGTTGTCTATAAGGAAATCTAACTCTTGGGTCAAGATATCTTCAATGTACCTTCATTTCTTTAATGCCCAATAAACACGATTATGGATCTTGTATAAATATTCTAAAATTAAAAGCAGCCATAACTGAACACACAAACCTCTCTTGCTGCATCAATCTTCACTTCAGTTTGTTCTGAGACTTGAAGTTGTTCCGACACTTCCTGCGATGTAACCTTGGACGTCTGTAGCGTATTTACAAGTTGTTCGTCATCTAACAAAGATCCCTTTGTTTCATTGAGAAGTCTGCAAAGTTTTGGTCAAATGTTACAAGACACAGAGTAAATGTACATACTTGGGAATTGGTAAAGGTTTCTAATATATATATATATCCTATTTGTTATCAACCAAAAATTGTTTAGTTATCATTTAACAAATAAATTTAAAGGGAATATATTAGGAAAAAACGCTATGAATGTCTTAAAAAATAATATTATTTTGATACGGATAAAAAGCATCTCATAATCATTAATAAATAAAATTCAATGGTTTAGCATTTCTAGTCCAAAAAAACATGACAAAAATATATATCTAAAGTTGTAAATTTGAAAAGAAATTATTAAATAGTGCCTGATGACCATTACATCATCATTCAGACTTTTTCTAAGATAAAACAATTTTTATTTTTTGTAAACCTGTAAAACGAACCAAATTAAAAATTCAAATGAAATCCTGTGACCCAATTATATGTCACAAAATATGCTGCAATTTTAGGTGGAGAAAACTATTTTAGTCTAGCCGAGGCACATAGCCCAAGTTAAGAAATCCCTTTTTGATGTTCAACTAGATATTCTTTTGGCAATACAGGGTCAGTGAGTATATATAGACACGGTATATTGGAGATAAAAATCTTTATAGCCAATTTTAAAATACTGAAAAATCCAGATAAATTCCATTTAAATGAGAAATGTATACACAATGTTTATTATACCTGAGAATCTCATCTTCAAGCTCTACAAGTTTCTTCTTTCCCTCAGCGATACTTCTCACTAAACTGTCTTTCTTCTCCTCCAGGTCGGGCCTCTCCTTACGTACTACAATACCCAGCAACTGGGCCTCAAGACCTGAAATACAGACAAGTGTTAGTGATCATGGAATGTGTCGTCATCTAGTGATACGATAAAGCATCAAATCAGGATCTGAGGGTTGTGGGTTTGATTCATTGCCACGGCCATATGTGGTATGTTTGAGCAAGACCCTTTATTCACATACATGTAATACATACTTAGTACTACCTAGAAAGACTCCTGTTGTATTTCACAATCTATGTAAAATAAACAAGTATTAAGATATTAAACCATAAAGGTACATACACTTTATTAGGTCTAAATATTGAGACAACATGCAATGGAATCAAGATACATTGTAACAGCAATCAAGCTACATTAATACACTTGAGGCCAATGATATACAGAAACCTTACAACACCAAAACCATATCATCAAATGTTTAAGAGAAGTTTGTCATATTCTGGAACAGTAATATGGAACGCCATTTCACTTGAAATTAAAAATGCTGTGATTTTAAATATACAGTCAAACCTGTCTTAAGCAGCCAGTCAGGAGAGGAAGCAAACATGGCCTTTTAAGATAGATTGTTGCTCAATACAGGTTAATTATCTCAGAAAGCATAGAAATTGGAGAAATAGCAAATGTGGTTGCTTAAGAAGAAATGACAGGTCACATTATAAATACCTTGCTCCTTCACAGCGAAGTTGACAATGGTTGTCTTTGTGGAGATCTCAGGCGTGTAGTGGGGGTTGCTCAGTTTGGTGGTTATGTAAAAGCGGAACTCCGGGTTGTACTCTATCTCCTTCTCACCAATACGGATGATGTAGGCGCCACCTGTAAACACAGTCATACAGTGAGAATTTTTATTATTATTTTAGTCTTTCGCTCAGTGATTTACTTTAAATTTCACTGTTAAAGGGATTATATCAGGATCTAAATAATACATTGAAAAGGGATTTCCTTACATGGGCTACGTTTCTAGGTTATACTAAAATAGATTTCCCGTTTAAAATTACAACAAATTTTGTGATGTACTAACTGAGTCCCATTTTTAGTTTGATTTTATCTGATCTGTTAAACAGGTTTACACGTAGTAATAATTGTTTCATATCATTAAGAGTCTAAATGACGATATGAAGGTCGTCTAGAAGTATTTTAGTGCTGTGTATTTTTAGAATGGGGATTTCATTTCAAGTTTACCGATCCAATTTAAATATCCATTTTGTCACGTTTGACTGATTTGACATACAAACAATTCAGATTTTATTTATTTTGTATCCATTTTAAAAATATATACATGTATATTTCGTTAAGACATTTATAGCATTCCTGATATACTTTAAATTAACGAAATTATAATTAGCATTATAAACAAACATGATTAATTTTTTGTGAATGTTATAACTATTTACCATAATTTTCATAATAAACGGTAAATACCTTAAGCGTAAAGGGAGTATAAGGAAAAAAGCCAAATGCCAACATACCAATTTTCATGAGAGATTTGTTGAGTACTGGGTCTAGGGATGGGTCCAGACGTTCCTGTACATTCTGTAGGAGAACGGGTAAACCAAACTGTATGGCTCCCTCCAGTGTCCTCATATAGTCCGACTGCTGCAGATCAATCACCTTCAGACCCTGAAATCAACAGTGACCATACAAGTTAGTTCACAGTGTGCACATAACAGAAGTCTGGCTAGCTCATTTGGATGAGCATTTACAAGCTTTCAGTCAGCAGCTCCTGGTTTGAGTCCCAGACTGGTTACGTGATATTTCTATTGTCTTGTTACAATATGAAAGCCTACCTCAGAGCCATTTACACTTTTACCTGACCTGTCATTAATTATACAATTAATCCTATTACACAGGTTTATCTTTTTCTAAAATGAGTAAATTATACAATCAAGATAAAGATGTTCATGACATAATCTTCCTTCAAGATGTGATAAACTTTAGAATTACAGTAAATGAATAAACAACACTTTAAAAAAAATGTTTGGTATTAAATTCGTAACACACATAAAAATGAAATGAATATCTCAAATATCTGGTTTTAACCCAAATCAATTGTTGGAATATTTTTTTAAGATGCCTGCTTGTTAACATTTTTTTGTTACTCAATGTATTATTTTAAAGTATATCTATTGTATTATATTGATTAAAATCAATTTTTGGACAGTTTTTGTGAAATGCACACTTTAACAACATCCAATACAGTTTTAATACTTACGTTCATTACTTATGTATTCATGTAAATAAAAACAATGATTTAGGTATAAAATAAAAATAAAACAATATATACCACGAACAGTGACTTGTGCTATGTACACACACTGTACAAATAAATGAACACCTCCCCCTTTAGGGAAGCACACACAATAACAATGTCTATAAATGGTGTATTTAAGCAGGACATTCTTATATTTTAAAGCTTTGAAAAAACAGCTTTTTTTCATACTTTTATTCAAGTGGACATGAATTATAACACAATAAACATAAGCTATGTGTAACAGAAAGTTTAAGGCTCTGGGCTTATAGTAGTTTTAACACATTACCGATAATAGGACATGATGTTCTGTGCGGCTTTACTGATTGAGAAATTTCTTATAATTATGCATAATACATGTAGATACAAAAAAACACTTTACATGAATTGCAGATGAACCACAAATATAAGTTAAATTAATAATAGCGCATTTTTCGTATATAAAAACTTTTGCATGACACTTTACACGTACATGAATTACATGAACTAATGAATTGAATGAGAAAATATGCCTTCAGTTTTTGTTGTGCATAAATATAATATATTGTGTTTACACAAACATTACACACTTCATGTTGATGTACAATACATATACACGATAGCTCTTACTATGAAAGGATTGCCTTCTTTGAAAGACAACTGAAAATTCACATTTATATTGTTATGTAATTTTGTACAATCCGTCATGTAAAAATTAGTTAAAGCTGGTAGTTAAAGCTGTTTATAATTTATTATGGACTTAAACTCAAGTTGATTAATTTCGCTGATTTAAGAATATAAAATTAAGTACATAAATATGAGAATTTTAGAATTGATACTCCAGACTCAGGATTTCAATATATTTTTACCGGGTATGGATTTTTCATCCTACACTCCCGTCACGTGTCCATCCTACCCTGCTATGATGACCAAACAATTTATGATGGGAAATATTAAAACATATGATATAATATAACTAATTTGATGTCTTAAAAGCCATTGTGGTAATTTTTATGTATAATAACAATTTAAATTAAAATAAGAATTTGTTTGGTTCAGTTTGTTTGGTACAGATAGACAATTTTGTCCAATGGGATAACAGTTATCCCTCAGAACAGAATTTTCTATTCTAACCTAAAACCCATGTAAGATTCTTATATTCATACATATACTGATTTAATGGCTGCAAAATGTGTTTTAACACCATTGTCAGCTGTTTGTTGTTGTATATAAAAAATAATGCTCATTTACATCGCCACCGGTTTCCCATGATAAGCGATGCCCCCAGAAGAGTTAGTATTTTTAGGTTTGTAGGGGATAATGCAGGATAAAGATTGTAGTTTCTTCTGATTCTTTAGCGTGATTGGTGTATAGCACCATCACATGAGCCCTCGGTTTTAAGTCCCATCCAAACAACTGTTAGTATTTTTTCGTAGGTCAGCCCCGGAAATCAAACCCACAACTTCGAAACTGGAAAACACATGCTATTCTGACTAAGCTAATAAGGCTGGCTAAGTATCAGCACATTAAATACAGGTAATATATCTGTATGTCATCAGTTTTATGGTGGAGGAAGTAGATTCACTGTCCTTTGGCAAGTAACTGGCAACTGTCTCACATAAACTTTTTGAATTGAGCAGGGCTCGAACATACAACCTTAGCAATGAGATACAAGTGATCTTCAAACAGGCCCTGAGACCACTTTACCTCAGATGACCCCCTTCACACAACCTTATTATAAGTTAAACCTTTGGTAACCCATTTATCATCTACATTGTATCTAATAACTATATTTGAATTTTACTTTGCTTAAACATAGAAATATCATTGTCCACTCACTCTTGATGCTTCCATATTCTTAATCCACTTGATGGCTTGTCCCTGGGGATCCACCATGAGAGGCCAACGACTGGCGCTTGTTACTATAACACCATTCTCTGTGGAGAAACTGTCACTAGGCAAACCTTGTATATTCCAATCTCTCACATTAGTTGGTTTGGCGAGGAACTTGCAGAAGTCAAATACGGGGTCACAAGGTACGCCAAGCTTCTTCACCTGTAAAAGTTTCAAAATGGATTAAAATGTGAAGTATTAGTGTAAGTTATAAAGTTTACCAGATCAAATCTGGTATCAACAAAATCACTGAAATTCATCTGAACTTTAAAGGGAATTTATCAGGAGTTGTCAAAATTTTAAAATTGGCTAAAACATTCTATACACCCCCACCCACCCCCCACCCCTCCCCCAATATATCATGCCTATATATACTCACTGACCCAGTATTGCCAAAAGGATATCTATTTAAACATGTCAAAATAATATATTGAAAAAGGATTTCCTAACTTGGGCAAGCGTCTAGGTTAGACTAAAATAGATTTCCCGCTTAAAATTGCAACATATTTTGTGATGCATTAAATGAGTCGTGTGATTACATTTTGATTTCAATCTGATTTGTTTTACAGTTTTAGTGTATACAAATAGTAAAACTTGTTTTTATCTCAGAAAGAGATCAAATTAATAGCGATGTCAAGGTATTTAAGTGGTGTTTATTTTTAGAATGGGGATTTCGCTTCAAGTTTCGTACTCAAATTTAAATATTGATTATGTCACGTTTATCGTTTTTTATAACTCAGAAAAATGGTACATTCACCCTTTATTTTTCAGACCACCTCTATAAAGAATGAGGAAAAATTATGATTGTTAGTTTCTGTCAGTCAATGTATGACATAACATCTCAAAACAACATCATTTGATCATGACAAATCAACCTCATTTATATGTTTAGGCAAGTCAGGAAGTAGCTGGACATGTACAAACCAGTGACTAGTTATAGCGAAAACAGAGAAAGATGAATCTGCAGAGACATTACACTAGGTTAATATAAAGTGTGTATGTTCATGGGTTTTTAACACTCCTTCACCATAAATTATGTGATAATAAATATTATTATGCTATATGAAGAAGTAAAACAGGTAACTTCCATTTAAAACTTTTATAACACTTTAAAAGCATACCTCAGCTAGCCAAACTTTCTGCACAAGTTCGTCTCTGTAATTGGACAGGAATGGACCGATGTAGGACATGAATGCAGCGGCTATCAGACAGTCACCAATCAGGAATCCCATACGCTCCTCTAGGTCCTTGACAGTCTCCTCCCATCTTACCCTCTCTCCAGCCAGGCCTGGTCAACAAAAAATAGTGGTACAATTATTGTAAACAGCATTTTTGTTTGATGTTTATTTAAATATTTAGAATCATTTTTATGCAATCAGCAATAAGCTAACAGAAGATCAGTTGAACTTACCACTCTTTCCTGGGATCCTTTAAGGTTAACCAGTATTTGAACATATCCATCTCCGACAGTTAACTCTCCCACTTGAATCAGTGGAGAGATGAATGACAGTATGATGCAACGTCATATATATCAATTATCACAGAGATTGTGGCGTGGCGGGGATTGGAACTCACGTTCCCTGTACTATGGCATAATTTTTTAAATTTGTTCTTTAGCTTAAAATTATTTGGCAGTCCTGTTCAAAATTAGTTTTGTGTGTTGTTCATTGCAACTATGCATATTTATATATTTACAACAAGGCTGTATTTACCAGAGACAAGTTTGGCAGCCCTGTCCAACATAAGTTCTGTGTGTTCTGCCTTCCTCTTCAATTCTTCCTTCTGGTTTAGTTTCTCCTGGTACTGCTGCTGCAGCTCTGCCATCTTTGCCTCGACCTGTCATACAACATATTTATACCATGTTTATATATTACAATACATTATAATTTTTTTCACTTTTAAATTAGTAACTGTTTAATTAATTTTGTATGGTATGTCTTTTTACAGTCAGTATTAAAATAATTCTGCATAGATTATCTTTTCTTTAAAACAACTTAAAATTTGGCATGTTTAGCGAAATATATTGAAAACTTAGCATACACTCCCCTTCCCTTAAACTGTCAAAATAAATATATATTAATGGTCTCCTCTCAAATTAACAAAATAGTTCTGTATTTTAACATTTGCCTAATAGTGGGGCTCACAGTTTTGTACAATTAAGCAATGTACCTATTTTCTACTCCTTTTACTCTTTACCTATTTAAGTATCTTCAGACATAAATGACAGATGGCAGTTATACGTCACTTCTGCACATGCTACATTTGCATGAAATATATACCTCAGCTAACTTGGCCTTGGCCTCACTAAGGGCATCTTGTTTCTCCTTCAGTTGCCCCATGGCTGCATTCAATCTCTGCTTCTTGGGTTCCACCACCCGGTATATACGCCCGTACACCTCCATGGCCCGCACCCACATACACAGTGACTTGGCGGCAGATGACACCCGACCAATGATCTCTGGCTGGAAGTCAGTCTGAGCGACATACTGTCCAATCTTCTTGAGGACCCTGTCTGTGATGTTGTCTTTATCAAAGTCCATCAGCTGCTTGAGGAAGTTCTGATCACCTGTAGTCAAATTAAAATTTATATTACTGTATTATTATTATTATTTTTTTTTTTTTTTTAATTTAATGCTGTTTCCCATTCGTCAGCATATGGCAATTTGAAATGTGGAATGTGAATGTTTTCAATGCATCTTTCAATTTTAAAAGGTTTTAATACATAGCATTCAGTTTTATTGGTAGACGAAGACCTCAGAAAAAATCTGAGTAGAACCACTGTCCTTTTAACAATTTTTTTTACAAATGTTTGACCTTTAAGTGTGAATTTGATGACCTTTGAGCTACCGACCTGGGTCTTACACATGGCATGTTATGTCATCATGGTGCTCATTTGAAGTCATGCTACTGTACAATCCTTCCATATATGTATGAACAGAGCTTGGAATTTCAGATGGACGGATACAGCATATTCTATATGCCAGTCTTTGGAGGCATAAATACAAACTTGCAAAGATGAAATGGATAGTAGCCTTATATTGAATGACAATTAACACTAACTTTATTATATGTCAATCAATGTTATGACAATTAACACTTACTTTATTATATGTCAATCAATGTTATGACAATTAACACTTACTTTATTATATGTCAATCAATGTTATGACAATTAACACTTACTTTATTATATGTCAATCAATGTTATGACAATTAACACTTACTTTATTATATGTCAATCAATGGTATGACAATTAACACTTACTTTATTATATGTCAATCAATGTTTACCATGTCACACAGAGGCTTAAAAAAGCAAATTTTACTGGCAGGTCCAGGACCTTCCATTGATTGATTGATTGATTGATTGAATATTTAGCGTCATTTTTTTTGCCATCGAGGGCTAACAGACAATCAGTTAACCTAACCACTGTCTCCTGGGATTAACCAGTACTCGAACACACCCCATCTCCGCAAGTAACTTTCCCACTTGAATCATTGGTGAGAGACGAATGATAACGAGACAAAATGTCATATATCAATCATCACAGAGACTGTTGCCGGGCAGGGGATTCGAACTCACAACCCCTGGATTGATAGTCAGATGCGTAACCGACTGAGCTAATCGGGCCCGGCCAGGGGCCTTCCAGAAGATTATTTGAAAGGTACACAAGAATTTTAGAAAGGTCCAAACCTACCTGATAAAATTTGCATTGTTTATTTCAATTTTGACAAGTTCCATCAAAGAAGCTGGTGCAATGATATGCATTGATATAATTTTCACCCAACTTTACTTTATTTTTCAACTGCACTGTGCACATAAATTCTAATTCTGAGAATAGTTAACCAGCTCAGCCCACATCACATGCTGCATTAAATTAACTATTTATATGTTTTGGTCACTACTTAACTTGATCGATGGTTTCATCAATGGCGATCTACTGCTTGTATGAGTGTACTTAGTAAGTAATGAAAAATAAACAAGATTTGTCAGAAGACAACAAAGCTCGCCCCTGGGTGTTTAAGTCCAAAAAAGGGCCATAACTGTGCCAAAATGATATCCAGAGTTATAGTTCTTGTCTGTGTGTGTTCCATTGATGATGGTGAACACACATGCGATGTTTCATTCACATCCAATGAGTGGTTGCATAGATATCTTAAACTTAAACGCAAAAGTTTAACCTGGGTGTCTACGGACGACGACGGGTTCATGGCAATAGCTCTCTCTCGTCCCGGAGAGCTAAAAACATATTTTTTTAAATTTTTTATAACAAAGTCCTGGACTTCTGACTTGCCCTATTTTTATCCCCTCTGTAAGATTGTTTTAAATATCTAAAGACAAATGTTTATTTTAGTTTCATCTGTTGGCGCTCAGTGGCATAAAAATAACAATAATTATTCAAACAAAACAGACATTCTTTAATATTGATTTTTCTATCTTCTGTATAAATATTAAATGCATACTCCTAAATAATGTCCTTTTGCGCACTTCCACAAACCTTGTCTATACGAATGATTTAATTTTTAACTGATCTACAAATTTACGGCCGACAGTCCAACACCTATTATCATCATACCATACCTAGTTGTCTTTTAGCCTCGGCCCACGTGGGCTCCTGTCCACGCAGAATCATTACAGCTTCCATTACCTTCTCGACTAACGTCGGTGGACGCCCATAAGATTTTATCTCTGTCATATCTTTCTTGTTCAGTGATTCAAGAGCCTATAGGTCAAGTATGCGATTTTTATAAAAAAATAATCTAGTTTGGGAGAGTATATGAAATTCTGTGTACCACAAGGTCATTATAAATTAACTGCTAGATTTTCATCCAAATATTTCTTTAAAAGGGGGAGTGGGGGTGGGGGGGGGGGGGGGGGGGGGGGAAGGAAAATTTTATTTTTAATATTTTTTTTTTTTTATATTTTTATGAAAATAAAAAAGGGTCAGTGCGGCATGGAAATTAGAGGGTGGAAGGGATGATAATCTAGCAATTAATTTGTTATGGCCTAAGATGTAAGAGTCATTCCATGTTCAGGGTCATGCAACTTAAGAAAAACTTCTATAAAAGTGGTTGCTGATGTGCCTTACAAATTTAATTAATATAAATTTCTATTTATTGCCCAAAACACTGATATAGTTGGAGGAAGATACAGATTTCACAATGAATTACAACTGATAATTTCACTGTTAAAAATAAATTATGAATGGTAATTAATTCCCTATTTTCAATCATAAAATTAAAATATTGATTGTTGGTTTTTGTGAAATATCAATTATAATCAACTCATGAACACTGGACTTGGCATCATCGCATATGAAAAATGATAATTCACTGTAAACAACAATAGTTGTCTATATCATGAATATGTTCTAAAATTAAGCAAGTGTAAATTATACAAGCATGTTAGCTTATAAACATGTCAATTATTGAATTAATCATTGACATAAGCTTGAAATAAGTCTGTCGACATGAAGACCACTACTTTTGATCTGAAACCAATATTTTACCGAAAATTAAAGACAAAAAGGGGCCATTACTCCTGTAAAATTTGACCGACACCGACAAATATTGATCTTGGCCTGCATTTTATTATTATACATGTGCACATGAAATTTCAATTAAATACACAGACCACTTCAGAAATTTTTAAAAATTTTTAACAGATGGACAGGTGGGATGGACAGATGGGATAGACAGATGGGATAAACAGGGGTAGCACTTTATGCCCCTTCACCATTCAAAGAATAACATGGGCATACAAACTTTGTTATTAAAGAAAGACTGGCATTCATCACTTGGCAACCAATTTTAAATTTGCATGACCCTGTGATTGAAAGACTTAATCTGATTATACTAATGTTTTGCATATGCAGAAAGCAACCATCAACCATCTGTGTTGCTGGACACACACCAGTTTGGGAATGTGCATGTGCAATTGCAAACAGCTGAAAATGAAATGGTACGTGCAAAATGTGCAAAAAGGTGGGCGGTAGTCATAGCAAGTGTTTAAAAAAGTGCTTTATTCTCAACTTTTGATTTTGATTAATTTATTTAAGCTTGATTGCAAAATAAGCTAAAAACTGCCATGAAAATCTCCAAAGTTTGTTAGGTTTCTTTGGACCTAGATCCAGTAATAGATGTTGTTAATTGGAGGCCACTATGGACTGAGCCCTCTAGTGTGAGGCCAACACCCTATGTGCTATACAATGGCCTTTTCCTTCTACTGAACAATTGATAAAAAAAATTAAATAAACTTTATAAATAGTTTCTGTTTGTTTTAAAAGCATTTTGCATTCTGTATTGTTTGACCAAAACAAATTATTAAATGACTCTTGTTCACACCTGGCGTAAAAAGTCTTAAAAAAGTCTTCAAAATTTATTTAAACTACCAATTTTATTCTGGTACATGTTGAAAGTATACCCTACAAAAACCCTTGCTAAGACTAAGACACTAAATTCATCATAGTTCCCCATCTCAAGACAAAATCTCGTTTTTTAATTGCAAATCCAATTACCTCCACTAATAAGTCACTTTCCTTTTTTTACAATAAATTTTAGCATATGCATTGATATATGGTATAAACATAACTGAAACATATGTCCATTATTCATGAAATTTTCAAAAGCAAGATCAATTAAAATTTTATTGAGAATTTGTTTATTATATATTTCACACAAACTATAATTTTACAGCAAAATTGCATTAAAAAAAACAACTTTTGTAATATTTAATTAACATGTTAAAATCAAAATTTTCAAGTAAGTCTTACTACTAATAATTATTTTTACAAGACTCCATGTCTGTAGTAATTTTCTTTTCTTTTTTAATTTGTAATATGAGATTTTCAAGTTACAGATTGAGACAGTTGATGAATTCAGTTTAATATCTATTTTCAGATTTGTAAAACTGAAAAACAAACACAAATCATTAATGGGGTAAGAATAAAGAACACCAAAGGAAATGCCAGGTGGAGGGGGGATATTAAACATGTGATTCTGCAACCAAACAAACTGTGAATAAAGCATTAGATAAAGTTAAAATGAAGTGTGCCAAAACTAGAATAGTTAACTCATTCAAAAACCCTGTTTAGATGTAAAATCAATTTGTATTTTGTCTAATTAAAAGTTGCCTTTTTTTGGTATTAGTTTTGAATGCTATTTTATATAAAGCCAATGTACAGGTAAAAGCTGCCATACAAAGCTTGGTTTTAAACAAATCTCAAAGCATTCTGTGTAAGATCTCGGCAATTATTTATACAGAGCTTACATTCTAGTTCACACAAATCTCAATACATTTCATATAACACAGCACTGTTTCACAGAGAATTAAAGTTTGTTTCACACAGATTTCAATACATTTCACATAACACAACACTGTTTCACAGAGAATCAAAGTTTGTTTCACACAGATTTCAATACATTTCACATAACATAGCACTGTTTCACAGAGAATCAAAGTTTGTTTCACACAGATTTCAATACATTTCACATAAGACAACACTGTTTCACAGAGAATCAAAGTTTGTTTCACACAGATTTCAATACATTTCACATAACACAACACTGTTTCACAGAGAATCAAAGTTTGTTTCACACAGATTTAAATACATTTCATATGGAATGAGTTCAGCACTGTTAAACAGAGCTTAAGGCTGTTTGAAACAGATTTCAATACATGTCATACAGAATGAACTCAGCACTGTTCCACACAGGGCTTAAGTCTCTCTTTTACACAGATCTCAATATAACAGGATTGTTTCACACAGATTTTAACACCAAAATCGACACATTTCATACAAAATTCTTAACACAAAATTCAATACACACTAAATCAATTATCTTTGTGATGTTTCCAAAAGATTTCAAAACTGTTTCAAATTAAATTCAAAGCTACATTATTTCAAATATAGCCCAGGTTGTTTGGCACAGACCTCAAAGTTGGTTTCACAAAAACTCAGGGCTTTTTCAAACAAATCCAATGCAATTCAAGCAAATCTCAAGCTTCACACGAAACGTCAGTGATGCTGTTTCACAAAAAAGACTATGCAGTCTCTCACACAACTCAAAGCTTACTTCACAAGGAATTCAATATAGTCTCTCCCACATCTTAAAGCTTACTTCACAAGGAACTCAATGCTGTTTCACAAGACAACCAATGAAGTCTCTCCCACATCTCAAAGCTTACTTCACAAGGAACTCAATGCTGTTTCACAAGACAACCAATGAAGTCTCTCCCACATCTCAAAGCTTACTTCACAAGGAATTCAATGAAGTCTCTCCCAAATCTCAAAGCTTACTTCACAAGGAACTCAATGAAGTCTCTCCCACATCTTAAAGTTTACTTCACAAGGAATTCAATGCTGTTTCACAAGACAATCAATGCAGTCTCTCCCACATCTCAAAGCTTACTTCACAAGGAACTCAATGAAGTCTCTCCCACATCTCAAAGCTTACTTCAAAAGGAATTCAATGCAGTTTCTCACATCTCAAAGCTTACTTCACAAGGAATTCAATGCAGTCTCTCCCACATCTCAAAACTTACTTCACAGGGAATTCAATGCAGTCTCTTACACATCTCAAAACTTACTTCACAAGGAATTCAATATAGTCTCTCCCACATCTCAAAGCTTACTTCAAAGGGAATTCAATGCAGTCTCTTACACATCTCAAAGCTTATTTTACAAGGAATTCAATGCTGTTTCACATGCATCTTAGAGCTTACTTCACAAGAAACCCAATGCCGCTGCACACAAAATTCAATGTTGTTTTACACAGATCATAATGCTGTCTCAAGCAGCAATAAGCACTGTTCTAAATTTAGTACACTCAATTTAAAGGGATTAACAATCAACCACACTGCAAAAACAACACCGTGAGAAACAACATCCATGTTTGTAATTACCGAGCTGTCGCTTGGCCTCGCCCCATGTTGGGTCTTGGCCTCGTAGAATCATCACAGCCTCCATTACCTTCTCGACTAATGTCGGAGGTTTAGCGTAAGATTTAATCTCCGTCATATCTTTCTTGTTCAGAGATTCTAAAGCCTGATTTGAGATATATGACAGTTTATCAACAGAATATTACATGGTAGTTGAGATACAAGGTCAATAGCCCCTTAAACCGGCACATGGTATTTTAAGATTCCACAACACCATGTCAATAAAACATAAATATAAAATGTCAATAAATCATAAATATAAAACATTTTGAAATCTATAAAGTTATCTAAATAAATCTGAGATATACAATTCTATAACAGTACGTCAATAAAACTGAAATATGCTTGTACATGTATTGAAATACAACTACATACAAACCTCTCTAAGAAAATGGTTGAGATGTGAGACATACACAGACATCTCAATGACATTTGTAGAGATTTGTTACATATGCAGATCTATCATTAAAATGGTTAAGATGGACATCTCTTTGGCAATGATTGAGATTTGAGACATTAGCTGACCTCTCAAAATAATGTTTTAACTGCTCTGAAACATTTACATGTGTTTTCTTCAAATGGTTTTGAGATACATAGATATGATACAATACAACTTAAAAGACTACTTAACATGAGATAAAATATATATTATCTCAAAACTCTAAAGTATTGAGATTGATGCCAGAAAATCAATATAACTTCACAAATGAGACTAAATTGATAATAAAGCATTCAATAAAACTTAAAAAGGCCTAAAAATGCATGAATTTAAGAATGACATCACTGTAACAAAACTTGAGATATATAAGTAAAAAAAATATAATCTGAATTCATACAAATTCAAATGTGATTTGAGATAATAACCAGTATGTTGATTTTTTACAATACATTGTACTTTAAAGTAATTTGATTATATTTAATTTGTTTACCGTATAATTCATCATTCCTTTTCATTCCTAGCAAGCCTTTTTTATTTTCATGTACAAGATATGAATTTATTGCAACAAATGTTAAGCATACCTTGATAGCCTCCTCGAGAGCAGGCAAAGCTTCGTTAAGATCACTCTGAGCAAGATCAGCCATGTGTTGACATTTGGTTTCCTCATCAGCAATCCTCTCACCTTTCTGGGCTACAGACTAAAACCAACATAATGTATCAAAAATTGCATTATTTGACCATAATTGAGATGTTTCAGAAAGTGTGAAAAAAAATTCACCATGTTATGTGCAGAAGCCGAGTTCTACATTTTCTTTGTTGCACATATTTAAACACAGTAAATTCAACAATGACCGTATCTTATATTTTCTCTACTGATAATTTTTACCCTATTAAATAATTAAACAGATGACATTAAATAACATTAATGTACTATTTTTGAGATTAAGATACAGTCAAACCTGTGTAAGCGGTCACCTCTATTAAGCAGCCACTTGTCTTCAGCAGCCACTTTTGATATTTCCCATTTCTATGATTTCAGAGCAAATTAACTTGTATTCAGCAACACCCTGTCTTAAAAACCCACTTTTGTTCCTTCCCTTGACTGGCTGTTTAAGACAGGTTTTACCGTACTACCACAATATTTCAAGACATTTTTTTTATTCAATGTTTTCTTTTGATCAAATTCAATAAATTGAAACATTTTTAGACAAACCTTTTGTTGTTCATCTGCCTCGCGTTTCTGACTGACAATAATCACGAGATATTCCTCACACTGTTTCTGGAACTGAGCCACCTTGGTCTTGGCATCCTCCAGCTCTATGGACATCTTCTCCACCTTCTCTCGAGTTTCATCGATCTTACTGAGACCATTCTTCAGTTTGTTCGCAGCATCTCCCAGTTCCTTCTTCTTGCCAAACAGAAGTCTGGGGGTAGGAGAGTACAGATTATTATATATTTATCGGTCTGCATATATACTGGGGTATACTGCATCATGTAAAAGTACTGTATCTAGTTTTCAGAAATAGAATTTTTTACAAAACTGCCGTGTGTCCTTTTAAGAAAAATGAAATAAGGAATATTTTCATATTCATCCCATGTTTTGTTTTAAATAAGTGTTGAAGCTTTTCTACACATTTTCTTAAAGTTAATCACTGACTGTATTTGATTGTTTTATAATCATCCAATGATTTTAAAGGGAACATATCAGGATTTTTTAAAATTTTAAAATTGATTAAAAACATTTTTATTTTCAATATGAAATCATCATGCCTACATATACGCACTGATCCTATATTGCCATAAGGATATCTATTCAAACATGCCAAAATAATATATTGAAAAGGGATTTCCCAACTTGGGCTACTTGCATAGGTTAGACTGAAATAGATTTCTTGCTTAAAATTGCAACATATTTTGTGACATATTAAATGCCATGTGATTTCAGTTTGATCCATTATACAGGCTTACAAGTAGTTAACATTGTTTCATCTTAAAAAGAGTCTAAATGAAGATGTCAAGGTCAGCAAGCAGTATTTAAGTGCTGTGTATTTTTAGAATGGGGATTTCATTTCAAGTTTACCAATACAATTTAAGTATCGATTTTGTCACATATTGGTGGATTTGACATACCAAACCAATCAGATTTTATCTATAAATCATAATGCTTTTTATCCATTTTAAAATAATATCAGGAAAAACCGCTACAAATGTCTTAAAAAATAAAATTATTTTTAAAATAGATAAAAAGCATCTCATTATCATTAAGAAATAAAATCCAAATGGTTTGGTATGTCAAATCTACTAAAACGTGACATAATCGATATATAAATAGGAGCGGTAAACTGGAAACGAAATCCCTGTTCTTAAAATAGACAGCTCTTAAAAACTGCTTGACGTCATTCCGGTTCGTTTTACTTTTTAAGATGAAACACTTTAACAACGTGTAAACCTGTATCAATGGAAGAACTACTAAAAAAAGGTGTATGTCTCTACCCCCCGCTTCTTTTTTATGCCATCTAGGGCTAACAGATGGTCAGATAGAAGGTTAACCAGTACTTGAGCACACCCATCTCCCCAAGTTACTGACAACTTTTTCACTTGAATCAACAGTGAGAAAATGACAATGAGGCGCATTGTTGTATATCAGTCATCACAGAGACTTTAGGTGAGCAGGAATTCTAACTCTAACCCCCAGGATTGATCATCAGATGTGCTACCGACTGAGCTAACCGGGCTCTGCCGCATTGTACGAATGTACAATATCATTGTCAGCATACTTACTTTTTATAACCTGACACCAGTTCCAGATAGTTTGTCGGAGTTACATAATTGTGACGTTTCATTTCGGCGTACATTTTGGTAGAATAGTCGGCCACTGATTTGTGCATAATGGAGAAAATCTTGGCCAGATTGCCCTTATGTTTGTCCTGTGTCATAAAAAATAGGAATCATTGGAATTTGGAGATTTTAAGTGTTATTTATCTAATCTACATGCACTGCTGATCAACCACAGTTTGTGTACATTTGTATCAGTTGGCACTCTGAAATAAATATCATTGTGGATGACCAAAATAGTTTTCTTTTTCAATCATAATTTTCAGGATACATTCTAATTATGTCACAGGATTTTTTTTCTCACATGTTTAAGGTGCTATTATATTGAACTTTTAAGATACTAAAAAAGGGATTCGTATTATACACAAGTGCAGAAGGTTTCACTCCCATCCCCTACCCCTAATGTAACTTGTTAAAAATCAACAGAGATCCAGACATGTTTTGGAGACTAGTATGTTCAGATGTTAATTTCAGTACAATTTCTTTATGACAGGTCAATTATAGATCATAATTTACAAGCATGAAATTACAAGTAGACACCATGCTTTACTTTTAGAAGGCAACTTAAGATTATCATAATAAGATATTGGTGGGGGGTGGGGGCATATTAAGTCTATCACTGATTGGACCAAAGATTCTAAATCAACACTGAATAAAAACAATAACTTTCTTTACATTTTAAGTAATATTCTGTTATGACAAATGACTGAAATGGTTGCTTTCTTTTAATCAAGGCAGTTTATTTTGGCATCCAAGCAATGATAATTAACTAAGAAATATTAACTGAATAAATGACATAAATATCCAAATAAAACAGCAAAAACAGTAACCAACAATATGTAACACATTTCTGGAAATAAAACAAAACATTAAATTAAAAAACAAATTGCATGCCGTCAATAGTCTTAACTTGTTGAACATGTCTTACTTTCTGAAGCCGGTTACCAGCTCTAGATAGTTCATTGGGGTCACATACACCTGACGACGCAATGTGGCAAACATCACCTTCGCAAATTTGATCACAGATTTGTGCACGACTGAAAAGACCACTCCCACCTTCTTATTTACTTTACGCTAAACAAGACAAATTTTGAAAATATATTTATGTTACTTCCGATTTAATAAATGATAATCAATGAAATAATAATAAGGATGGACCAAAGTCGCTTGACTGTATGGTAAAGATGTAAACACCAAAATACAATAAAGTAAATTGAAATGGGCATTTTAATTGAATGCTGAGAATTATATTAGGCCATTATAAATTAATTGCTAGATTATCATCTAAACTTTTTTTAAAAAGGGGGGGAGGGGGAGAATTTTTTTTTTTTTTTTAATGAAAATAAAAACGGTTTGGAGCGGTATGAAACTAAGGGGGTGTGCGGGGATGATAATTTATATTTTATGGCCTTATATACTTTCGGAAAAGATACTTTATTACCTATACAGTCATATAATCACATCAAAATATATCTGGGCATACAAAATATATACACAGATATAAAATAATATTAGTATAGTATATAGTATATTAAACAACAGCGGTACAAGACCATGTTCTGATCAGCCTAGACTAGGTACAAACTAAGGCTAGCATACAATTAAAATAAAAGGATGTAATGTGGAATTAGGGTGGTGGTGGGTAAAAGTACAAATAAGCAACTCGAAAAATTGCCATGTCAAGCTTCCTCAACAATACAATTGGAACTGGTTACCACACTATTATTATTTGCCAAATTGGGCCAAGCATTCTTTGTCAGGGAACCAGTAGACAATAAAATGGTTCGGTATATTATATTATAACTTTTCCCAGCCAGATCAGAACACAAATCATCATACATAAAATATTTTATATTTCATTATAAACTTTATAATAATATAATTCTGTATACTTCGCCTTGCATAACAAATAAGAAAATCTTCATATTACATTAGATCTAAACAACACAATCATCACAGTCATGTAAATGGTACATGTTGCGTGAGGTTGACTACAGTAGAGCTGTTTTCTTTTACCGATTCTCACACTCGAATCAGGTTTATTGGGATCAAACAACATTTTCAACATATTTCAGGTTATGTATGCCATATATCCAGTTTATAATGGAAGAACTCAGAATGAATCTGAGTAGAGCCACTGTCCTGCTGCAAATAACTTGGAAACTTTCTCACATAAAGTCTCTAGAGTGAGCAGTAAGTGAACATGAGACGACGCAGTAGACCACTAGTTAGATCTAGACAACACAACCATCACATGGTGCATGTGACAGACTGCAGTAGAGCTGTTTGCTTTTACACATGATTTGCCAATTTCAGATTAAAGGAAATAATTTGAATGTGCAGGTAATATATGCATATACTCAAAATGGCTTTAAATGACTGATGACTGTGAGGAAATATTGACATACCTCTTCCTCACTACCCAGTGACTCTTCACTCAGGTATTTGTCTGCAACCTCCAACAAAGCATCTAATGGCCACTCACTGAACCAATCTATTGTTGTGCAATTCACAAATGCTGGGTACATACGAATACGGTTTCTGAAAGGGATTAAAAAAACATAATTATTTTTATTCAAAATTATAAACGGAGCACTGTCTATCCCAATCTTTGAAATATTCAGGTCTGTTGTTATTCCCAGATAAAAAAGCGGGAAATTCCATATCAGCATGCTTATCACAGGTATTGACAGTCCATGGCTAAGAAAGCTAGGAATGTTTTTTAAAAAAAGTCCACAAATGCCATGCATCTGTTAACCCTTTACTTCATATATACGCCTTTGGACACCTCTAATATAGACGCCTTTGGATACCTCTAATATAGAAAACTTTTGAATTATTGGGTGAATTATGTTTATATTAACTGACAGAGTGGAAAACAGTGCAGGAAGTGTTCAGATTGCTCGTTATGAGCAATCTGCACTCTTACTGCACTGTTTTCACTGTTTTCAAAGGCCTTCTGTGATTGGTGCGGTAAAACGCTTATGTATGGAGTATCGAATTAAAACCCCATACAGGTCACCAGTGATGTCTTATTGCACTATTATATGCTAAGGCAGCTTTTGCTTTATTCATCTGCAGCAAGAAATCACAGCCTCTATAACCATTTTGGAAACATTTCAAACCAAATTACATAGGACTATTTTCAAGTGTAAGAATCATGTTACCATGGCAAAAAGGGCAGTAACCTTATACAGCATTACTTCAAATATAAAGTTTATATCTATGAACAGAAGCAGGGACAAAGTAAAGACTTGTTCCTCAAGGTTTGCTTTGGAATAGCTTTCTTTGAAAAGAAGGTATTAAAATATTATTTTACTAATGACTAATAGTTCATTGTTTTAGGATTGCCTGGAAGAAAGACAGGCTTACAAGCAGATGTATTGAAAGACCATAGCTTAATGAACAATATACTTACCTTTCAGATAGATGGAAAAAAAGAAAGACAAACAAATGGAAAAACAGACAGACAGACAGACAGACAGACAGACAGACAGACAGACAGACAGACAGACAGACAGACAGACAGACAGACAGACAGACAGACAGACAGACAGACAGACAGACAGACAGACAGACAGACAGACAGACAGACAGACAGACAGACAGACAGACAGACAGACAGACAGACAGACAGACAGACAGACAGACAGACAGACAGACAGACAGGTAACTCACCTGAAAGGTTCCCCTACTGGACTCATACACAGTACCACATGGAGATTGGCACGGACACGCTCAATGAGGAATGCAAAGATGCTCTGAGGTGAATCGTCAATTCCTTCTTTCTTTGCCGTATCACTCAGAGCATTTCGCACCTGGTGGATCAAACACAAGATGTACACGACAGTGTTTTCATTGTATGTTGACTTTTATAAGAACAAAGCACCGTATAGGTGCTGGATTGTTATCATCATATAAGAAATCCCTTTTCACTATCTATAAACACTATTTATAAATTTCTTTTCATAATGATTCTTTGCTGTATAGAAATGAAAACACCATCATGCTACTCGTAAGTATACACAATCTGAATCATGTCTTGTATACTTGGATTAAAGATTTGTCCCCACTGGTGAATTAACACTAGATATCTATATAATTATGTAATATAAACAAGCATATTGGCACCCAATTATAATATACATTGACATACTTTGTCATATAAGTTAGATATTGGTCATTATATACTGTACCTTGTCCCGCAGAATGAAGGTTCTATTTTATTGTACAATGTCTTACATCACATTCATTAATCTTAAAAAAGCACTGATAGCTTGCTATACATATCAATGGGGAAAGGTGCCAGTGAATGAAAACTGAGACTCAGAGATTTCAAATTGGTGACAGTAAAATTTGACCAATGGAATACTAATGGTGTCACTGTTTGTTATTAGTAACTTTCTTTGGTAGCAAATTCTGCCTATAGTAAAGAGACAGGGTAAAACTAGCGACAAATAAGATTAAATGGATTGCAAACGGTAGTCAATGGGTAGCAGCCAAATGATACCCAAAGGTTCTTAATGGTTTTCAATGGTAGCCAAAGGCTGCAAATGGTAGCAAAATGTTGCAAATGGTAGCCAAAGGTTGCAAATGGTTGTCAATGGCAATATATTTGCTAATGGCTGCAATATTGTTTGAAATTTTACATAAACCCACGATGCCATTGGCAAATGATGGTTCTAATGGTATGCTTGCAATGGATAACTCTGAAACCACCTAAAAGTCATCCACGTTAGCATAGTCAATGACAGAAATGTTAAATTTGATTCATAAGTAATAAGAACAGTCTTTTTATTGAAACTTATTGAAACGTATGTCCTAAAACACCCTTTTAATTCAGTAATTCATATTACTTCAATGGCATTGTTTATAAACATATATTATAAAGTGAAAATATTAGAGGGAACAAAATATTTTAATCCAAGTATAAACTCACTGATACCGTGGGCAACAAGTCATGATCATGGCTTTATCTGGTATATATATGGAAAACCCAAAAAGTTGTACAGTAGAATCAACTGTCCTGCTTCTGCATTGAAAAATCTCAAAACAATCGTCAAAAATCTCCAAAACAATCCAAATCACCTACGCGGTCCGTTGTTTCATAAAACTCGGTGAAAACCGTGCATCAGTTCATATGTACACCTTGAGGCTGAGTCAAATATTGTGAGATTTTGGTCATTCTTGAAATGTAAGCGTACTTCAGTTTCACATTATATCCCTATGTACCTAATTATGAACTATAATTTAAAAGTACTAAATTGCCGTTTTTTATTTGAATTTACTAATTCTTTTATTAATAATAATGTGGGTCAAATTTTTATCTTTTAACTGTTGACAGTATATTCTATCAAGCCTTTGCATATCCACGCTGACGTATTTAACCCTTTACTTCATAAAGACGCCTTTGGACACCTCAAACAAAGCACCTTTGGACACCTCTAATATAGAAGGCTTTTGAATAATTGGGTGAAGTATGTTTATATTAACTGACAGAGTGGAAAACAGTGCAGGAAGTGTTCAGATTGCTCGTTACGAGCAATCTGAACTCTTCCTGCACTGTTTTCAAAGGCCTTCTGTAATTAGTATCTATGGAGTAAAGGGTTAATAAAGAAGTCGTCTATTTCAAAATGTGTTTATCTTAACAAAAATTATATTCATCATTTAAAATTTATTTACAAAACTACATAATTTTATATTTAATCATGAAATAATTATTTTGTGTTACCAAGCAACATACATTTCAAGAAGGATTTTTTACTCTTTCTCTTTAAACTGGCATGTCCCAAAGTTTCTCTCAAATAATTATAAAGCATGACTGTACAAAAATTATAAAGCATGTACAAAAAAGCAAAACAAAAATTACTGGCAAAAATATTGTTAGTGTTAAAAGCAAACTTATAATTCTTTTACCATCTGGTTATGGTATCAATATGTCTAAAATATAGATCCTGTTTAATGATATAAGAAATTCATTGATAAATCTATAATTTCAAATTAGAGTATTGTATAATGATAAAAATGTTTCCATGCAGATGAGTAGGCAAACTACAGAGAACCACTTTTCTAGTAGCAGAGGCTTGGACCCTGATCCAACTTGGCTAAAAAACCAACACATCCTTGTTGAATTAGGAGACCTATCACTAAAATATATAATCAAAATACCTAATTGGACTCAAGTAATTGAATGAAAACTGTTTCTCTACTTCTGGCTGGTAAAAATTACCTTAATCTTGACCCAAATTAGCTTAGAAGTAACCCCAAATTTACATTTCACATGATTTAGGAACCTATCACCAAAATGATGACCTTAATATTGACTTAAATTAGGTTAGCGGTAACCTTAGAACATCTTAAGGGAAACTATTAAATTATTGAGCCAAATTATTTTTAGTAACCAATAAGGCTCAAAAGCAATCCACAACTTCTTTTTCATGTTATGAACCTTTCAGTTATTTTGCATCTGCCATTTATTTAATGGATAAGCTAGAATTATACTTAAAAAAGCTTTACAGAAAATCATGTATTGAGGATATTAATCATTAGAAATAGTCTCACTTATAGCAATTATTGTAATAAATTGCATGCGTTTGTTTAAAATGAATTTAAAGTTATAAGAGTGGCATGGCTCATGCTTATTACGTAGAAAGTGCAAGATCAGATTAAGAGTCAAGCAAAGTATTTAGTAGAAGTAGATTACTTAATATCTAGTAGAAGTAGATTACTTAATATTTAGTAGAAGTAGAGTTTTTTTAGTAAAAGTAGAGTTCTTAATATTTAGTAGCAGTTGAATAATTAATATTGAGTAGAATTATAGTACTTAATATCTAACAGAAGTAGAGTATTTAATATTTAGTAGAAGTATAGTATTTAATTGAAGTAGAGTACTTACTATTTAGTAGAAGAAGAGTATTTAAAATTAAGTAGATGAAGAGTACTTTATATGAAGTAGAAAAAGAGTAGTTTGTATTTAGTAGAAGTAGAGTACTTAACATTAAGTAGAAGTAGAGTACTTTATATTTAGCAGAAGTAGAGTATTTAATATTAAGTAGAAGTAAAGCATTTAATATTTAGTAGAAGTAGAATACTTAGTATTTAGTAGAAGTAGAGTACTTTATATTAAGCAGAAGTAAAGTATTTGATATTAAAGAGAAGTTAAGTATTTAATATTTAGTAGAAGTAGAGTATTTAATAACAAGTAGAAGTAAACTATTTAATATATAGTAGAAGTAGAGTATTTAATATTAAGTAGAAGTAAAGTATTTAATATTAAGAAGCATTACTTAATATATAGACTGAAACTGAGTTTCATTGAAGCACTGGAAATTATTAATTTAAAGGTAAGAATGAATGCACACAAACATATCGCAAACCAGTATCAAGTTTAACGAAAGCATTATATTTTTTTGTATATTATTTTTTCTCACATTTGAGAGTCTAATCGACAGAGAGAACTTTTGGGACATTTTGATTGGTTAAAATAAAAATAACATACAAACACATCTAAAAGTATCACTCCCCAAGCTGCACATAAAAAAACTGCTGCACGACACAAAACAGGTTTGAGACATTTTGGAGTCATTAAGTTTTAACAAAATACATCCTTCTGACATTAGACACATAAAACATGATATTTTTCGCATAAATAAACTCATTAAAAAAAAATGATCAATTATTTTTTTAATAAAGTAGAATATATTGCATGTCCTTTTGTTTAAAAAAATATGTTAATATAGCATTTAAACATTTTTCTTTATCATAAAAGTTTGCAAAAAATGATGTAATTTGTGTCCAAATAAAAAATACAATGCTTTAATAAAATACTATAAATCAAAAGTTTTATTACAATTTGATTTTTTTATTTGACTCCTGACCAATAAACTCTATGTCTCAACAACACAAATGTACACACTTATACAAAATAAAGCAAAAAATAACAAAAACAATATGCAGAAAATATCATTTACCAGTAACATTAATGATACATTTTCCATATTGAACTTAATACATATGTAATGTAGCAACTTAAACAAATGTTTCTGACATGTGTTTTGATTTTTCAAAATATTTTCAATAAATTTGAAAAGCAAACTATTCTTTATAAAAAAAAATTCTGCTTAAGCCAGTACTAGGGAGCAAACATGATGCGGCTAATTACATTTTTTTTTTTTTTTAATGTTGGTTTTACGCCATTTTCAACAGATTTCAGGTTATATATCGCATATCCAGTTTAATTGGTGGAAGAAAACCTCAGAATGAATCTGAGTAGAATCACTGTCCTTCCACAAGTAATTGGCAAACTTTCTCACATAAAGTTTTTGGAGCAAGTGGGACTTGAACCAACAACCCTAGCAGTGAGAGACAAGTGATCTTGAGATTGTGCCTTACACCACTCAGCCACTGAGGACACTCCGATAAAAGATAACCATACGTCCATGTTTCTTTTCAATATTTACTATTAATAGTTATTGATTTTTTATGCAATCAATGGCTAGCAGATGATCTGTTAACCTAACCACACCCATCTCTGCAAGTAACTGATAACTTTTTCACTTAAATCAGTGATGAGAGACAAATGGCAATGAGACACGTGATCACATTAAAAAGTAAGTGGTGGATTAAAAGATTTTTTTTTTACATATCTGACATATCCAGTTTTACTGGTGGACAATAGTAAGACAAAAAATTAATGGACCAAGCCTTTCGCTCAAATCATGATCTCAGCAGCAACAAAAAAAATGTAAGTTAAATTGTATTTATAAACCACTAAGAACCACCCCTCGTACATCCCAGAGTCATTCATTAAATATATATCTTTGTAATGTGATATAATCTATTTTAAAAAATAACAACACTTGTCAAAAAACTTAATGTTTCTGTGAGAAAGAACAAAACCCGAATGTTACTGGTTAATCTATACAGAAATACCCAGTAGACACTACCACTAAATACCCAGAGTTGAAATCAAACAAATATCTGCTCAAGTCCTTAGCAAAACAAAAATAAACAAATACAGCTAAATTTTCACAAACAATCTAACAGTAGATGCATCATGACAAACTAAAACACTTTCGAAAAGGCAATCTACAATTGAATGATTTTCTTCATGGCAAATATTATTTCTGAATGTCTTATTGAAAATTACACTCAAATCTCTTATTTGGTGGCAAATAATATCTGAATATTGTATTGAAAATAACATTCAAATGCCTTATTTAACGGCAAGTTATATCTCAATGTCTTATTGAAAATTACATTCAAATGCCTTATTTAACGGCAAGTTATATCTCAATGTCTTACTGAAAATTAAATTCAAATGTCTTACTTAATGGCAAATTATATCTCAGTATCTAATTTCAAAGACAATAACAACTGATTGTCTTACTTCATGGTATGCCTTAATTCATGTCAATTATACATTAATTCCTTAAATAACAGCAGTTCACTAATATGACAGCATGTGTATTTCATCTCCATACAATTCAACCCCAGTCACACCTCCCTTTAATGGAACAGTTTCATAAAGAACTTCTTATCTGTAAGTGTTATAACTTTTAAGTAACCCTAACTACCCTGCATTATTCATCTGTCATGATGGATCTAGAACCTTATGTCTATAGCGAACTCCATTCATTTTTGTGTAGGAACTATTTGTATAGTTAACACAGAATTTACCCAGAATTCATTATGTACTATACTAAAAGTTCCTGCCAAAAATTAAAACAATGATGCAAAGCAGCAAATCAAGACAAACCTCCTCAAACTCATCAGCTTTGTAGAGGTTGGGAACCTCTCCGCTACTCAGGATGTTGTTAATATCCTCGAGAAATCCCTCCTCAACAACTTGTGTGTCGTTAAACAAGAAGACAGTCTGCTTGTTCTCTACACCCGCCTGGAAGTACAGCTTCTTCAAATCTGCAGTACATAATTCATGTATGTGGTTGTTATATGGTTTTTAGCAGCGCTTTCAACAATTTTTCAGTCATATCACGACGGTGTCTACTTAAGGCAGTATTTTGAGAGCTGCCATAATGGGGTTTCATGCTGCAGACATGTGGTATGGTATGGTATGATAGCACATCCAGTTGCATTATACTTACACATGGCGGAACAGACCTAGAACTATCCTCTTAATGTTAAGTGCCAACCAAGGAAGCTTCTAGTACTATTTTTCTTTGATACGACCAAACCAGGTATGAAACCTTCAATCTTCCGCATGTAATGCAAATGCTCTAGATAAGACCAACGCTGCAGTTAGTACAATATGTGTAAATATATATACTAATAACACTACAGTACTACACTGTGTTTCACTAGTAGGGAGAATTGATGCTAGTGTCTTGATGTCTTGAAATTATAAATTGTATTTTCATTTTTACATTTTCACTTAAGTTGGCATGATAACTCTGATGGCCATGGTTCAAGGTCATACAACTTTGTTCCATGCTCAACTCAAAAATGACTGGACTCATTATCACAAAATAAATGTAATAACTGCAGCTTTCCACCTCAAAACTATCAGTATGTTCAAACCTGAGTTCGAGTCACGTGTTTGCACTTTATTTTTGGGTTTAATGCAACTCTTGGAAATTGGGTTTGAGAGCAAATTTTGAGTCGAGTATGAAACACGTTGTATAACCTCATACCGGAACACTTCAGTAATCATGTGATGAAATATAAATGATATTTAACTTCAACCAACAACTATTCTATATTCAATCATTTATCATATACAAATCTGGACGCCGAAAGATGTCTATATGAGCAATAAAATTTGATATTTTCTTCCTAAACAAAGTAATGATAAAAGGGGATTTTTTTATATTAAATAAAATTAAATTAAAAATAATTGAAAAATATCTTTTAAAGAGTTTAGTTTATACTAATTTATTTCAGCTGAATTGCATAGTAAGCTCAGAGCTTATATGAACAGCTCTCAGCTCTCAGCTTCCTGGGTATAACCAGTACTGAGTGTTGTATTTTGGAGAGGTGAAAAGGTCAAACTAGGGACTGAACCCGCGACCTCTAGCACGAGTAGCCAACATTCTGTCCAATTTCACTCCATGTTAAAGTGTTTACATTAACCTACCGTCTCTGAACTCATTCTTCCTATAGTGTTTGCTGACCTCTATCTGAAATGTTGTGTACTCGCAGATATTGGCTGCCAGACGTGTCAAGCTCTGACGACCAGAACCACCTATACCGACCAACAGCATGTTGCCACGTGGCTGTCGGATAACACGCACTATCTTTGAGACTGAAATAAATAAAAGTACATTAATTAGTGGTATTCTGGACCTCACTGGAGTCGAATGCAAGTTAGATGTCACTAATATAGTGTATTAAGGGTACAAAAAATATGAATATATTGTAACAATACAAGTTTCCATATTAATTTGAAAGGTTAGCAAAGGTGTTAAACATCATGTTTCTGGGAGGGGTAACATTCCCTATGAAACTTGGAAAATCTCCAAAGCAGGCACAGTCTATTAAAATAAACATTATACAGACCAATGATTGCAAGTCTGGTAAGGTGGAAATGATTGTCATGGATACCAAGATAATATTTGCCATCTCTCGATCTGGTTATAAAGTCTATGTTTTAATGTGTATGGTAGGAGTGGTTGCTGAGAGTTCGGGAAGTTGAGGTGCTTGGATCTTCTATTTTTTTATTTAGCTTTGTATACCTGTATACCTACATTGTATTGCTAGTGTAGTTGAGAATGTTAGCATTAAAAAATAGAACTTTTCTATATGGTTGTACAATATTATAATGTGTTTTACAGTGTTTTGTACATTATTATAATATATTGTAGTTGTACAAGTATGTGTTGTGGTGAAAACCATATTGGACGAGACGCATCGAGTTCAGTATGATTTTCACCACAATAAGTACGAGTACAACTGATATATTCCTATATTGTACAAAACACTGTAAAATTATCTTTTTATTCTATACCTCAATCTGAAAAGTATTTTTAAATAGACGCCATTTTTTCCATCCAGGTTACACGGAAATGGCTGCATATTTAAGTTTTTCTTTTTTTTCTTCTATATGCATTATATCACATTACAATGCAAACAAAACCATTCACTTAAGAGTCGGACAGCACAATAGGTGTGAATAACCAACTTCGACTTTTTCAAGGTAATTATCTCTATAACGCGGTCCCCGTATAGCGCGTTTTCATTTTGTTGGCCCCAAGATCCGCGTTAAAACAGGACCCAAGTGTATTTAGCGAAACAAAGCTGTAAAGCTTGATTACAATGACACAAGCATGGCTAATAAAATTTATCCTTTTTTTATTCTATATTATTTCTTATCAAACTCACTATGTTCAATGGCATCTCTAAACAATACAAGATCCATGTGCACGACTCCTGGTGTTTCATTATAGTCCTCCAATTTCTCTCCCATCAGCTTCTTCAGGCTGGCTATATCAGTGATGTCCTCGTACACATTGTTGGTTCCGTAGTAGTCACCTGACATGTAGAGGGGAGACAAAGAAAGGTTATACACACATCGATTATAAATCAATATAAGCAGGTATAGAAATAAACAAACATCCCCTTGACAAGTATGTTTTCAAATTTTAAAGTGACAAGCTGCAATTCTTCTTCGATGACATACATAGCATTTGAACAAAGCAAAACCAGTAAGGCATACAGCATGCTCAAGCACCTAACATATAAGTTTATTAATCTGTATTCTCAATCATGTAGTACAATTAAAGGAAAGTATCACCGCATAATGTCTAATAACGAGTAATTTTTCAACCCAGGTGTACAAGTGAATATTTAAATGCATTTGTCCTAAGGACAACTTTGTTCAAAAAGTTAATGTTTAACTGTATTATTTTTGCAAATTTAACTTTTGGATTTCAAACAATTTTATATAAAACCTTACGATACATGAAACATAAAGTACAGATAATTCCAATTGATGTATGAAAAATACATAGTGGAACCTCAACTATTCTTCAATCAGGATTATGGACTAAGGGATTATTATATATTCCATCAAGTGGTAATGATGGTATAAAGTATGAAATGGATGTTTGTTAGACAGATAACTTACAACTTACCAAAAACATACATGGCTGTTTATTCAGACAACTGGCTTACAATTTTTTAAAAAAAAAATTTGAATGGGGTTTAATGCCATTTTCAACACATTTCAGGTTATATACGACATATCTAGTTTATTGGTGGAGGAAGACCTCAAATGAATCTGAGTAGAACCAATGCCTTCCACTAGTAACTGGCAAACTTTCACAAATAAAGTTTTTGAAGCGAGCGGGACTCAAGCCTACAACCTAAGCAGTGAGAGGTGAGTGATCTTTAGATGACGTCACAGACCACTTGGCCACAGAGGAACCCAGGTTTACAACTTTAAAACAAAATATTGTTGCCATTTTTGCGTGAGAAGGAATACAATTTATAAAATGTTTGTTGTACAAGTTGAGAAAGAATGTTAACATCTTTCAATGTGACTTAAAAAAGACTACAATCATATACTACTTTAGCCCTGCAAGAAGAAATGAGGGATGTTGTATTCAACTTGCGGGTCCCTCTCGCAAACAGACCTAATAATCAAACCCAGGCTGTCATTTAATTATTTGGTTGCATTCTGTACTTCCGTAAAAGATATATCAGTATATACAACTTGTGTACAAATAATTTTTTTTTTTCAGAATTTTAATATTTGAATTTCGATTAAAATTTAATCTCACAATGAAATATGAATTTTAAATGTATGTATAAAGTGTATGCATGCATGCAGACATATTTAGTTATGTATGCATGATATTGATC
Organism: Panopea generosa; assembly: GCA_029582155.1. NCBI lineage: Eukaryota > Metazoa > Mollusca > Bivalvia > Adapedonta > Hiatellidae > Panopea > Panopea generosa. The sequence goes on from CM055907.1 coordinate 62,081,512, forward strand.
TTTATTTTGCATGATACATGTACATCTCTTTAAAAAATGTTATAGTATAAGATACAATCTTTGTTACCTCATGTATGTACATGTATTTTGGTTCACAAGAGTCTATGGCCTATTGAATTGCAAAATAAAATGTTTTTTCATAATAAAACTAGACCTATCACTGTAGCGATGAATACCCCCGAACGCCGCCATGACAGAAAATGGTTAACCATTGTATGAAGTTTTATTAAATTATATCCAATAGTTTTAAAGTAATGCTCCAGACAAAAGAAATTCTTAATAAAAGAGAATAATATGGATTGAGTTGTTTGTATTGTTAATTTTTTTATGGTTTTGTTAAAATTAAAAACGGTCTTTTTAATTATTGTGCAGTGTACAAGCTTTCATGGCAATCAATAAATGTTATACTTTTTCGAGTTATGTTGAGGGACAACAATTTTATGGATAAGAAACAAACAAGAGCACTAGGAATACAATATCGAACCTGCTTTGCTCGAACTCCATGTATTCATCAACTTGGTTCTTTCATGAACTTTATTAAACTGTCATCACTGATGGCTTTAAAAGTACTTTAAAAGTACTGCACCAGACAAGGGAAATATATCAAAGGGCAATAACTCTGTAATTAGCAAGAATAGAGTTATGTTTCTTGTACACTGCACTTTCTGTCATTATATTCTACCATTGTATGAAGTTTGATGAAATTCCATCCAGTACTTTAAAAGTAATGCTCTGGACAAGGGAAATATATCAAAGGGCAATAACTCTGTAATTAGCAAGAATAGAGTTATGTTTCCTGTACACTGCACTTCCTGTCATTATATTGTACCATTGTATGAAGTTTGATGAAATTCCATCCAGTACTTTAAAAGTAATGCTCCGGACAAGGGAAATATATCAAAGGGCAATAACTTTGTAATTAGCAAGAATAGAGTTATGTTTCTTGTACACTGCACTTCCTTTCATTATATTCTACCATTGTATGAAGCTTGATGAAATTCCATCAGGTACTTTTCAAGTTATGCTCCAGACAAGAAAAAATATCAAAGGGCAATAACTCTGTAATTAGCAATAATAGAGTTATGTTTCTTGTACACTGCACTTCCTCTCATTATATTCTACCATTGTATGAAGTTTGATGAAATTCCATCCAGTACTTTAAAAGGAATGCTCCTGACAAGGGAAATATATCAAAGGGCAATAACTCTGTAATTAGCAAGAATAGAGTTATGTTTTTTGTACATTGCACTTCCTGTCATTATATTCTACCATTGTATGAAGTTTGATGAAATTCCATCCAGTACTTTAAAAGTAATGCTCCGGACAAGGGAAATATATCAAAGGGCAATAACTCTGTAATTAGCAAGAATAGAGTTATGTTTCCTGTACACTGCTCTTCCTCTCATTATATTGTACCATTGTATGAAGCTTGATGAAATTCTATCCGGTACTTTTCAAGTTATGCTCCGGACAAGAAAAAATATCAAAGGGAAATATATCAAAGGGCAATAACTCTGTAATTAGCAAGAATAGAGTTATGTTTCCTGTACACTGCAGTTCCTCTCATTATATTTTACCATTGTATGAAGCTTGATGAAATTCCATCCGGTACTTTTCAAGTTATGCTCCGGACAAGAAAAAATATCAAAGGGCAATAACTCTGTAATTAGCAAGAATAGAGTTATGTTTCTTGTACACTGCACTTCCTCTCATTATATGCTACCATTGTATGACGTTTGATGAAATTCCATCCAGTACTTTTCAAGTTATGCTCCAGACAAGGAAAATTGCGGACAGACAGACCGACAGACCGACAGACCGACCTCAGGGTGACTCCAGTATACCCCCTCAAAACTTCGTTTGTCGGGGGTATAAATATTACATATGATTTACGATTACATGCGGCTTACAACTTACCAAATATTGGTGGCTGTTTGTTTGGGCAGATGTTATGGTAAGTTTGGTCAAACAGTGTACCAAGTTTCTCAGTAATCAGGAATACAAAGTTCTCATGGTCATGTTCATCTATCAGACGATCAGAAAACACTCTGAAAACAGGAAAAAATAACAAAAGTACATTACACATTAAGTATTTTAGATCGAATATTAATTATAGTTAGTTGAAGTTTAAACTTGTATATTTTTACAACTTTGACATTGTTTGAGGTCTTCCTGCATAGAAAAAACTTAAGTAAATGAAGATAACATGTCTTGTTCAGGAACATTACACATGACAATGGTCGTGAATCACACCCAAAACCTTTGGGTCTTTGGTCTGATTCTCTACTTGTTTAAAACACTTTTATCACAGAACATGCACATTATACTAACCTGAAACATTCATGGATCCAAAGACGTGTCATAGCATGTTTTGTATCATGGAAATCTTTGTCTGCACGCAGCAATCCTTGGAAAACCTGACCAAAAATATCGAAATATGTATATATATATATACAGCATTTACTCATGGGTAAGCCACTAAAATGTTTATATGTGTTGATTTTGCACTCTTTTCATTGATTTAACAGCACTAAGCACACCTCTTGTTACTGGGGTCTGCTGGGTGGTTAACCCGAGTACTGGATATACATTTGTAATCTCTGAAAGTCACTGACTACTTCCACACATATTCAGTGGTGGCAGAGTAATGGCTGATAAACAAACTACATGATCAATCATAACAGCAACTTTGGCCAGACGGGGATTTACATCCCCAAGATTGACAGCCAAACACACTACGGACTCAGCTAGCTAGGTCTAGCTATCTAAATAAAATGACAAAATATGACAAATAAAAAACACACTCTTAAATAACTATATAAAAGTATTCAATAACATGTTATCTTTAATATATAAGTCTTAAATATATACCATTTTTAAGTAATCTGGCTTACTACTGCAATCTGTCTCATATAATCAATTAGCATTTTGACTCACCTTTGAGATATCTCGTAAATTAAACAGATAATGTATCTTGGTGGGGGTTGGCAGGAACTTTGAGATGATACCCTGGTACAGTTCGATGGTCGCCTGGGTCATGACGTCTCCTATAGGCTTCACCTCCTCCTCAAAGTTCTGTAATTTCTGGTTGATCATGCTCCCGAAAATTCTCTTGATTTGAGATTCCTGGAAATGTCACAATTCACTATTAACTCAGATTTCTGGAAAGTCAGAATTCACCACTAACTGAGATACCTAAAAATGTCACAATTCACTATTAACTCAGATTTCTGGAAAGTCAGAATTCACCACTTATTGAGATACCTGGAAATTAACTGAGATACTTGGAAATTAACTGAGATACCTGGAAATTAACTGAGATACCTGGAAATAAACTAAGATTCTTGGAAATTCAGATTTTTGATATTCCTGTAAACTAATCAAGATTGATGGAAAGTTGTAACTTACTTTAGTTTTTTTGTTGTTTTTTTTAATAGGGTTTAACGCCATTTTCAACACATTTCAGGTTATACATGTATATAAGGCATATCCAATTTAACTGGTGGAGGAAGACCTCACAGTGAGTCAGACTAAGTAGAACCACCGTCCTTCTGCAAGTAACTGGAAACTTTCTCACCTAAAGTTTTTGGAGCAAGGGGGAATCGAACCTATGACCTTAACGGTGAAAGGTAAGTAATCTTGAGACGGCCCCTTAGACCACTGGGCCATGGAGGACCCTAACACACTTCAGACTTCAACATTTAGGAAGTGAGAAGGTTGATGAGAAATTTACTATGATAATGCATTTCAAGTTAATTTTTAATAAAAATAAAAATAATAAACAAAACAATGTTACATAGTAAGGATAACTGCTTTGAAATATATTTAACCCTTCACTCCATAGATAAGAGTTTTCCCGCACCAATCACAGAAGGCCTTTGAAAACAGTGCAGGAAGAGTTCAGATTGCTTGTAACGAGCAATCTGAACACTTCCTGCACTGTTTTCCACTCTGTCAGTTCATATTAACACAATTCACCTAATAATTCAAAAGCCTTCTATATAAGGTGTCCAAAGGCGTCTTGTTAGAGGTGTCCAAAGCCATGAACTACTTACATGCGGGAAGGTCATATTGATGAGGTTGAACTTGCTCTGTAGACGGGGAGATATGTGAGTACGCCCTCCTCCAGGTGGACCCTGGGCCACAACTAAGAACATGTCCTGTAATGTATACAAGAAATGGTAAATGCTTAACAATATCATCAGATTATTTGAAATCTCACACAACACATGTGATACTATAGAACAGGTAAACCCGAAAAGAAAAATTACTGTTTTCGCTATGCGCTGTGTTACATATCAAGAGTTTACAATATCAAAAAACTCTGTGTGCAAAAAAATAAAGCTACTTTCTTGCACTGTTCCAACTGTTTTACTAGTTCATACTTGTAAAAATAAAACCATTTTTCTTAAAATGAAAATTAGTATTTTTTAACATTTACAAATGGGACACAGAATTTTTTGTAGAAGTTGATATTCAGTTTTTACACCAAGCAAATATTATGCACCCTCTGCCTTCAATCAAATCTTAAAAAATCCCCATATCTACATTTTGTTTTCAAAATTTCCTTTTACCTCTAACACTTTTGAAAATTGTCTATGTTTCCCATTACCTATGAAACTTTGAAACCTTGTAAAAATTCATTGGTGTATTGTATAGTCTTGTTATTAAGGTAATGGTAATAGAACTTCACAAAATAGTAGCACTGGTACCCCGACTCATTGTTACCCTTACCTTGATATATTTCTGTGTCTGCTTCATTCTGTCATACCAGAAACCGTAATCCAACCACAGCTTAATCAACTCCAGTGGAGGCTGGGAACCAAATGTGTCTTTGGCAGGCATGTTAAAGTCGTCCATGAATGTGAGCAATTTCTTACCACCAATGGGCACATACACACCCTTGGTCCTCTTCTCCACACGGCTCTCTATGATGTCTTGGACATTGTTTGAAGTTGTCTAAAAGGCATATGGAATAATTATCATTAATAATTTAATAAGTAACACATGTCCAAATTATGAATATAATGTCAAATTCTCTTATTATAATAACAAAGTATTAACTGATATATTATCTGGGTATAAACACACATTTTTATCATACAATTATACATTTTTCTATGTAAAACTGCGAGGTAAGATTTTGTATCATCGGCAGGGAAAGTTTATCTTGCAAAAACACACATATTGATTATGTCATTGTTTTTGCATTCTGTTAAACCCCTCATTTAAACAAATTTCTTTCATGAGTACACCTCACAATTCTTCCGAATCTAATTAGAATAAAGAGAGACAAACCTGTATAAATTGAATTCATGAAGTTTTATCACATTGTGTCCTACAAAATTTAACTTCACTTCACTTTGAGAACATGAAATATATGTGTAACTTTTGAAAAAAATGTCCTGCCAGTATGTAAAGAAAAACATGTGCATGTCTATTTGATGTCTACTGTCCACTTAGTTTAACATATTTGAATAAAAATCTGTGACAAATCAATAGACACACAAACAAATATGATAACTGAGCTACCATCACTACACATACCTGGGCAGACATGTTGACAGTGAGTACACTGTATGACTTCACGTCAAGTTTGGACAGAGTGTTTTCTGCCACAGATGTCTTTCCTGTACCGACTGGGCCCACCAACATGACTGGATTAAGGGATTTGATGAGATACTGTGTCAGGTACTGGTATCTCACAGTGTCCACTGTTGGTACCATCAACTTGAAGAAAGGCAAGCTGTAATAGAAAATGTTTGTTTGTTTGTATATTAAGCATAATTTTTATGCCAGTTAAGGGCTAACAGACAATACTTGAAGTAAAACCTAACAAATCTTTCCTCAGATCCTGGAAGGTGAACCAGTACTAGAGCATACCCATCTATGCAAGTAACTTTCCCAATGAAACTAGCATTGATAGACGAATGGTAATGCGCAAAAATGTTGTACATCAATCAACACGGAGACTATGGCTGAATATTCAAACTATTTTCAGTTACAAGTGTTTAAGCATTTCAGATTTTTTCACAAATTGGTTACACTAAAAACAATCACAAATAAATTTGTTTGTAGATGACCTATTAAACCACAAATTTTTAGTCAATAACAAGTGTTGATTTCTTCAAGTTACATGATTTTTTTCCGCACATACTTTGCTTCATACCCTTTAAAACAATTATTGAATAATGCAGTATCTTAAACATACAGTGCACGTAAATGTTATAAAAGAATTTATTTAAAATCTACCTTAATTTCAAACAATAGTAAAGGTAAGAAAAAAACATTTGGTTGCCTCTTTTTGCTATATTTAAACATACCTTGGGTTGTATTTCCAGCCTTGCTTCAATTTCTCTTCCCAATGGACCCATGTCTTTCCTTTGGGATCTACATAATACTCATAAATAGAGTCCTTGTTGGGGAATGTTCCCTCCATCTCACGAATGTACGTGTCGATCTTCTTCCTGCCGTCCTCATCTACAGTGCAGCAGATGGACCAGATCATGCAGAACTGGAACCACAACTCCACCATACGTGCAAAGTTCTCCTGGTCCACCTCATCAACCTGAGCAAAGTAAAGTTTGTTTGAATATTTGGCATAATTTTTTCCCATCGAGGGTTAACTGACAATCATTAACCACTCTTTCCTGAGATCCTGGAAGGTTAACCAGTACTCGAGCACATCCATCTCTGCAAGTTACTGATAATTTTCCCACTTGAATCAGCGGTGAGAGATGAATTGACAATTAAACACAATGTCGTAAATATCAATTACAGCAAACTGTGACTGGGTGAGGATTCAAACCCATGACTGCTGGATTCTTAGTCAGATGTTTAACAGACTGAGCTAACCAGGCCTGATTTGTAAATAAAGAGACATCAATATTCCATGAAAACTAGGTTTTGCCTATGCAACACATTCAAAAAGCAAAAAAGGTACTAAATCTGAGACTTAATGAATACTTGCTTGAAAAAACAACAACATTTCCCTATGCATGCATCATACATACTCAGATTTGATCTATTAAGTTTTTTAAAACTAATGTTATTGAGGGGAAACTGCTTTGCCATTTTTAGTAACAATTTACATAATACCAGTGACTCCATAAACAAATCCTAATAACTGTCTCAATATTGGCTACTTACATGTATGTACCAAGTTTCATTTCAATATCTCTTTTCTTCCTGAAGTTTTTATGATTTGAAACTTCATTTTTTATTTTCTATTATTAAATTGATTAAACTGAAAAAATACAAAATTATTCCACAATTTTTGTCATATGCATGATCTTGATCATACAATAGTCTTTTTCTTGTCATTTGATACTTACAAAAAATAGTATAAGCAGTAAAAAAAGAATACAGAATCTTAGCCTCATTAAAAAGTAATACAAAATTTTAATCTAGAAATGTGTCCAAAGGATATAAAAAATTAAGTTGAAAAAGGGGCCTTTCAAATATCTTGCTCAGTATTTTTAGATTATTTGATAATTATAAAGCCACACACTTAATGTTAATTAAATACAGAGACCCTTTTAGAAGTTATTCATCAGAAAACAATTTGACAAACGGAAAGACATTGGTAAAACTTAATGTCCCTTTCCCATTCTTCGAAAAAACCAACAACTACATTAATTTTGTGAAAAAAACTTCCTTACCATTACCAGATAAACAAGTCAGTTTAAAGTAAACAAAAACTGCAGAGTTGTCCATAAGAGCTGGGAATTGGAGACTTTTAATTAAATTTTTCAAACTTCTTAAAAAAGAACACATAAAATTAAGTTTAAAATGAATATAAATCTAAGATTTGAAATTAAGAAAAAAAAGTCACAAAATTCATCATGCGTGCCACAAACTTCTCGTATCAAGAACTTTTATAAGCCTGAGATAATGGCAGTCATATTAAACTTTGAGCACATTTTACATTACTGAAACATCTGGTGAAGGTGTCTCCATTAGTTCATATGAAAGTCTTAGATGTAATAACAGTTCGTGAAACGGGCACCAGACTCCCCTAGCTCAGAAGTGAAATGGGCACCAGACTCTCCTAACTCATATGTGAAACAGGTACCAGACTCCTCTAACTCAGAAGTGAAATGGGCACCAGATTCCACTAACACAATGTGAAATGGACACCAGATTCCCCTAACTCAGAACACATACTGGTGGAAAAATACCTCAGAATGAATCTGAGTAGAACCACCATCCTTCTGTTTTAACTTTCTCACACAATGAGCTGGGCCCAAACCCACAAAATTTTAGTGGTGAAAGGTAAGCAATTGCTAGATGACAATGCCTAAGGCCACTCTGCAACAGGGTACCCTATTTTTTAGTCAACCACTTCTAAATTTGGGGACAACTCTCTTAAAGCTGTGATTCAGGACTTGTGCATGTCACTACAACAATATAATATACTACACAAGATAACAAACAACAATGAAAACCTACAGGTGCTTCCTGCAGAGGGTTTAGCTGAATTCAAAACAGAAAACAATTTCATTAACAGGGATGTAAACATTTTGGGCTTATATTTTTCATGTAAATATATTCTTTTTAATCGATTTATTTTCTTTATTAATTAATGGTATTAACTTACCTGTATATTTAAAGTACTAACAAAAAAATACAGACAATTTTTTAGACTTGACACAGAAATACTGACAAAGGGAGTTGTCAGATTACTTCCCTTTACCGATAAATGACACTTGCCTAAAATGAGCAAGTAAGTTATTGAATAGTCCAATAAATAAATGGATGAATGAATGTATAGGTTGAAGATTTAATGACTTAGTATATCAATTGACTCATTGTATACATCTATGCAGGAGAGAGAGGGCAAATGTTAATTTCGTATACCTACGTAGGAGTGAGAGAGGTGGAAATGTTCTTACATTTTACAGTATTTATTATAAACCTGAAATATAATTAATCTCATATCAAACAAAATAGTTTACCCCATTTTCCTGAGTAGCGAGAGCATCAAACAGTCGGGTGAAAGAGGCAACAATGTTCAGCTCTGCTGTGGCAATCAACTCTGTGCAGTTCTTCTTCTTAAATTCCAAAATCTTGTCGAGGTATTTATCTAGAAGTCTTCTCAGCTCCTCAACAATAGCCTGATAATAGGTAAAGGTGAATTATATTATTACATACATAGAGAATCTTACACGAGTGTTCATTTATTCTTGAATTTATTAAACAAGTTGACAAAACTGCCTAACATTACATAGTTTTGTCTCAATGATGAATGATCAATGAGCAGGAATGTAAGATTATTTTTGTCGCATAACTCACAAAAATAGTATATTTTCCTTTAATTTAACGTATCATGTTTATAAGGAATGAGAAAAAGTGCAGCATATTTGTTTCTGTCATTTTACCATGACAAATCGACACCATTTATTTATTAAGTTGGAACGCATTTCAGCCTTTTAAGTACAAGAGCCAAGCTATAGAGAAAACACTGAACGATGATTCAGAAATATGATAAATGTATGATATAAGAAAAGAAGATATTTTTTCAAATATTGATATCAGAATCTAAGATTACATTTCTGTTATAATCAAAATAGAAATAATAAACCCGAAAGAAATATTGATATTGTAACGAAAATAACGTTTTTATTATTATTATTATTATCTAAACAAAAAACAGATGTTCAAATTGTAAGCATTTGTTGCTATTTAAATGGATATTAACAGTATTGCTATAGGCAAGAAAGGTAACATTTCTCACTGTTACCATCAGAATAGCAGAATTCATTGTATTTATACTGACACCAAACACAAAAATTAACATAACATTTCTATGTTAATGTCCACACAGAAGTAAAATCTCAACTATTCAAGTTGGCAACGTTTATGCAAATCAATTAAATTGTTATCTCATAAAAAATATATAGGTACATGTAACATACAAAGTAAATCCTACAGTATTTTTTATAAACATGTACCTTTTTTTTAAAACTTTTTTATATTACTTCAATTGTGAACAAATCGCGCCCGAAGTCTCCTGGGTAGAACCAATACAAAGCATATGTAGATGAAGTGTCTTGTTTAAGGACACCACACATAGCCATGGCAGAGGGTCGAACCCATGGTCACCCGCACTCCACAGTATTTTTCACATATAATAATTTTTAAGAAGTAGTTATCTGTATTATACATTACAAACAATGTACTATCAGACCAGCTGTTATGTATGAGTGGATGAGAAGGTTACTCAATACAAAAATAATTCTATTGTTACATAAAGATTCAAAACTAACCTTTGACTGCTTTTTCATAAGCCAACTTTCCACAAATGGTTTCCAGCCCCAGTCAATATAGTCACTGTACACCATTCCAGACCGGGATACAGTGGCAGGAGAGGCAACTGCTAGATCACCAATCTGGGGAAGCAAAATAAAATATAAATAGCATTATAGAAGAAAAATACTTAACTCAGACATACATTAATTTTTAATGAAGATTTTAAAAGTTACTGTAAGAGCCATCAAGGAAATAACAAAAAAAGTCAATAGCAAAATCAGCAAATCTTGTTTAAGAAACTGTTCTCTGTTTTGATGGCAAAGGAAGGGCTCAGAATAATCTGACCACAGTCCTTTTGCGAGTCTTGGATTTTGGATATGGCTTGGCTCAAATCAAGGACCTCGGTGACGAGGTGTTTTTAAAGGGACCTGGAGACGCTGTCTTAGACCACTGTAACGGTGTCCCCCTTTACTGATATATCATACATGGAGAATAAACCTAAGCTTGATAAAAATTATAATTAATTTAGAATGGAGTCTGTCAAAAAAAGAAAATGAAAAAAAACAAATCTTGGTAAATTGTGGATGCTGCCACTAGTGTTGCCTGCGAAAAAAAGTCACATGTCTGTCTTGCTTCTTCTTTGAAAAGCGTGACAAAACAGTGTATTTAATAAATAAATTTATGGTGGAAAAATGAAGCTCACCTCAAACAAAAGTGACACCTGTTCAGGCATTGAGATACGTTCACCATTAATCAGAGTGAGAATTTTGTTGTCGTCCATCACAGAGTTCATGCTCTCAATCCACAGCGTGTCCACAGGTCCATCAAAAACAATCCACTTCTCATCAGGTTTTTCATCTGCAAAATAATGATTATATAGATGACAAAGGAATGACATTATTCATCAACAATACAGGCAATGTACTCTTTGTAAAAGTTAATATGATGATAATGAATTCCATTATATTCCAATATTCAACCTTAAAAGAGACAATTTGTACCAAAATATTTTTTATAAAAATCCACAAGTATAAGAAACTCTACCTTGATATGCTAGACGAAGTACCAGGTTGCGCAGCTGTTAAAACTTGTGCTCAGTCAGATATTGATAGATGTAAACTCAATTGTTAAAATCTCATCAGCCACCTGTTAGAGCGAGGATAAATCTCACTAACCACCTCATACAGTGAAGTTAAAGAGATTATATCAGGAAAAAATACTATAAATGTCTTAAAAAATAACATTATTACAATGAGGATAAATCTCACTAACCACTTCAGGTAGAGAGGATAAATCTCACTAACAACTTCAGGCAGTGAGGTTAAATCAGTGACTCACAATGTTATAAAAATCACTGACCTGCACAAGTCTGTCTCATCACACTTGACAGTACACCATCCGTCCACTCGTTAGTGTTCAGGTCAAACTCTCCATACAGCTCACCGAGGGACAGAGCCTTGGGATTCAGTGGGTAATCCTGTATTTAACAGAGATATAAAATTATTTAAGTACATCTAGACTGTGACTGAAGATCTATAGGTTAAGGAAGCCTTTCAGGAACAGTACAAATAATGTTTATGTTTAAATATTAAGAGTCATTATTATGCAAAAAGAGGGCTAACAGATGGTCAGTTAACCTAACCAGTCTTTCCTGGGATCCTGGAAGGTTAACTAGTACTCAAGCACATTTATTTCAACAAGTAACTGATAATTTTACCGCTTGAATCAGCGGTGAAAGAAGAATGACAATAAGACACAATGTCGTATTTCAATCATCATGAAGACTGGGCAAAGATTTACAACACCTGGATTGATTGCTAGTCAGATGCACTACCAACCAGGCCAGGCAGTACAAATAATCAAATAGAATTGTAATGGTATCTGTTCCTTATCATATAATAGATAAACTTTACCAAAATCTTTTTTTTTTTTTAATGGGTTCAACTGGTTGAAGAAGGCCTCATAATGTGTCTGAGTAGAACCACTGCCCTTCCACAAATAACAGGCAAACTTTATCATATAAAGTTTTTGGAGCAAGCCGGACTCGAACCTATGACCTTAGCTGTGAGAGGTAAGTAATCTTGAGGCAGGACCTTAGACCACATGGCCACGTAGAACAAACAATACAAACCTTGACAAGTTGGTATGCTGGGTCCCCTTCTTTGTTCAATGCTGTCATAGCTCCCTGGAGTACTCGCCACGTGACTGTTTTAGCGGACTGTGTTCCACCGACAATCATGACAGCGTGACGGGAAGTCTTTGTCTCGTACAGCTGGATGACCTTAGTTATGGAATGGTCGTTTATCTGCAGATTCATCTGGTTCATCTCTCCAATGATCGCTTTCTTCAACTGTAAAGCAGATGAAACCGTTGATAACACATGTACAGGTCCTGTAGGTCCATATTGCGCAGAGTTGACCATTCTTATAACTGTGCCCAACTCTTACAATTGATATAATTAAGTGTTAAATTTCTATTACAGACTCTTTCATGTTTGTGCTTGGAACATTTTATTACAAATAAGGATTTGTAGTTAAGAGTTTACTGGCAGCAAAGCAAACTTTGTCATTGACCAGCTTGATGTTGAACGAGGGGGTGGGGCATGAGGGTAGCTACCAATGAAATATTGTCAGATATAAATAAATTATGCTTCGGTGTGTTTTTATATGAATATAAATAGAAATAAAAGTGTGAATTCTGTTGTGCGAGATAGATAAATAGTCTTCGACAAATGGATCTGACGCAAGAATGACTAATCACTCCGCACACTGCCCACATGGCATTGTTTGTCCAATTAAATAACATCATTAGTTTGTCTAAGGAAAATGGCACTGTAGCACCAAATATTGTTCACTGATTGGATTATCAACTTGTTTCATTGACTGTCAGGTCAAATACTATCATAGAACAAATGATCTATAGTTTACCTTTGAGTAATCAATGGAAGGTGTCTCAACGCCAGGGAACAAATCTGACATTATTCCATTGAACAGCGGCAGATCTACTGATGTCAACTTCGCAATGTTCATGTCCTTCATCGACAACAGTAAAAGCTGAAAAAGAAGGAGATTGATGATTAAAAATAGTGCTGTCATTTTTCAAGATAGATTCATGATTTTCTCGCACTGCACTTTCACACACTAACCTCAATCCATGTACCATGTTCATGATTCTCTTCCATGTTTTAAAGATATGTTGCAGAAAAGTGAAAATAACTAAAAATAAAGAACTGAAGGAGAGATAATTCTGACATGAGTTATGGTTATTTTGCTCTGCACTTCATCATATAAATTTCTGTCCATGTTCAAAGTTTGGTTAGATTCCTTTCTGTACTTTTGCAGTTATGCTCCGGACAAAGATTCAGATGAATGAACAGAAAAACAAATCAGCAGCTATATGGTCGTCCTATTGGGAGCATAGAAGTATCATAGTTCAGTACACAGAGATCACAGTTAAGTATACATCAGAAAGGTGACAAACCTCTTCATCGGGCATGTTAGGGTTGGATCTCTTCTTTCTGCCTGCATATTTGAGTACAGATGTGAGGGCACGGAGACCAAAGTCATAATGGTCCTGTTTGGACAGCTGTTGGGTGGCCAGAGAGTACAGTGTAAACACTTTCTTGGCTAGAACCTGAAAATAATATGTATCACATTATGACATGTAAAACAAACTTGATCAGTAAATTAATCCTAGTGTGCAAAATATAATTAACTATGCAGAAAAAAAAGTTTTGTTTTATTTTTAGCAGAAATGTATCCCGACATAAAAATACACAATAACTGGTAGGTTCACCAGCTTGATAGTGACACCCTAGATTTTTTTTTTTAAAAAAGTCCCGAAAGTTTATAAATAAAAACATCTGTAAAATACTATAAAATACTTTTTTTCAACATAAGCAATGTCTTATTACAGTATATGCTACATGTATACTAGCTTTTGAACTACTCTTAAGCAGAAAAAAATTACAACCACTATGAACTATTTTGATAATATTTCAAACTAAATTACATAGGTCTTTTTTTAGCATAAGAATCATGTTCCCGTGGCAAAAAGGGGCACAACTGTGTAGTTAGCTATGTATGTCATTGGTGTCTATAATGCACCAGTATAATTGTTTCTATCAATGAGACTACTTCATCATACCATACAGCAGATTCTGCAAACAATAAAGCATAAAAATGAGAAAGCTTTTGGAGATATTCTTGAAGTGCCACAACTGCATTGGAGTGGCTAAACGAGGCCTTTTAACCTTAAATGGTCATAAACCTGCCGGCTTTTCAGATAAAAAAGGAGTAATACTAACCTTGGTGTTACCAAATCCCTCACCAAACAGGATAATTTCAGCAATAAGATTCGAGTCTGGGACCACCATAGCTATTGGCCGGAACATGGATTTCAAGTTGTCTGGCAACTCTGTTCTGCCGGCGTAGCCTGGAATAGTGTACGCAAAAAAAAAATTGTCATTAATACAAGTACTGGTATTAAAGGTCAAACATGAATCTACCTGATCTACTTAGGTTTACTAGACAAATATTTAATAAGCATTATTATAATTTAAATAAAACAATTAAAATTGTTTTTATCTAAAAATATGCCCAAACCATAAAATACCCATTTGTGGGTTCACGAAAATTTATGAAAATGAACAACAAAATTCTATACACCAGGTTCAAGTGAAAGAGTTATGCCACAAATGTAAATATACTTTTTTAACTTCGTACTAATAATAAGTTCTTCTTCCCTGACAAAGAGGTCTGAATTATTCATTTTGTTTTAAACTTATTTATTTTACCTTGATTATAAAACAAGTTTTTACAACTTAGACAAATCACGCGTGAGGTCTTCCTTGGTAGAACCAGTACTAAGCCCATTCAGACAAAGTTGCTTGCTCAAGGACACCGCACATAGATTGTGGGTCTGATGCTCTACCACAAGACCACCCCTCCACATCATAGTTGACCATAGTCACAAACTTGGAATAAAGCATAGGAAAGGTACTGCCACCAAATATAATGTGACATCATTCTTACAACATAAATTTAAACCTGAACCCTTCGATAGTTTATATTATGCAAGAAATTGTAGGATGACTGTTTGTTTTTTGTTTTTTTGTTTTTTTTTGTTTGTTTTTTTTGGGGGGGGGGGAGTAAATGCGGTTTAAAGCTATTTTTAACACATTTCAATTGTAAATGTCATATCCAGTTTCATTGGTGGAAGAAGACATCAGAAATGTTTTTGGAGTGAGTGAAACTCGAACCTACAACCTTAGCAGTAAGACGTAAGTGATCTTGAGATGGCAACTTTGATCACTCGGTCATGGAGGACCCCTTGCTGCAGTGGTGTAATATAACTACATGACAACATGATAACCATACAATATTATGTATTTCATACCAATGTGTTTTTCACAACATTAATTTACAATATAAACACCTACTATAAATCCTGGCTGGTCTCACTGATTTGAGATTTATAAAAGCATAATATACACACGTCTAGAAACTTTTATATTAGATTTCTTTTTTTAAAAAACATAAACAAGTACACACACAGAATTCTTTCTAGAAAATGTTTTTTTAACTAATTTGTGATATTAAGAATACAAGATGCCCAAATGGCAAAATCATCACTATACTTTCAATTGTGCGACATAATTCTTTTTTCATATAAAGGTGTTATATGTTGGATCTGAATTAATTAAAATTTCAAAACAAAAGAGTGCTGTCAGAATTTATCCAAGCTTAAAGCATTCATTCCAATATACATGAAGTTTAACATGTAATATATGTACATGTATATATTATTTACAAAAAATTTCTGAGTTAATTAAGTCGTTGTGTAGCTAATCATTGTTATATGTAATCCACAGAGAAAATACATGTATTTATTCAAAATTACTAAATACAATGTATCTTAAATGCCTGTATAATTTCCTGATATAAATTGTATATACTTTACTATAAATTTGAGGCTAGAGTATTGGTTGGTCACACCAAGTCACTGGTTCCTTTCTATTGATTAATTAAGTATAATTTTTTATGCAATCGAGACTAAAAGACGATCAGTTCTAGAATACACCTATCTTCATAAGTAACTGGTGATAACTGTATACAGTCAGCAAAAAAAAAAAAAATTTACTGTTCATTCATACCCATATATTTTAGCTCAGTTGTGAAGTAATCTAAGAGCTTATATGAACCACTCCTGAGTTCATTTCCTAGGTAGAACCAGTGCAGACTGCTGTTTTTAAGAGGCCATTGGTCAAACCAGGGCTCGAAAATTCCACTCATCCGCTCGCCATGGCGAGTGAACAAGTAAGATTTAAGAAACTGACCTTAAAATTTCTTAGATTTTAAGCATTTAATTAACAAATGTTTGAAAGGGAGGATGAGTAGCTTTTATAAGAAATTTCAAGCCCTGCAAACCTGGGACCAGACCCACAGCCACCGGCAAGGATGGCCAACATTCTATCCACCGTGCCACCACCATACTCGATTTACTGTTAACAAAACTCACCAGGATTCATAGTGATGAAAATACCACATGACCAGACGAGCATGATCTCTCTTCCCTCAAACACGAATCTCTCGGAGCCAGCAGCCAGGGCACTCAATATGGACAAGATCTGCTGGGCAACCACAGACAACACCTCAATGTTGATACGGTTAAACTCATCAAAGCAGCCCCATGCTCCAGTCTGTAATGTAAATGCATTGAAATGAAAGTTATTCATGATTTATTATTCTATATTACTAAGATTCGATACAATTTTTCATGTGATTCAACAAAATTTTCAACACATTCCATTTTATGCTGCAGGTTACTCCCTTTTTTAATAGGCAGCACGTAGTCCAGTGGTAAAGCATTGGCCCCATGATTGGATGGTCATGGGTTCGATCCTCTGCCACTGCTATGCATAGTGTCGGCCATGTGTCGTGGTCTTGAGCAAGACACTTTTTCTGCATACATTTTGTGCTGGTTCTACCCAGGAAGACATCATGCATGATATGTATAAGTTGTTTCACAATTAAAGTAAAATAGTTTGAACTAATGGAATAAGACCAAATACATACAAGTAGAACCACCATCTTTCCACAAGTGATTGGCAAATTTTCTCTCAAGTTTTGGTCCAAGCTGTGCTCAAACCCATTACAACAGCAGTGAGTACTAAACTGAGTAATTGTGAACACATGGTGCAGTGGTAGAGCATCAGGACTGGAGGGTCAAGGACTTTTTCCCTACCATGGCCAGGTGTTGTGTTCTCAAGCATGAAACTTTATCTATACATGCTTAGTACTGGTTCTACCCAGGAAGACATCGAGGAAAATTTGTGTAAATTGTAAGGATTTATTTAACAATCAATGTAAAATATGTAGGTTTAAAAACAATTTACCTGAGCTAGACCAGAGAACATTCTGCCCATGGATTTATAGTCGAGACCCTCTGAACAGTTGACAACAATGACGTACATGCCGAGACCCTTGCCTAAATCCTTCACAGTCTCTGTCTTTCCAGTACCTAGAATTACAGACAATTCCATGTTACAGATAAACAGTAACTCTAGAAAATCATTTACAAATTAAATCATTTTGGGTTTTTTCTTTGATTAAAGTTAATGATCCTGTATTAAAGTCATTTTGCTGCATTTATCAGTACAATACTAAATTGAATTTTTTAAACTTATATTTAATATGGTTTATCACAGTTATTGATAGAATAATAAAAAGTAAAGCAGGACTATGGACCAGTTGTAAAGCATCGGATCAAAGATGGTGGGGTCATTGGTTCGATCTGGTTTATATCATAAATTATAAATTACCTGCAGGACCCTTGGGGCTGCCACCTCTGTGTAAATGTAGGGCTGTGGTGAGGGTCATGTAACACCTGTCTGTCAAGGGTGTAATGACCAGACGTCCGGAGTTACCAAGGTATTCGTAACCGTACTGGAACTGTGTGTTTGTCTGCTTCACCACGCAATCATCTATGTCCTATCATTAAACATTTCAAATAACCAATAAAATTCAACAACTAGCAAAATTTAAGTTATCTAAAGAACCAATCAGCATGTGAGATAATTTTATCTATACGGTCTCATGTGGATAAAAAGTGGTCATAACATCATATTTTGATATAAATATTCTATTAACATTATATCATTTGCAATCTTTTTATATTGACTTGTATCCTACCCTCATAAGGCAGGGTGGTAGTACATGGACAGAGTTTTGACCATTCAAGCTAAATGTTGTGGGTTTGATCCCTAGCTTAACCCGATGGCCACTCAAAATAACAACACTCAGTACTGGTTCAACTCAGGAAGCGGACTTAAAAGCCGTTCATATAAGCTCACTTAAGCTTAAGCTTACTTCCCTATCCAGCTAAAATAATGAGTATATGTAACCCTCAAGAAATTAAAAAAATTAGCTGAGTATTTTTATGGGCTGTTTTTTTCAACCCTCAAGTGGAATTATGATATCCACAATGAAACTTTGTTCTTTGGTGTTTTTTTAGAATGGGGATTAACACCATTTCCAACACATTACATGTTTTATAGGTTATATATTGCATATTTAGTTTCATAAATGAAGGAAGAACTCTGAATGAATCTTAGCAGAACCACTGTCCTTCTAAAAGTGATTAGTACACTTTCTCATATATAGTTTTTGGACAAAGTTGGGGTCAAACAAACGACCTCAGCAATAAGAAGTTAACTGCCATTTGATGACAGCACATTAGACCTCAGGACCCTGTTGTAGATTCACATTAACAAATAAATTTTAAAATTCTTCACAAATACAAAATTATACAGTGGACTTACTGATTTCAGCTAAGTTACAATTCAATATGTCTGCCTACATACATATTATATACAAAGTTGGGGTATATTTCATGAGCAATTTCAAATTATCTTTCACCTTTTCCCAGTAAAATCTGAGCTGACTAAGCCATTCAAAGGCATACTGGTCGGAACATCCCATCTTGATGAGTTTATCAATGATGTCACGTGCGTGGACCTCAATGGTTACCAAGGCGACAATCTTCAGACGCTGGATCTTTGTCAGGTTACCACGAATAGCCTCAGAGAATTTGTTCAACATGGACACCTGAAATAATATTGTTAAAAAAAATGTAAATTAATCTACATTTTTTATTTTATTTTTTATTGATATTAAGAACGATATCATTTTTTGAAGAAAAAAAAGGACAAATTGAACAAAATTTTGAAGCACCTTCAAGTAATGAAAGTTCCAGTGTTGGTCATACATTGACTATTAAATCAGAAAGGGTTGTTTGACTGAATGTTTTTTTTTTTTAAATAAACCTTATACCTATACATGTACTTCAAGAGTTCAAGAGGAGAAGTCCAGACAAAACATAATACATGTGGACAGACAAGTGCGTTTATTATATCCCTCCCACAACCTCTATATAAATGACGGAGGCATCAAAATGAAAGCATTTATTTTGTAAGTCTCTAACAGTTTAAGCTTAATTAACACAAAAAAATTTAAATTGACTCTTTGGCTGTCAATGTCTCCATATGGTTATGAACCACCAACTGCTAATGCTGCCGTTTGGTGAACAACTATCAACTGCCAATGTTGCTGATCAGTGACATGGATACCCAGATACATAGCAGAAGTAGTTAAGGTCAAGGTCAAGGTTATTTGTACATATGTTAATGAAATGAAGATAGAAATAAAAAGTACAATTTATATTCAGCATGTCCTGGAGTTTCATAACAATATTAGCATTGGTAAATTATAGTAATGAAGCTCTGGTACATACTTATATACCCAATTACACAGTTGTCTTGGAAACATATCTGGCATTAAGAAGTATGTGCTTCGTGAAATTTGGCAGCGAAAAAATTAAAAAAAAGTCTTATTACATACCTGTTTTTTCTTCATAGTCTTGAGCGCACGCTTATCTCCCCTCTCCTTGGTGGTAGACAAGGCACGAGTTACATCCTGTGTCCACTGAATCTGACTGGCTGTGATGCATAACTGTGATGGAAGAATAAAATTATTTTATTCTATAATAAAACAAGAGGTTAACTAGTGTCTGTCGCTCTTCCTGGCTCAATTGGGTGGATTCAAAAACTCGTCCCAACATTTTAAGGGTTATGAATATCCTTGACAATTTGTTTAGGACGAAAACCATTTACAAGACAAAAATCCACATTTTTCAATCATTCAAGGGCACATCATTATTTCTGGGCCAATATGGCCAGTTTACAAACTTGTCCAAGCTTTCATGCTTATTACTATTCAAACTAAAAACTATATTCTAAATGATATTAGAACTCAAGGTCTTATAGCATATACAAGGTAAATACATGTATCAGCATTTTTCAATAATTCAAGGGCCATAACTCTTTTGTTTATAGTCCGATCTGGTTTGTTCAAGAACTTGTTCCTGCTTCATAGACAATAAATTATTGCAAGTGATGAAACTTTATAAGAAATATAACTGTATCAATGGCATCTATATTAACTTATACTTTTATTTGTATTTATACAATTTACAATCATTTACCAAATTAAGAAAATGGCCAAAATTTAAAAATTAAATAAATGTAACAGTTTTTGTAAGTTTTTCCATTCCTCACCTGCCCGGGCCACTCCTTCACCCATTTATCTCTCTTTGTCAAGCTCTTCTTCAATGCGTTACGGCACTCTGGTAGTCTCTTCTTCAAGGTAAACCTCATGTTCTTCTCCACGTCACAGAGCCATGCCTCCACAGGGCCATCTAGCAGCACGACCTTGATGAACTCTACGTATTCACCCTCTGTCGAGGACATTCCGGCTGCTTCCCATTTCATGTTGATGCCTTGCTGTAAGGTACATAATTATATATAAAATTAAAATTGATAGCCATATCCTAGTTGGGGCGGTGTATTTCAATGAATGTTTACAATGTTACTCATGAGTATAATCAAATATCACATAACGTAATTAATTAATGATTCTTAAAATCATAATGTAAGTATTACATTAATTATTTATGGTGACAGCTTTTCTTTGTAAATGATTTTTTTCTGCCAATTTCACAAAAGATGCCTTAAATTGATTTTGATAGAGAAATGTCAATGCAAAACTTTGACTATAAAAAACACTTTAAATACTATTATAATAAAGCTGAAAGTACTGGTAATATAGCCATTAAATATTTGTAGTTGTTTAAATACAACAGATATTTTTACGTATTTTCAACAACTACAGTAACTGTACTTTATATCTTTTGACTTTCAGAAATTACTGTTTTCATAACTATACCACCAATATCATCCAGTCAATCAAATGTAAAGATTTTCAATAGAATCTGTTGAAAAAAACATTTTTTTTTTGCTTATAATTATTAACATAACTTTTTATGAACTAAATTTGCTTCATACATGACTTTGATTTTGGAACTTTTCTAGAAAACACAAATATTCACCAATCCATTATGGTTTATCTATTTATTTATTGCAAAAAGTTTAACTATATCTCTCGAACATCTTTTGAATTTTGCTTGTTCTAGTCTTCATTCATTTTAACTGAGCAACAAACAGTGTAGACTTACATCAATTGCAAAATTGTGCACTAGCACTACATGATGATGTAAGTTTACACTGGTTCACACCTCTAAAACTTTTATAGAAAAACATCTGTTCTAACATTTAAACAAACTATTCAGGCTTGCAAAATTTCACCAAGTTCCAAATTAATGTTCCTTATCCATTCATGCATAAAACAAACCTAGTATTAATACAAATCAGATCTCTCTGACAACTCCATTCCAACAAATAATCATTTTAATTAAATAATTCAATGATAACAGAGTGAAACTTTTTACCATGCTTGTTTCTAAATGAGTCTGTAAGGCAAATTATAAACATTTAAATTTCCTTTCTCTCTCCACCTTCCTTTCTCTCTCTCTCTCCTTTCTCTGACATGCAAGGTATTGAAATGAAAGTGCTATGACTGAGGAGGAGATGTCTACGGATAGGTTTAGATGAATGAGGTAAATAGAAATACCTCAAACATGATGATTGGAACAACAACACCATCTGGGCCAAACAGTCAATACAATATTGGGCCATTGGAACATCACAATTCCAAAATTTGTACATTAATTTCTATACATTTTTCTACAATATATACACAACAATTTAATTTGAGGGGGGTTATTACATTTAAACGCACATTTTTACCCACTTTGCGTCGGATCACCTTTAATTGATTTACAGATAATATTACAAACATTAATCATTATCAATATAATTGTATAATATGAAATAGGCGAGCATAGATGCTTAACTAATAATAAGTTTATACAATCACACTCGGTCAATTCAGTCATCAATAACTTCAGAACAGCCAAGTTTATGGTATGCAGCAAAATGAGATTAATAACACTTTTTTGCAAGATAAACTAAAAAAATTTTTTTTTAATTTCCTCTCATTATTTTTCCAGTATTTTAATCAATATTCATAGTAATTGTTTTAATACACAGCAGTTTTTTGCCATGACACCACTTCCGGAACCAAGCTTTTTCAATCAGGTAGTGCTTTGAATATTTTTCAACATGCATGTTACCATATGGGCTTGCTTTGCTTCCTGCACTCCCTATTGTTTTTCAGGTTCCAGTCGCTACACATTTTGCTATTATAACAGACTTTTAAATTATTTAAATCTGTGCTTAAAGTATATCAATTTACAAAAATAAGAAATAATAAACCTTTGCCATCTTGAGTGATTTGATATTATCGAAGCACTTTTTCAAATGAGGCTGCACAGCTTCTGGGTTCTTGGATTGTCCAAGGATCTCGAGCAAATCATCGTTAGACAGGAAGTAGAACCTTGGGAAGATCTGTCTCTTGGTCTCCAGGTACATGTCCAGAGATTTCTGAATCTCCTCTAGCTTCAGATTCATGTCATTAAGCTGTTCCAGCATACCTGGGTAACAGACAAATAGAATATGTCTTGGTAAATGAGACCAGAAAACCAGTATGTGCTGAAACTGGGTACCAGACCAATACAATAATTCTTAGTAAAAGAGATAGCACAGGATACCAGTTTATGCTGGAACTGGGTACCAATCCAATCCAATAACTCTTAGTAAAAGAGATAGAGCATACCAGTATATGCTGGAACTGGGTTCTAGACCAATAAAATAATTATTAGTAAAAGAGATAGTACAGAATACCAGTTTATGCTGAAACTAGGTACCAATCCAATACAATAATTCTTAGTAAAAGAGACAGAGCATGATACCAGTATATGCTGGAACTCGGTACCAAACAAATACAAGAATTCTTAGTAAAAGCAATAGAGCTTGATATAAATTTATGCTGGAACTGGGTACCAAACAAATAAATAATTCTTAGTAAAATAGTTAGAGCAGGATACCATTGCAATGACATGCCTTGATATGGGTCATTGTTTTATGTCTGATACATCACTTTTCATAAACTTACATGTAATACAAAATCAAAGTAAAACACAGCTTGTACATTCTCTGTAAAGCCTATTAATTTTCCCATCAAAGTAACCAATAGTTTACTTCATGATTTTACTCAGATTCTTGTGTAATATATGGACATATATGCTTAAACGTGGGTACACTATCCACACTTTTCACCGATGACAAGAATGGGATTTTGTTGTATCTACATGTACATTAAATATTGCAAATCAACAAATGGAATAAATAAACGTTATGAAATTACACAGATCTATGTGTAACATTTTCATTTTTTTTTTCAAATAAAAAAGCAGCCATCTTGTATCTGGCATGTAATGCTGTTGGGCATGAGGTCAAAATTAACGTAATGTCTGTTTGATCTCTCCAAGTCACGGTTTTCAAAATTTGATACTAGTAAGAAGGTAAGAAAAAATATTCTGTTTCAGCTTTAAAAAAAATCCTACAAAATATATATGTATATAAAATGTAAATGTTACAAACATGCATGTGTTTGGCTGCAATAAAATAACAAAAGGCCCTGAATTGCTCTACTGGCAACAGATGCTACATGTAAAATATCTAAGGTCTAGGTCTAGGCCTTAAGCTTTCAGAGAAAATGTTTTTTAAAATTTTACTTAAAATGTAGCAGGGGCATTTGTGGTCAAAAGATGCTGGTTCAAGAACTCGTTCGAGATCTTATGGTTATATAACTGCTGTGCAAGTTTGGTTAAGTTCAATGAAAAATGAAGGTGCTATCGCGTCTACAAGAAAAATGTTAACAGAAGGACAGCAACGGAAGACGGACAATATACCATGACATAAGCCCTGCAGGCATTTGGCCAGTAGAGCTAAAAATCCAGTCTAATCAGTTTTTAATTGGCTGCATTTAAATAAGGAGAAATGTGGAAAAAGTATCAAATTAAATATTTAAATTACTGAAACATGCAAAATAGCAAGTTACAATTACAGTGAAATGGAATGTATTTTATATGAAGATAAGATATAAACAGATATTTAATGGACTGTACATGTATTTCATATAAAGATGAGATATAAACAGATATTTAATGGAATGTATTTCATATGAAGATGAGAAATAAACAGATATTTAATGAAATGTATTTCATATTAAGATAAGATATAAACAGATACTTAAAAGTAATATTAATTACATGTACATGTATATATAACATAGTTGTATATACTGATATATCAAAATTTAAAAATTAGAAGACACAGAAATCAAAATTTTAAAACAGGAAGTGATAGTTTTATGACAATAAATGAGATGTTATTAATTTGTAAATTTTGTTGTTCAAACAGAATTCATTCTCAGCAGATAGTGAGGTGACATTTGAAAAACAGTGCTGACAGAAGTGTTATAAGGTAGAAAATTGGAAAGAATTTTTGGTTCACTTCATTTCTCTCATCAAAACTCTTACCCATCTTTGATTTGGAACTGCCTGTCAATCAAATTATAGTTATAATACAAGTAGTTACAAGGACGACTCTTTCTTACTGAAAACTTTCATAAACACTTCATGTTGTTAATGTTGAAGTAGGAAAAGGACAGATGGGTGAGTGAAAACACCATGGTTTACATCATTATCAAGTTCAAGTTTGAATGTTTGCAACATTTCTTAAAAAGTCCACATTAAGATAGAAAGTTGCTTCTTTGCACTGTTAAGACAGCTCACACATCTCCAAGCATTTATGGGGCCTATTCAATAAATCCAGGGATCACGAGTTCAAATCCCCGCCGAGTCTACATGTAAGTCTCAATAATGATTGATCTACAACACTGCATCTCATTGATATTTGTCTCCAACCACTGATCCAAGTGGGAAAGTTATCAGTTACTTGCAGAGATAGGTGTCCTCCAGTGCTGGTTAACCTTCCAGGATCCCAGGAAAGAGTGGTTAGGTTAACTGATTGTCTGTTTGCCCTCGATAGCATAGAATGAAGCTAAATATTCAAATCAAACTATTCATTTTCAAGCATTTAACAAGATTCTCCTCACAACACAATAAGACAATGCAAACAAAATATTGGTCTGAATGGAAAATTAAAATAAGGCCATAATGTCCTTACTGCCTTCTATTATGATGCAAGTTTCATGACTCTGCCTAAGTAATTTTTTGGACAGACATTGGGAGGACAAATGTATTGACACACAGGCAGACAGAGTGTAAACCTCAGTCCCCTGCAGTGAAACCTGCGACAGACTAATGAATAAATACCTGCAAATTTGAATTGAACAAACATGGTCAACCTAACAATTATTTCAAAAATTTGTGTAACAACTACTAGATTTCTCACCTTCATGGTGTGTTCCTCGGAGGGCATTTCTGTCCTTGTTCAGCCTCGTCATGATCACCTTCCATTTGGCGTTCACGTCATCAAACTCGGCCGACTCGCGTGGAAGCTGTTTACGAATGTCTTCACCAAGGAAAATGTTCTAAAAATAAATTAACATCAGGTAAAAATTATCCATTTTTTTAAATTGATGAATGGC
The DNA here is from genome assembly GCA_029582155.1 of Panopea generosa. NCBI lineage: Eukaryota > Metazoa > Mollusca > Bivalvia > Adapedonta > Hiatellidae > Panopea > Panopea generosa. The sequence goes on from CM055907.1 coordinate 62,107,734, forward strand.
AAATTGCAATATTATTCTATTGGTAGATTCACCTCACATACATAAGTTGTGGATTTGATCCTCGGCAGTGTCATACCAAAGACTTGAAAAATGGTACTAGAAGCTTTCATGCTTGGCCTTCAGCATTTGGAGGATAGTTCTACGTCTGGTTGGCCTGATGTGTCTGCAGCATGATACTCCAGTGTAGAGCACTTAGAATACTGTCTCAAGTAGACATCATCACAATATGACTGAATAGTTGTTAAATATGACGCTTAACACCATACAACAACAACGAATGGCAAATGATTTTAATATATGAAAATGACCCTAAATAGACACTTGCATCATCAATACTTTATAGCTCAGCAATAAATCTAAAGGGACTAAATTTGATTTTAAATAATCAAATGTTACAGCTAACAGACACAGCAGTCCATAAATACATTGTCGAACAGAATAGGGTTTAAAACCATTTTTAACACATGACAGATTATATAATATGGTACACATGTAACCTGTTTTACTAACAGAGGAATATGGTTTGACGCCATCATTCAACACATTACAGGTTATATAGGACATATCCAGTATAGTTGTTGAGGAAAATCTTGGATTAACCATAATCCTTTCGTAAGTAACTAGCAAACTTTGTCACATAGGGTCTTTGGACCAAATTGGTCTCAAACTCATGACAACAGCAAGTGATCTTGAGAGGGTAACTGAGACCACTTGGCCATGGATAACCCTTCGTCAAATGGACCTACATAATAAATATTTTCCCATTTAACAACCAAACTACCAGAGATATATATTTCAATGAAACATTGGTCCCTAACTCACTTCCAGGTACATCCACTGTCTTTGTACAGTCAACAACATCTCCACAACTTCAAGAATATGTGACAATGTTCTCTCCCATTTATCAACATCCTGCTCAAATGCCTTCACAAATCTTGATGCCTTCATGGTGGACAGTTGGACTTGGTTGTCTTCCAGGGCAGCAAACACATCATCAGTACTCCTGTATGTAAAAATCATTCATTTTATGTTTACTTGTTGATTTTTTTAAACTTATTTATTTTTACATTGATTGTGAAACAAGTTCTTACAACTTAGACAAATCACACTCAAAGTTTTTTTTTTGGTAGAACCAGTACTAACCATATGAAGATAAAGTGTCTTGCTGAAGGACAGCATTTATCTGGCACGAAAGAGACAAATTGAAATAAGACTGCTAGCAGCAAAGTAATTTAAAAGTTGAAGTATCAATGAATTTGAGAAGATAAAATTTCTGAGCTGCATTCAGTTGTGTTAACTACAGGTAATGTATTTACTACATGTACTTCGGCATTGTCCCTCTATTTCACTTGAGTCACATGACTAAACAGAAGAAAACAGCTTTCGAAAACGTTTTCTAAAGTTAACAAAACTTTGCAAAGAACATGTCATCAGTTGATTTGTGTAAACAACTCACTTTATTTAACATTAATAGACTTAGCATAAGATATAAATAAAATAATAAACCTCTTGATTACATTACGCAATTAACAACTTAATCTGACAATAAACTGTCCCGAGACTGACCTGACTTTGAAGCAGCCTTTGTAAGGAGCGATGTCAAGCTCGGTAACGTTCCATGTCTGGGTGATTGCATCTAGGGCCTGAAATAAGTAAGACATAATGTGATATACAGTTTGTATTGTCATGCTTCCAAATTAAGAAAAAGTGAATTTGATTTTTGCTTATATATTTAGCGCCGTTTCTATGCAAAAAGAGGGCTAACAGAAGATCAGTTAACCTAACCACTATTTCCTAGCTGGGATCCTGGAAGGTTAACCAGTACTCCTGCACACCCATCTCCGCAAGTAACTGATAATTTTTCACATGAAGCAGTGAGAGACAATTGACAATGAGATGCAGTGTTGTATATCAATCATCACAGTGTGGCTGGATGGGGATTTAAACTCACAAACCCATTATTAATAGCCAGGCATGCTACTGACAGAGCTCGCCTGGACTAGCCAGAAAAAGTGACATATTTACTCTAAAATAAATACTATAAAGTATCACTCATTATACAACTACATGTACAGACCAAGTACAGTTCATCATTTTATGGTGTCACTTTACACCCACATGTACGTTTTTGGGGCCAAACTCTATTAACCCCACCCCCTCACCCCCAAAAGAAAAAACGTAATTTATGAAACAATTTCTCTCCAAAAACAGAAATTTTTAATTCTTGATATTTTTTAAATGGGGTTTAATGCCAGTTTAATGCCTGTTTGACAAATTAAAACAACAAAAAACAAGGATGTTGACCTGTTAACTATTTTAAACGTACATATTTATGATTTTTATTGTTTTGTTTTTTTCCCTATTTTCGTCAATACGATGCTACATATAAGGTACCCGCACCAATTTCACTAAAACCAAAAAAAAAATGACCCACAAAAAATATAAAATAAACAACATAACTATCCCTGAATTTCTTTTTGTGCAAGATTGCTGATGTTTGGTATTATTTTACCTTTTCTTGAAGAAATCCAAAGTGAAAAACCTGTTCAACATATACTAACCATTTCAATGGCCAATTCCTTGGTAGCCGCACCAGACACCTCATTGATGGATTCTGCATACTGATCAAAACCATATTCAATAATCTTCTCCAGGGTGAATTCATCAGCTGTGTGGTCGAACTGACGTTGCATCTTTGTCTAAAATTTACAAACAAAACCGTTTCAGAATATCAATTCTACAAATACAGATTCATTTTAACTGCACAAATAGTTTAATGGGGTTTTATATTAATTTCAAAACATTACATATTATAAATGATTTCCGATTTTAATTGAGACAGACTGCAGAATTAGTGTACATGTAGGTACAATCACTATCTTTCTGCATATAACTAAACTAGAAAAGTGTCTGTCAATATGAATGCCCCCACATTTGATCAAAATACAATATTTTACAGATAATTAGGTTGAAAAGGGGCAATAACTCCTGCAAAAGATGACCAACATTGGCAAATTTCAAATGTGACCCTTTTTATCATTATACAGCTATTAACTATATCCATAGACCCCTTCCGACATATAAACAGATGGACTGATGAACAAACTAATGGATGGACATGGTATAACACTTAATGCCAATTCACTATTCTTCATAATGTTTTTGGACTGTCAGAGCTGGGCTCAAACCCACATCCTAAGTGGTGAGAGGTAAGCGACTTTAAGATAATAATACATGTACCATGTACCATTTAAGCACATAGGACCCACATGTATACTTTATGTATACTGCATTCTGTAATAATTGTATTTGGCCCATTGTCCATGTCTGAAATACCGGTAGTCCTTTAAATTAATGAAAAACTAAAGTTGACTATTTATCAATAACTATCAGATTTGTACACAACATTAACAGTAGAACAAATGAATCTGATCAAAAGCTTGATTGAGTTATTAATCTCCCTTTCATACTGTTGAAGATGTACTCCGGACAAGCAAAAATAACCTAAAATAAGGCACAATTATTCAAAATGGTTACTTCGATCAGTATCTCCAAGCATTGCCCTTAATCCATGTTTAAATTTTGTTATGACTTATATACTTTTGAAGATATGTTCTGGACAAGCAAAATTAACCAAGAATAAAGTACCAAAGGAGATATATTTTTGTCATTATTCAAGATTGAGTTATGTTTCTATCCCTCTGCATTTCCACACATTGTCTTCTATCCATGTTCCAAATGTCAGTTTTCTTCATCACTTTGAAACAAGGACAAGGATTTGACCAGATGCACAGATGGAGGTATGCATGCGTGCATACACGGACCAAGTCACAGCTATATGCTATCCCTTCAGGTAGCATAAAAAACAAAAAATTAAGCAATAATGCTTTTTGCAAGATTTTTGGTCATTTGTTTCACTTGAGTAGGGCGAACAATTGTTATTCAGAGCACACACATTTTTGGTATCTTTGGCTTTGACAAGAGACAATATGTTGAAAAATATTTAAATAAAATCCAGGGCATAAATTCATCAATAACTTGAGTCTGAGAATCGGAATCGGATTCAAATCTTTAAGTTTCGTAAAACCCTGCAAATATACATGTACAATTATGGGTAACAAAATTTGATTTTGTAACATTTTGCATTAAATAATCATTAAAACTGCTTGTTTCTGCAAAAAAATTATAGTAATTTGCTTGGTTACTAGATGTTATTTGATATGGACGAATATAGGTCCTGAAGTCATGATTTTCCCCACTATTTCAGTAAGACCATAATGTACATCCTGGGCTGACTAAACACCAATCATTCATTTATTTATCTTACCTGTATTTTGGTCCAATGGCGAGGCCGCATGGCTTTGTTCTTCATGTCTTGTATAAGTGGCATAGTTCTCTTGAACTGGTCTACCTTGTTCTTACTGGTGTCCACAACCTCCCAGTTCTTGTCCTGTGAAATAGCAGTCATTTTATCATGTAAGCTTGCATCTTTTTAATCCTACATAAATATTAAATACACATTTAAAAACTCTAACCTGTTGCTATAAGATTTACTCTAAAATGATGTTAGATTTCAATTCTTTATTCTGTCTCATTTTATATGTACAAGTATCTATTAATAAGATGTATTACCTTCCACATTTTGTTCACACTTGTTCAACAAAATAGCATACATCTCTATATATTTATTAGTGTAACATCGGAGTAAAGCAAAATAATTTAAAAGTAAATTGAGGTCATTCCCTATTGACAAGTACCGACACAACGATAATTGATGTCAAGAAATATGTTCTTAAAGTTATCTGAAAGTTATAAAAAAATAAACCTATTACCATGTCAGAAAAATTAATGATATAGGGATGTCAAACAGCACAAACTTATTATATCAAGTTTCCTGTTACCACTCAAGACAGAAATAAGATCAGAGTAACACATGACACACCCAGTGTTATCACAGAATAAAATCTGGCATTGTGTTACTGTTACTATCATGATGATGATGATGAATAAAGATTACAATATGATATGACCATGAGTATGATGTTAAAGATGATTTGATGAAGATGATAATGATGATGAGTATGATGATGATGATAGTGATGACAATGATAATAAAGAAAACATATGACATTGTATTGATATGACCAAGATAATGAGTATAATGGTAATGATGAGCATGATGATGATGATGATAATGACTATGATGATGATAATGATGATGATGAGTACAATTACGATGATGATGAAAATGATGATGAGTATAATAATGATGATGATGATGATAATGAGTACAATAATGATGATGACAATGATGATGATGATTATGACAATGATGATAATTATGAAGATGATGATCATGAAAATGATGATGAGAACAATGATGATGATGATGATGATAATGATGATCAGTACAATAACGATGATGATAATGATGAGTATGATAATGATGATGATGATAATAATGATGATGAGTATGATAATGATGATGATAATAATGATGATGATGATAATAATAATGATGATGATGATAATGATGATGAGTACAATAATGATGATGATAATGATGAGTATGATAATGATGATGATGATGATATAATGATGATGAGTATGATGATGATAATAATGATGATGATTATAATAATGATGATATTGATGATAATAATGATGATGAGTATGATAATGATGATGAAAATATTGATGATGATTATGATAATGATGTTGATGATGAGTATGATAATGATGATGAAAATAATGATGATGAGTATGATAATGATGATGATTATGATAATAATGATGATGAGTATGATAATGATAATAAAGATCACGTGACATTTAATGATACATGTATGACCATGACAATTACTATGATGATGATAATGATGATGATGAGAATGGTGATGATTATAGTTGACACTGTGTTGATGACCATGATATACAGTATGATGATGATGAGAATGATGATGATGATAAACATATATGTGCATAGTAATTCAAAGTCAGGTTAAATGCCCCAACACTTTACGATGTGTTTACCAATTTGTACATCAGATTTAAAAGATTATCATTTTTAATGGTACTAAACTGTAGCAGTGTCCGGAGAAAAGGTGCAAAGAAAAAAAAACTTGTCTTAGTTTTAGAAAGGAAGTAGTGCAGTTTACTTACATAATTAACCTAATGTAGCAATGTTACATTATGTAAATGACGTACACCATATAATATTTAGTATGGATTTATTATTAATTTCTCCTTTATAGAAGATACTTTAAGTTTAAATTTAACAAAACAATGCCTTTTTATATACACATATTCATATTTGACCTCTACTTAGTTCAAAGTATACATGTTTTACCCGAGGAAGAACAAAATATTCATAGCACATCTAGATGACTTTCCTATATGTTGGTTTGCCCAACAACAGTCTCAGTGATGATTGATATACAACATTTTGCCTCATTATCATTCATCTCTCACAACTGATTCAAGTGGGAAAGTTATCAGTTACTTGCAGAGATGGAGTGTGCTCGAGGACTGGTTAATCCCAGGAAACAGTGGTTAAGTTAACTGATCATCTGTTAGCCCTCGATGGCATAAAACTGACACTAAATATTCAATCAATCAATCAATCAATCAATCAATCAATCAATAAAAATTGGTTTAGATAAAAAAAGATAATTATAACACTGGTCATTTATAAGTAGAAAATGAATCTCTGCTATACTAATCTCAAATACATGAGGAAAAACTGCGTACACAATGTCTTTTTTCAGTATATGCTTGATTTTTGTTTACACATTTATGCAAATACAGGCCTCATCTACAGTGCTGTATATAAATTATATATCATTTCTTAATACGAAAAAGCTATACCATATACATGTAAATTTGAATTTTACAATCAGCTTAAAATGAAATCTTTTAACAAAATTATATCATTTTAACATATAACAGTCAATTAGTCAGATAGCTCGATACACAACTGACCTGACAAAAGAGCAGGTATCACTCCAACAACTAGCCACATGGTGCTGTTAGTCCAAGTAAATACAATGTAATACAATCGACTGTTTACTTTAGGACACTGTTAGCTTGTCTAAGGAAACAATATTGATCGCTGATTGAATTAATGACTTGTTTGATTGACAGCTTGCAGCTAGTTAATTACCTTAAGTTCTCTGCTGTATTTGTTCAGTTTCTTAAAGATGGCAACACACTGGCTCTCCATGTTGTTTGTCTCCAGCTCTGTGAACTTGCCATCCTTCCAGCTGGCCCACAGACCTTCCCAGTCCTTGTTGAGGTTCCAGATAGTCTCAATCAACTCCAAGTCCTGCAGGTGGGTATAAAGTTATAAATAGAAGTTAGCATAGTTAGGGTGACAGAGATACAATTTCTGTTCAGCTTAAGATGGAAAGGTTATTGTATCACACAGATAATGCTCACATTCAAACATAATAGTTGATTCCGTCCTTGTAGTTTATCATGTTTATGAGAAATTCGGTATACATGGTATTTCTATCTTATTCGTCAATGTTTTATTATAACCCAATACTGGCAAAAATTTAACTTTGAACTTGAAGACTGTGATAAATACAAAATATGTTTATATACACACCTCACCGAGTTCAAGTGAATTTTAAATAATATACTTATCTATAATTATAAGCCGTCATGTTTAAATAACTACTATGTCTGACCTTGTCAAGTCCCAGTTCAAGTGAATTTTAAATATTATACTTATATTTAATTATAAGCTGTCATGTTTAAATAACTACTATGTCTGACCTAGTTAAGTCCCAGTTCAAGTGAATTTTAAATACTATACTTATCTTTAATTATAAGCTGTCATGTTTAAATAACTACTATGTCTGACCTCGGCAAGTCCCAGTTCAAGTGAATTTTAAATATTATACTTATCTTTAATTATAAGCTGTCATGTTTAAATAACTACTATGTCTGACCTTGTCAAGTCCCAGTTCAAGTGAATTTTAAATACTATACTTATCTTTAATTATAAGCTGTCATGTTTAAATAACTACTATGTCTGACCTCGGCAAGTCCCAGTTCAAGTGAATTTTAAATATTATACTTATATTTAATTATAAGCTGTCATGTTTAAATAACTACTATGTCTGACCTTGTCAAGTCCCAGTTCAAGTGAATTTTAAATACTATACTTATCTTTAATTATAAGCTGTCATGTTTAAATAACTACTATGTCTGACCTTGTCAAGTCCAGCAATTTCCTTTGAAGGTGGCTGATCAATTTTGAAGATATTGAGCCCACGTCTGATATCAGCCTCCTGCTTTTTTAGGACTTCCATCTGGGCACGTATGCTTTGGATGTTCTCCAAGGCTTCTCCAGTTGTGATGCCACTGGTAAATGGACCTTTGTTTGTGAACTCGTCCACCAAGTTGTGAACCTGTTTCTTGAACTCCTCGGACTGGCCAAGTAGGTTGGTCTTGAACTTTTCCTATAAATTTTCACAGAAACAGTGTTTTAAAGTGGCAGTTATTTTATATATATCAAAAAAATTCTTTTTTAAATTTTCAATTTAATATTTGCTGATTAATGTTGTTTTTCTTTATATCAAAATAATATATTTAAAGTGAAACATATTTTAGTCACATTTAACGTAAAATTAATTTTCATTCACTAACCAGACCTTTGAAAAGATCTGAAAGGTTCAGTAATTAGTAACTCAACTGATTAAGTTAACAGGATTTGACATCTCACACTGGCAATAAGTTTTATAGGATCACACTTTTCACATTATCCACAAGTGGCAAGAATTTCATATCAATATTTAAAGCTGTTTTTTTCTTATTTCTTACTGTAAAAATGGGCTAAACTGAGAAAAATGGTCAAACAAAATATAACTGAAACCGTTAAAAAAAAATCTTCATTTCTTTAAATTCAAAAATGAAAAATTTCCCACCCAAAACTACAATCTAGCCCTTTCTTTTGACACCAAACTCCCAGACATATGTTTGTTGGTTCAGGATGATTCGTATTTCCAAAATTTGAAAAATGCTAAATATGCCTACAAAAATTTAGACAAGCACCTGCAGTCACTCATCTCTGTTTATAAGTCTCTGATTTCAGTCTTACCTTGTGTTTCTTCAACATTCCCTCTGCCTCGATGAGTTTTTCCTGGAAGGTGACCCATTCCGTACTGAGGTCATTCAACATGGACTTAACCTGTGTGGAATTAATATATATATGTAACATTATTTAGGCCATTTAAACAAGTCTATGGTTCTAAATGTATTTACAAATGCTATTTCGTAGATTAATAACTTAAGACACACATTTTAAACAAAAAGAGTTTGATAACTATCATATTTATTTTTGTGAATAAAATAAGCATGTGTTAGCAATTACTAAGCAGCTATATAACTTAATAATCAACTTTTGCAGTTTGTCATAGTCAAGATTTGCAAAGAGCATACATGGTCAAAAGCATAGAAACTGGGATAAATGAGCCGCGTGGTTAATAATCCCTCATCCTGCCTGTGAGTTAAACCCTTGAGCAAAATATTTGATCAAATCAATGTGAAATTATTAAAAGCGGTATGGTAGAACAAAGATGCTCCCCTAGAATGTGCTTAATTGACTAGTTGACCTCCCTTCTATTCTGCTAATAATATACTCCACACAAGCAAAAATAACCAAGAAAAAGTATGAAAGAGGAGAAGTTTCTGTTATTATTCTCTTCACTACTTTTGGGGTTATGTTGTTCCAGACAGATTCTGACTGACAGACAGATGCATGAGCAAAACAGCAGCTATATGCTAGCCCTTCTGGAAGCATAATAAATCAAAATATGCATGTTACTTAATGATATGTTTCATGACAATAAAAGAACTCTCTCTAATGACTGACTGCTAAAGCAAGATCAGACTTCGAACAAAATTTAAGTATTATTTTCATCATTATAAAAATAATGATAAAAAAAATAATGAAATTGAAATAATGAATGAAATTGAAATAATAATGAACTTACATCCTCTGGAATAGCAACCTCGTATTTCTCCAAGATTGCAAACTGATCATGCAGTGGTGGGAACTTGGCTTCTGTTGTGGGGAGCCCGGTGTTGAGAGATTCCCACAAGTCCAAGCTATTTCCTAATTCATCCAAGGTTTGTGGAGGCTTGCTCACGCTGCAATGAAAATAAAACTTTTGTTAAGCATTTGAAATCCTTTTGACCATTTAATTTGTGTACCAATTGTTTTAAAAATTAAATGAGCAAACAAACATCTTACAAAAACTTACTTGTCAATTAGATTTTAATTGTCCATAGAGGAAATCAACTAGTCCATTTTAGATAAGATAATTTCAATTTAAACAAAACAAATGGCAAGGATCTTTTACTTCTAGTTTACAGAGGCCACTAAATGAAAATTCATTTTGCAATGCCAAGAATTGAACAGATTTCAAAAAACTGATTTTGTTAAAAACATAAATAAAATGAACCATTTTTCGCATAATTTTCATTTTCCTCCTTTTAAACTGTTAAAATCACTTGTCACAAGGACAAGTTGCCTAAAAATTTCACTCCCATGTTTGAAGGTGTGCAACACAGCCAATTGCGACAATGAGTTTTGCCATTCATGCCAATATACATTGTTTTATGTTCAAGTGAAGATCTTCAACCACCAGACTAAATGTCAGCTGTATAGTATATTTTCACTGTTATCATATAATAAAAACTCAATGTTATATGTTTATTGATTATTAAAAAAAACACTGTTATTCATTACGATTTTCATCACCCATAAAACAAAGTTATAATTATTGAATGACATAACGTTGTCAATATCAATAGTAAATTTAAGTCGACAACATATTAACGAAATTTTCAATTTTTATAAATGTTATCGTCAATTGTTGTAATTTTTTTTTCATCCTGTTGTGTTTAGTGTTGACTGTACTTATCTCACTAATTTTTTATACACATTTTAATGAAAAAAATGTCATTTTTTTTCCATTAAAAAAGTAAATCAAAGACACACCACCCCCACATCCTCAAATAAAAGATATTTGAAAAATCTAAAACCATCATTAATATTAATGCTCTAATTAGACACAGAAAAAGCTTAAATGGAAATAATCCTTTAACTTCATATGTTGATTGACAAATAATTTGTCATTTGACAATTTTACAGTTTTTCCAATTGGGACATTTGAGGATTTCATAGATCAAAATTTGATTTCTAAGCCAAGAAGTTAAACTGTACTTAAAAATCATCTTCATACAAAACTTAAATTTAAATTGCTGAAGAGGCAAGTACTAGAGAGAACTGATATTAGTATATTTTTTCTTTAAAGGGATTATATCGGCAAGTAACACAAACATGCTGTAAATCCAGACTTCTCCTGTATGTAGTGTGCACAAAATAATGCTTATGTATTGACGTATAACCTTTATTTACTTGAAAGCGGTTCGTTGGAAATGGTGAATGTAAAAAAAAAACAAAACGTGGCTTCAGAAACCCGATGTTTGTAATAAAGAGGTTATGCAGTTAGACACTTTAGACACGTATACATGTATCTCTAAGTTATAAGTGTATCTTCATGCTGGGCGTGTGTATTTAGGACAAGGAATTGAGGGTAATATGCAAATACAATCCCTTTAAAAACTAAATAACCCTCAAATTAAAGATAATCTACTTCGAAGGCACCAACTGTATTAAGTTGCTCTATATTGATACCTAACCTTGTATTCAGATTTCATTAAATCTTGCTCATTAATTATAGTTTACATACTTTTCAGCATTCTCCTTCAAGAATTCATTAAGTTCCTTCAACCTGGTTGTGGCGATCTCACTAAGAAGAGTGGTGAACTTGTTCTGCCATTCTGTGCAGTGAGACAGGATAGAGTATTTCAAGGGAGAGCAATCTAGCAGCACAAACTGGATGTTCAGAATCGTCTCTTGTGTTTGTACATTGTTCGCAACTTCAGTGTATCTGAAACAACACATGAACTCATTAATCACATATACCAGAGCAACAGATCAGGTTTTCAAATCATTTAGGTACTTGATTTCAAATGGGTATCCATGTGTATCCACCAGAGGTCGCGAGTTCAATCGTCTCCTCAACCAGATGCCTCTCATAAAACAACACTCAGTATTGGTTCTACTCAGGATGCAGACTCGAGAGCAGTTCATATAAGCTCTGAGCTTTCATCGCAATCAAGCTAAAATAAATTAGTATAAACTAAATGGGTACCTGACAAAATGAATTTGGTGATTTAAAGTTCTTGATATTTAGTTCTTCTTGTTTGGGCAATTCACTTGGTCATCAATCCATGTCTTCTTAAGTGGTGCAGTAATGCAGCAAACAGTGTTTGCTGCTTACACTGGCGGTTGCAGGTTCAGTCCCCAGTTTAAGCTGTTTGTTTATCAAATACAATACTCAGTACTACTTTTATCCAGGAAGGAGACATGTATAAGCTCCGAGCTTTCAATTCCATCTATTTTTTCATTTAAGTGTTATGCATTAAATCCTGGAATAAACCTCTACATAAAACCCATGAGCGAGGCACTTTGTCTGAATTTGTTCAGTAATAATTTTATCCAGGAAAACAGTATGAATTGTATAAGTTTAAAGAACATGTTATGCATTCTTCAAACAAGATGCATATCAATATTACCATATACATGTCACTTACCTGGCAATGTCGGCATCAAACGAGGACACCTGTGGGTTGAGTCTCTGGTATCGGCGGATGAAGGCATCTTTGTGGATCTCCCAAATTTCTCTGTAGTTGTCCCATGTACTGAGATAGTTTTGGAGATTTTGAGCATTCGACTGCATTCCTGTACTGATCACCGTCTGGATCTTCTTCGTGTCCTCGTCACGTGCAATCACTTGATGTATCGGCTGAAATGTATGTTAAGGTACAGACATGAAAAAGAAATATCTTCAACACCATTATTATTAGAATAAAACAACATGAGAGACAACATAGAATTGAAGTAATATTTATTGATTTATCTTTTGAGCACACAAAACAATCTGGAAACAAAAAGCAATCAGCAATAAAATCTGAGCTAACTGGGCCAAGCTTTTCAAATTAGATCAATGTTCCCAAACAATTAAACTGTGTTTAATGAGGTCACATGTATGATTATAATCATTCCTCCCATCATTTGTTTTTAATATTGTATTTCTAAATATAACGGGCTTAACGCAATATACAATGTAGTAGTATTATCCAAATAAATAAAACAGTCAAACCTGTGCAAGCGGTCACCTCTATTAAGCATCTACTTGTCTTAAGCAGCCAAATTTGCTGTATCACAATTTCTATGCTTTTGGAGCAAATTGACTTGTATTAAACAACAACCGGTCTTAAAGGACCACTTTGCCATCTTCCCTTGACTGGTAGGCTTAAGATAGGTTTACATCCATACTGTCTCTATCAGATTAAACTTACATCTCTGGTTGATTTTTTCTTGGTAAGAACAGTTGGCAGCCTCTGTATGTCCGAGATAGAGTTAGTCAGATGTGATCCGATACTTCCCACAATGGTGGCCAGCTGCTTCAGTGTAGGAGCAAACTCCACCTGCAAGGAAATATTGATGTAAAATGTCAGGATGTATGAAATGCTTCATAAGTAAGTCACTTGTATACTGAAATGCACAGGTATTGTTGTGCAATATTTTTTAATGGGTTGCACAAACAAATAATTCAAGTCTTGCTTATAGAATGTTTGACTGACAGTGTAAAGTACATAGTAATGGTTAGTTTAGATTATACTAATTCATTTTAGCTTGATTGCGATGAAAACTTATAGCTTATATGAAACGCTCTCGAGTCCGCTTCCTGGGTAGAACCAGTGCCGAGTTTTATTATAGGCATTGGGTCAACCTCAGAATTAAACCCACAACCTCTGGCTGAGCAGCCAAACACTCTATCCATTACACTGTGTAAGTGATCTTGAGAGGCACCTTAGGCCACTTGACTACGGAGGACAAATTGAATGTTAAATGAAAGTCTGGGATTATATTTTCCAATAACTATACTATGAAGTTTTATTGTTTTCAATTTGAAATTTAGGTATTTTCATGAAATTATACGCATATATTTATATCAGAATTTAGAATTACAATTAATGTTAAAGTCACACAAGATTTAAAGAAAATTAGTCGGCGGTAAATGCCATATTTTTAAAACATGTTAAAGTAAATGGCAAATCAAACTGAAATCATCATTAGACCTACCTTGTCTCCCTCTAGACAGACTTTGACCCTGAAAAGAGGATTAGGGGCTGACTTGCCGTCCCCATTAATGGCCTTGGAGAGTTCCTGTAGGGACCACTTGACATTCAGCCGGAATGCTTCCTCAACCATTTTGTCCATCTTCTCTGTGTATCGATGCCAGTGGGACTGGACCTAATGTTGCCATAGAAACAAGATAGAGGTTACCTTGCAGTGATTGTGCAAATAAATTATAAACACATTGTTTAAACATTAATAAGTATTTTAACAAAACAAACTCTAACTGGTCAGAAAGTTCTGTTAAATACATGCAGTTCTTTTTTAAATATATACAAATCTGTGACCCAATAAACTTAGGTAGTGGAAAAGAAAAATAATTTTGAGACGAATATATCAATTAAAAAATTTATCAGCAATATGCTGATGGAACCTTTATCTAAAGTTTTCATGATTTCAAGTCATAATTTTAGCTATAACCAATATAAATATCTTCTTTTTATAAACTCCTCATGTTTTGTGACATGATACTGGTAAATATACCGATGGCTTCACAAGTGTTTTCCATAAATTTTGCATTTTAGTCACTTTTTAATCAAATGACTTTTACATTTCTCAAATCTGCCTATAAAGTCTCATAAAATAAGGGACAAACAACCTCCAATTTCAAATTGAGAATTCTGCTTCACTTATTAATTTTACAATTATTGTGAGACAAGTTCTTACAACTTAATACAACTTACAATCAAAGTCTTCCTTGGTAGAACCAGTACTAAGCTTATGCAGGACATCACACAATATGTGATAGGGGATCAAACAAATGACCTCAGAATCCTGATTCTAATACTCTACCACTCGACCACATACAGTCATACGTCACATTAACACTTATTACTTACCTCTGTTCCATCACTCTTGAACACTTCGTAAGTCCTCTTCATGGTATGGATGATTTCATCATGGAATTGTTTTAAACGTTTCTGTACAATCGCCCGATGACTTGCCTGGGCTTCGTCAAACTCCAAGTTCTCGTATACCTTCCTACTGTCTATTTTCACGAGAATCATCTCACTGATGTTAACACACTTTGTAGATATTTCCATGTTAGCTCCCTGAAAAGTCACATGTGAATTGTGAATGTTTCGTGGGAATTAAGTTTATTAAATTGATCATATAATATCAATTTTAGCTTGAATGCAAAGTAAACATGTTATGAATCACTATTCAGCATGTTTTGTTTGTAGGTTAAACTTATTTTTTTTTGCACAAATTGTGAAACAAGTTCTTAAAAGTTGAGCGGTAGTGCAGTGGATAAGGTTGGTAGCTCATGCTTTATGTTGCAGGTTCGAATCCCAACTCGACATCATTGCCTTTCAAAACAACACTCAGTATTGGTTGTACTCAGAGATTGGACTCTGTCCATATAAGCTGTTCATATAAGCACCGAGTTTTCTTGGTAATCAACTCAAAATATATTATTATAAACTAAACATGTTCTCACAACTGGACAAGTCACACTCAAGGTCTTCAAGGATAGAACCAATACTAAGTATATATGGATAATATGTCTTGCTCAAAGACACCACAATTGGCTGTGGCAGCGTCTTTTGCAGAACCAGTACAAGATTCAAAGGCCTGAATCTGTGATCAAACTAACAGCCCTTGGCATGAGCATAAAACACACTATCGATTACACCATCAATCAAATTCATACTGAAACTGTATTTAAATTAAAGAGATGTTTTAAGACTAATCTTTTTTTTTATCATTTAGTGCGACTATAGGAAATATAATAATTTGCACCTTGTACTCATCCACAATGCCCTGTATCTTGCTGGAGTGTAGACGGCACTCAGTGACAAAGAAGTCAGAGATACCCTTAGAAGCCCATGTTAGTTTGGTAAGACCCGGGTGAATCTTCTTGTCCAGGAAGCGTATTCTTTCACGGAACAGGCCGCGCTCCTCTGGTGACAGGGCGGCAATGATCCTGAAATACATAAACATGGCATTATGTGTTTTTACCATCATTGTTAGAGCTATATTGCATAAGTATGAAATATTTAAACATTTAAAACCAAGGTTTCTGTTAAAGATAATACAAAGAGATTGACAGCTTTTAAGAGAACAACTAAAATGGTATTAGATCATTGTACAAGATTATTCAAACATTATTTGAGAAATAGTGCACAATCATTTCATAACAGTATTATAACATACATGTGTATGTCCCCCTCTCCCCTATTTTACAGTCCAAGCTCGATTATCTCAGTCAGTAGTGCATCTGACTATCAATCCTGGGATCGTGAGTTTGAATCCCTGCCCCTCAACAGTCTCTGTGATGATTGATATACAACATTGCATCTCATCGTCATTCAACTCTCACCTCTGGTTCAAGTGGGAAAATTATTAGTTGATTGAGGAGACGAGGTGTGCTTCAGTACTGGTTAACCTTTTAGGATCCCAAGAAAAACTGGTCTGTTGGCCCTTGAGGGCATAAATGACGCTAAATACTCAATCAATCAAACCTATCCCCAACTGAGGAATCTGGGGTTTAAATAATTTAAATAATGGAAGCCACAATAATGCTGATGAGCTAGATCAATTACCTGTTGTAGTCCCTGACAACCAGCAGAACATGTTCCCTCAACCCCCTAAGATCCTCACGTTTGTTGTAGACATCAATGGCATAGTGGGGGGTCTCAAACATGAGTCTCTCCCAGTAGTGGATCTCTTGGAACATCTTCAGTAAATCTCTGTAATATACAGCATGCGAATTGGGTATTAGGTAGAGATGAGGACTTTTATAGAAGAATAGAAAACTTGCATCTCCCAACTAAATGTTGATAAAAGAGCATGTGAAGGATTAATCATTTGGTAATAAGTCATAGTTTACAGGCAACTGATTTCTTGTACATAAAATGTAAGTTGTATGTAATCTTAGATGATTTAAAATGTTTCGGTCATGAAAAATGATCTCGAATTAATATGAGGTCTGAAGTAAAATTTCTTGTAATTTGTTGTTATTTTACATATAGCTGCAGTTTACAAATTTTGAAATCAGAACTTCTTCAACAATTTTAAACACAAATTGCTGGGAATGGTAGTGTTTTGAACATTATTAGAATTTATAAAAATCATTTCAAGTTTATATAATAAAACTAAAATAGAGAAAATCTAAATATATGGAGGCTTCCAGATTTAACATTAGCATCATGCATAATGGCCAGATACAGCAGCACCTGCATTAAAATGTTCAATGCTTTGCTTTCCTCTGTACAGAGAAACATCTTTAAATTAATCTAACGATCACATTTAAATAAAATACACCAAAAATAAATGTTGGTTTCAGTAAGATATTAGGCTAGACAAAAACATACCTGTGTGTAGGCTTACATGTACCTGTTCAACCAAAATATGTTCACTTTGATTTTTTATTTATTTGTAAAAGTAAGAAAAACTGCAAAACGCATCTGCTTAATGTATTGAGAAAAGTATATTTGTATTGTTCTTAATTGATTTATTATCATTATTAGCTTTTAATAGAACAGAAAACCCCAAGTTAAAATCAATTTGCTTTAATATGATATATGTACTTCATATATTGACATTTTTTCAATGAAATAAAATTTAGATTTTTTTTAATAGAAAGTTGCCTACCTACCTACCCTATTTTTATTTTGGTCAAGTAACCCTAACACAGGTATTTCCTTAATCTGACCTTAACAGGCAGGCCAATTTTTAGTATCAAAGAGTAATGTGAATTCTTATTTCAGAACAAATGAAAATATTTCCTTTTAGTTTTGGATTGAAAAAAGTGAAAATACTATAATTAATTTCACTGTATCTAAGAGTTAAATTACAAAAAAAAAAACAATTCACTGAGAAATCTTAGTAATTCATTGAAAAGCAAAGAATGAAATTATTTTCTTCACAAAACAGTTTGAATAATGGTTTTAATATGATTCATATACTCTTACTGTCGACAATAAATACAAACCTGTTAAAGTTGATGTCCAGCATAGGTGGTCTCTCCGCACTTCTACACATCAAGGGTACCTCCAATTGTTTCATGGGCTCCTGATACAAAAAATAACGTTTATTACAAAACTTTGCTTCAAACAAACTTAAGTATGTATCTCTAAATCAAGCTTGAACAATGTAAGAATAACTGAAAACCTTGCTATAGAAACTTAATGTCTTAAAATGTATGTTTTCATTACCAAGTAGTCTCTCTTTCTCTTTCCCTCTGTCTCTCAATCTATCAAAATATTTGTATATCATTTTATATTATATCAAAAATCCTGATTTGAATTTCTGAATTTCCTGCATTCTAAATGTTGTGTATATCTGAATAAATAATATAATTTATATTCTAATTAAATCAATATACCAGTATATTATTGAAATTTTTCATGGCACAACAGAATAATAAAAACATTAGATTAAAAAATGAAATTCACAATAAATAAACAAAAGATTCAACAAGGAGAAATTAAAACACACAGTGAAAGTAAAAGTAAAAAGTTATATATTTAGATAAAATGTCATGTTAACTGGTCACAACACATGTTGCCTATAGTATCTTTTACTTATTTAAATGTTCCCCATAGAGCTTTTTCATTTATTTAATATGAGGTTTCTCGCCTTTTTGCAACAGCATTTTAGTTTTATAACGACAGTTAGCACACCTGTTCATTGTTCTTGGGATTCGTTAGTGATTAGTTAGTACCAGACACACCTTTGAGGACGATTTCTGTAACTTTTCATGCGCACCAAAGGAAGCTTTTTGAAGACCTGAGCCAGTGTCACTACGTACTATTATACTACAACTAACCCTATTTTGGATGGTTTATTCATTTAGGAAATTGGTCTCTAATATTGTGTTCAATTAACAAAATAAGGATACTAGTATAAAATAATTGTTTATAGCAATTAAACCTGAATATAAAATATAATAGAAATCTTTTTTTTTATACAAATATGCTCGTTAAGTATAAAAATGTTAATTTTGCAACTGCAATTAATTCAAGGATGACATACTTTAAGAGCAACTTTTTCTCAAATCATGCATATTTCAAGGACGGGTATGTTTTTAAGGAGTTTATACCAAAAAATCTGTACGGTAACATGTTTTTTATTTCTGATATTGCATGAACATGTATACATTAAACTTAAATACATGTACTGGGAAGTTTCATAAAATTCTATCCATAGGAAAAAAAAGACAAAAACTATAGAAATTGTCTATAAATAACTCTGCAAGTCACTGACTACTTCCTCAATATTCGAAGGTTGAAGATTCATGACTGTAGAACTAAATTTCAAGGCCAATCATCAAAGAGACTGTGGCCAGGTAGAAACTCAAATTCACAATCCCTAGATTAGCATTCAGATCTATGCATTACCTATTCCTTAAGTGTTTTACAGCTGAGCAGAATTGCTGTACTTTATTTTTACTGATAAACAATATACATGTATAGCCAGTACTAAACTCACATTAATTAAATTTTTATTATCAGATAGATGACCATCCTTTTTTAACATTTTCCGAGAACCACATTTAATACATTAAACCAACATAATTAGGCCATCCTTAAAAAATATATTGTTTGCCATGCTCCTACCTGATACACACTCAAATTTGCCACTATCTAAACTTTTTATTTGACTTTCAAAGTGTTAAAAAAATCTTTTCATGATTTCTGTCCATTTTTCTTTATAATGACTATGAAAAATAAAAATTTGACAAAAAAAAAAAATTAGCTACTTACATGTACATGTACCTACCGACATGAAAAATACTGGATCAGAGCACAGCAAACAAATATTTTTAATGGATGGCCTAACAACTCAGTCTGGTGATGACACAATGTTGCAGAAAATCATTTAATATACACAATTTGCTACAAATGATGAATACAAATACGACTATGGGGCATTTTTCCATACAACAAATACTGGGAATTTCATTGCTACTCTCACGTGTGGGCAAATAAAGCAGGAAGACACATTAAACAATGAAGGTTTCACAGGATGAAAGTATACAGAAATGTTTTAAAAATAATATCAAAACAAGTAACTTATTCAATCATTTGTGACATATAAGAAAAAAGAAAAACACTGAGGATCTGGTACATTTATCAGTAATATTTTAACTAAACAAGATCACCATAATGACCTTAATGTGCTCACCACATGCAAATGATTCAAAATAAGTATACACCAAAAATGGTATTGATGGAAGAGTTGCTTTCAACAATTTTTTCATATCAAGACAGTGTCTATTTGAGACAGTATTTGAAGCACCGTCATATTGGAGTATCACGCCGCAGACACCCAGATTTGGTTGACAAGACCTAGAACTATCCTCTAAATGTAGAGCATCAAGTGAGGAAGTTTCTAATACCATTTTCAAGTTTTTGATACGACCAAACTGGGGATTAAACTTAGCAGGAGATGTGAAATGTAAATGGTAAAAAAAAAACAACATCTTCAAGCTCGTCGTAAATGACACCAAAAAATTGAATGATTATTACACTAAAACCATTTAATGTTGCTTTCAGTTACACTTGAAAAAAAGACAGTTCAAATAAGTACTGAAACAAAACAATTAACCAAAAAGTGTTTTGTCTGTTTTATAAAAAAAATACTATAGAACTGTGCTATTAATAAAATATACCTTTAACTTCAAGAAATTAAAACAAAGATTTAAAAAAAAAAATTAAATTAAAATTCACTATAAATAAAAATTACTACAAAAAATGCAAACACTACTTGAGGGAACACTATATATTATACATTTACGTTCTGTATATCCTCTATATTTATCTTGCTGGCAATGTTATACTTCTGTAAAATTATAATAATTATTCACATATGCATTAAGTTATTTTGTAATAATTACTCTGACTTAAGTCAATCTGTTCTAAAGGATAACACCCATGTATTTAAATAAGAATGATATTTAATATAAATGAAGATAAATGAATAATAACGATAATAAATTAAAAGTGGTCTAATTCCACTTTCAACACATAACATGTAATGGCATATCCAGTTTTATTGGAGGAAGACATCAAAATTAACCTGAAACCAATGTCCTTCCGCAAGTAACTACGTGTAGAAATCTAATAAGAAATGTAGTCACCCGAGCTTGGCTCAAACAACAATTATCATACTAAAGTCTTGAACTTCCATGATGCCCTCAAATGATGTTTGTAGTAAATTTTATATGACATATTCCTTTTTTTTCTCTCCAAATTTAGTAATTTTCTCAATGTCATGGCACCTGAAATTTGAGTTAGATGTTGGTACCAATTAATATGTGATTTACCCATGTTAAGGAATTTGTAAAGTGGTCTTTGACCCTTTAACTGTTTTAAATGTTTTTATTTTATTTTTTTATGTTTTATAAGTGAAGGAAGACTCCGGATGCATATGTACAGGACTCTGAGTAGAACCACCATCCTTCTACAAGTGAATGACAGACAATATTCTCAGAGTACGTTTTTTTAACTAAACAAGTCTCTAACCAATGACCTCAGCTGAGGGCCTTAGACCCATCAGTCATGACAGACCCTGCCATAAAAGATACAACATGATGGATGTTATAACAGTTCAGCTGACTGCTGACACTTGAACTTAGCAATGTACAAACCTTGTCGATAGTAAGAGTCCATTCATGGAAGGTCTTTCGTATGTACTCATCCAAAGCCATACAGAGCTGCTGGTATTGTGTCATCACTTCCTTGCCGGACCCAATCACCGGAAGGAAAAATGCTCTGTCCAGGGCCTGAAAAAGAATATAAAAACAAATATGTTATGTGCTATAATTGCATTTATGAGAAGAGAAGACAATCCTAGACAGTCTTTATGTTTAAAAGATTGTTTTTTTATTCTACATCTATTGTGAAAAGAAGTAATTTAAACTTAGACAAATCATGCAAGTCCTTCTGGGTAGAACCAGTACTGTACATATATACAAACAAACTGCCTTTGAGCACTACACATAGGGTCATACAAGTAACTTAAGCAGAGGCACAAACCTCATGCAAATAACTTTTTCATATTAAGTATTGGACCAAGCTGTGCTCAAACCCACAAACTCATCGGTGAGAGGTAAATGATCGTGAGACAGCACCTAAGACCATTCAGTCAAGAAGGACTTGTTAAGTATCAAAATTTAAAAATTTAATTATCGATAACTACTTACACTCATGCTTCTCTCAATACGTCTCTTTAGCTGGCGTGCCCACAGAGCCTGGCCGGCAAACTTGGGGTGCTGGGAAGACTGAGGAATGGTCTTCTGTGTGAGCTCCTTCTTCACGGCGTTCAGCTCCTCATTAAACATGCTGTACACGTCTACAGTCTTCTTGTCTATTGTTCTCTTGATGGCCTACAAAGATATGAAATGAAAATTTCATAGATCATCGCATATTTGTCACCGTATTGATGATCCATTGGTGAAGTTGGATTTTGCCAAGAAATAAGGACTAACAAAATTATTTATTAATTTATTCATTCATTAATAATCTCACATTAATTCAAATGGTAAGTGACATAATATCACAATTTTGATAGAGCAAAAGTTACGAAATATAAATTAATAGCTTAGATTAAGATTTTTTTTGTAAATTAAATACAAATGAGTATTCAGTTTCTACATAGTTTCTATACTGACCTCTCTGTTGGACAGGTGCATGAAGATGTCCAGAAGTTCAACACCACCCTCAACAGTGGTCACTGTCTCAAACGCAGATGTAATTACGTTCTGCATCATCACCTCAAGGTCCTTGACACCACCACGGAACCTAAATAGATGTTTCATAGATTACACCAAGATAACATGATATTATTCTGATTTATCAGCTGCTTGAATTGAATAATTGAGTTTCAGAATATTTTATTCAACCAAAATTTGTTAAGCCATGTAATATTTTTTACATAAAAATATAAGGTACAAGACCTTGATCTATCTTGTACAGATTTATTAATGCAAACAATTTAGCTCGGCTTGGTTAGTTTAGTTGGTAGCATGTCTGACTATCAATCCAGGGGTCCCGAATTCGAATCCCTGCCCAGTTACAGTCACTGTGATGACTTGGAGTTTAAATCAGATAATGAGAATAGGGTTAAACACTATTTTCAACATATTTCAAGTTATATATGGCATATCCAATTTTAATGGTGGAGGAAGACCTCAAAATGAATCTTTGTAGAACCACAGTCTTTCAACAAGTAACTGGCAAACTTTCTCACATAAAATTTTTGGAGTGAGTGGGGCTCAAACCTATGACCTCAGCAGTGAGAGGTGATTGATCTTCAGATGATGCCTTGAACAACTCAGCCATGAAGGACCAATGGGATAATATTTTTACCTGTTGTAGTCATCATGCCATGATGTCGCCTTAACATCCAAGATTGTTTTCTTAACAACACGAAGCGAGCTCAGATTTTTCTCAAATGTATTCTCAATCTCTGTCAGTCCACGTATAATCTCCGGCCCTTTCTGTCCTGCGAAATGAGGCATGTCTGTTTTGTTTCCTTCCTCACGACGTGCAAAGTGTATCTGGGCTTGGCAAACCTGTATTATTTATTGAATCATGAGTAAAAACTAAAATAATATTATTTTATATAAATTTAAATTTACAATTTCAACCAAAAATGTTAAGATTACTTTTGATTTGATACAGCGTGGAGTGTTTTGTCTGGTGGTAGAGCTTTTTCAAACCAGCATCGGAAGGTCATGGGTTTGATCCTCTGCCATGGGTATGAGTGGTGTCTTTGAGCAAGACACTTTATCCACATATGTTTAGTCCAATTCTTCCCAGAAAGATTGCAAATGTGATTTGCCCATTTGCCATTTGTAACAACTTGTTTGACAATGGAAGTTAAACAAATATTTTAAAGTTCAAATACAAATATATTAATAATTTGAATTGTTTTCAGTATGTAATTGAGAGCAAAACAAATTGCTACCTAGCCATTTCTTTCAGACAGTTAATGGCTATCAGAAATAACTATATTAACATCAAATATGAAGTGTCATCATATGCTTTACCAACATGTCTGAATTTGTATAACCAATTGGAAAAAAATAATACAAAAAATAAAAAATTTAAAAAGAGGCCTAAGAGGACCTGAATTGCTCTACTGGCAACAGATGCTACGTACATGTAAAATATCTAAGGTCTAGGCCTTAAACTTTCAGAGGAAATGTTTTTTAAAATTTTACTTAAAATGTGCAAATAAGCCCCGTGGCGGGGGTATCTGTGGTTGAATCAAACTTGTTCAAGAACTCGTCCAAGATCTTGTGGTTATATAACTACATGTACTGTGCAAGTTTGGTTAAGATTCAATGAAAAAAGAAGGGGCTATCACGTCTAAAAGAAAAAGGTTAATGGAAGGACGGACGTATTGCAGAGGACAGACAATTTACTATGACATAAGCCCTGGTGGCCCTGGTGACCTTTGGCCAGTAGAGCAAAAAAAAAAAAATAAAGTAAAACACATCTGATGGTTTAAGTTCTTTGAAGTCTGGAACATAAAACAAAAACTTATTTTGACATTTTGCAAATAATTGGGAGACCATGAGCCAAGAGAGAAAAAAAACTTGGTTCTTTACCTCCAGCAAGTCCTTGCATCTCTGCACAAAAGCATCAACCTGGGCAAATATGCTGCTCTTGTCTAACACCCAGCCGACCGGGGAAAACTTGTGGTGGAGTTTTGAAGTCTGAAAATATAGGAATAGAATAGGCAATGTTACTTAAACAATACATTTATAGGATATTTAAAGCCAACATAATCATCAGGATTTTTCAAAATTTTATAATTGTCTATAGAATTTTTTTCCAATATACTATGCCTATATACACGCACTGGCCCCATTTTGCCAAAAGATTATATATTCAACATGCCATAATAATATATTGAAAAGGGTTTTCCTAACTTGGGAAATATTCTTAAATTAGTACAGTATATATGTACCTCAATCACATACAGTCAAACCTGTGCAAGCTGTCACTGCTATTAAGCAGCCATTTGTCTTCAGCAGCCACATTAATTTTGCTATTTCTTATTTCTATGCTTAATATATATTAATGTTTTGTCTTTTTAAATTTATATGTCAACCATACCTTGCTATATACATCTTTCCAACCTTCACAGCATTCAATACATTCATTGAGAGATTTAATTCCACTCTGTACATAGCCATCAAAGATCTTGTCCAAGTTGATCTCCTTGCAACAACGACGGATGATCTCATTGCTCAGCTGTAAGTGACAAATTCAATCAATAATAATATAAAATCAAGATATCATAAGGGGTTAATTATGAACCAGGGGTCTGTCTCACTTATACTCATATTGAGAATCTGCACTGTGCGTACATCTATATTCAAAGTACAGAATGAAAAGTAAGTATTTTACACCAAGCATGGTCAATCGAAGGCGGCTTCTACACTGTAGACAGACCAAGCTCTCCTGCTTGGATCCATTACATAGCAGTGAGATTTGAACAAGTTGATTGGTCAGTTGCTTCAGGAAAAGTTGAATGATATCACAGTTTGGTTATAAACCTTAAATAGCTATGAATTGTGGGATATGCTTTTTCAATGGGGTTCCAAAATACCTTTTTTTAAGAGATATCAGAAACTGGGATAGAATAAATCAGGAAGTTTACAATTAAAAGAAGAAATATAAAAAAAACATATATATTGATGACACTGTAAATTTACCTTCTTCAGAATTCCAGTTAATCTCTCTCTGGTTTTATAAAACTCCGAGTTGACCCAGATCATCCTAATGAGATTGAGGATTTTAGGGATCATGGCCGGGATCTTGGCTGGCTTGGCATCGGCAAGCTCGTAGCACGGATCTTTAAGTACCATCAGGAACTTCAAATTACTCTCAGCTTGTCTTGATCCTTCCTATCAAGTAAATATTAACATAGATTAAACCAAGAAATGTGTCCATAGGACATGGATGCTCCAACTATATGTCAGTAAATTATACTAAAAATAAAGTAAACAAGAAATGTCACTGGTAAGTGTCGCATGCCCCTAAAATGGTCTTTGAAAAATAACAATATAAATATGTTATAATAGGTAGTGATGTATCCATGAATATAAAGAGTAATGGACTGATGTTTCAGACTAGACACGCAATTTCATTTTTTTTACATTAAAGCATGACCTTGACCGTTGTGTAACCTTGACCTTGACATCTGATGTAATGGTCTGGGTATTTCAACAGTTAAATGCTGCTGAAACATCATCATGACATGCTGATCACTTGTGTTAGGCTATTTCAAAATCCCTAAATGTAAGACAAAGTTACAGATCAATTGTTGATAAATTGAGCCAAGTGTTTTTGAAATACATCCATGTATGATAAAGTTACAGGATGGACTAGAAATCTCAGACAAATTCAAAGTGTTGTCATACATTCTAAAAGTGTGACCTTGATCTTTGAGGTATGGGTCTAGGTCTTACTTATGAGACGTTGTTATTTCACTTTTATAAATTGACCCAAGTTAAAGGTAAAGTCACAGACCAGAAAAACAATATCAAACAAATTGAAAGTATGTCCTTGATCTTTGAGGAAAGGTTCTGGGTCTTACATACGACACTTAATTATGTCATGTTGATCAACTGAGACAAGTGTTTTTAAAATTTATCCATAGATGACAGACCAAACAAGAAATGTCAAAATAACTGAAAGTGTTGTCAAACAAAGCTAAATTGTGACCTTGACCTCTGAAGTGGGAGTTTGGGTATTAAGTGCAGCACGTCGTCATGTAATGCTGATCATTTATAACAAGTATTTAAAAATACATCTATGCATGACAAAGTTGCAGGCCAGACACCACATCTCACAGAGACTCAAAGTGTTGTCAAACTTTAATTGTGACCTTGACCTTTGAGGTACGGGTATGGTTCTTACTCGCGACACATCGTCATGTTATATTGATCAATTGTAGCAAGTATCATTAAAATCCATCTATGCATGACAAAGTTACAGGCCAGACACAAAATCTCACAGATTCAAAGTGTTGTTAAACAAACTCAAATTGTGACATTGACCTTCGAGATACAGGTGTGGGTCTTACTTGCGCCACGCCGTCATGTTATGTTGGTCATTTGTAGCAAGTATTTATAAAATCCATCTATGCATGACAAGCCAGACAGGAAATATCACACAAACTCAAAGTGTTGTCAAACAAACTCAAATAATGACCTTTACCTTTGAGTTACGGTTGTGGGTCTTACTCTAGACACTTCATCATGTAATGTTGATCATTTGTAGAAAATGTCATTAAAACCCATCTATGCATGACAAAGTTACAGGCCGGACACGAAATCTCACACAAACTCAAAGAGTATTCAAACAAATTGTGACCTTGACCTTTGAGGTATGAGTGTAGGTCTTACTCACGACATATCATGATGTTATGTTGATCATTTGTACCAAGTATCAACAAAATCCATCTATGCATGACAGAGATACAGGCCGGAAATGAAATACCGGATGGAAGGACAGACGGACGGACGCTTCGATTACCATATGCCACCCCAACAATTTTTGCGGGGGCATAAAAAGAGGCAATAATAATTTCACTGATACTGACAAATATCAAACTTAACTTATATTTTATAATTACATGTATATTGTTACACTATTAATAAAATATATATGCACTAATTAGAAAACAAATTTGACAG
This sequence comes from Panopea generosa, assembly GCA_029582155.1. Lineage (NCBI taxonomy): Eukaryota > Metazoa > Mollusca > Bivalvia > Adapedonta > Hiatellidae > Panopea > Panopea generosa. The sequence continues at coordinate 62,135,678 of CM055907.1, forward strand.
ACACATGAACAGCAACATCATCTTTAGGCATTGCCTTAGACCACAGAGGATACATTAATAAAAGTAAGCAGAGATTGTCATTTCTTACAGTTAAGCTACTAAATCTGTAATAAATTTACTATACATGGCTACTGGTTGACTTTCTGACAAGCATATGGCTGAGCATGAGTAAAATCTGCCATCGGGCATGAGTTGAATGCTTGACCAAGACATTTGCCCGTTAATGAAAATACCAACAAAAACCCTGAATGTAATTTATGTTATTTGAATATTAACAATATAAACAAGAAATGACAAAATATATTTTCAAAAAAAAATAGTTTAAACTAAAAGATACAAACCTTAATCTGACTGGAGAGCTTCCTGAAAGGCACAACGTAGGAAGATTTTGCCAGTTCGAGAGTCTGCTCGATTTTCTTTACACCTGGTTTGTCCAGCTGCATGCTTATACCGGACAGATCTTGACAACGATTTTTCCAGAACTCTATCTCATCCAGTGGTCCGGAAGACTCTGCCATCTCAAATGCATCCTGGGTATTCAAAACCTCTTTAATCTGTCTTGCCCAGTGAATCATGGCAGCTGTTGAAGAAAAGAATGTTTTATTTGACTTGGAATAGTTTTTTTTTTAATATTAGTAGGTTTGTAGCATATTGACGGTTAAAGTCAATTTGATACTGTAGCCAAAACCAACATCAGTAATGAAGATGACCATACAAAATTCTTTATTGCGAGCATTCATATCATCTCAATCAGTTGCTTTTCTTTCTCTATATAAGTCCTTGATTAAACTAAATAAAACTTGAACAGTCAAAAGGTCACATCACAAGAACAATTTTTTTAGAAGGATGCATTACAAGATATGATGATTATTATTAAAAAGTGCTTACTTTCCAGCCTCTGCACAAGCTCCTTGTTTTTTGATGCCTCCTCGGCAGGAATCTTCGTGCCCTCAGATGGAATGTATAGTACCGTCTTGCCTTCAAGTTTCCAGCGCGTGTCAGTGAGTGTTGCCAAAAACTTATGAAGTTGGGATGAGAAATCATTTTTAATACCTGGTAAAGGGTTAAGAATAAACAATGATAAATATCAGTATGAAGCAATATCGATAATTTGTATTTGTTTTTTTTATCCATGATGAGATGTTATGCCGTTTTTAACACATAACAGGTTATACACATGTATAATCGTACCCAGTTTTATTTATGAGAACAAATCTGAGTAACTGGGAAACTTTCTCACTTTTTTGGACGGAGATGAACTTAGACAGACAGGACACATAGATGAACAATTTATTATCAGACACTCAAGACTAACAGTTGCCATACAGAACTTTCAATGGTATTTGACCATGGATGACCCAATTTTTTAACAAATGTTATGATATGCACCATGGAGGCTGTGGAAATCATGATCTTCATTGATCTAACTATTCGATGATCTATATACATGTACATTCAAACCTGTATAAGCTATCACCTCTATTAAGCAGCCACTTGTCACAAGCAGCCACATTTGCTATTTCCCATTTATATGCTTTCAGACCAAATTACCCTGCATTAAACAACAACCTGTCTTAAAAGGTCATTCATACTCCTTCCCTTGATTTACTGCTTAAGACAGATTTTGTATGTTCAGAAAGGATACTGTCCGGCCATGTGGTGTTCTCGAAGAAGATTGGGGCGTAAATTCCCATCATCACCCTCAGCAAACTCTCAATATGGGCGCCCTTAACTGTTCCGTACTGAATGACTTTGAGAAAGTTTTCATGTGTGACTTCCTTCACATTGTCCTGCTTGATAAAGTAGGTAAGCTGATCAACCAAGTACGATGGTATGGTGTGCTCAACAACAAATCCCTTGTATGGATCATGGTATGCAACAATAAGTCTAAATGTTGGGTCTTCCAGAAAACGTTTCAACGTCTCTTCATGGACATCTGTCCAGTCTTCATTATGAAGATTTGCAACTGCTGCTCTCACTTTTATCATGTCAACCTGTAACAGAGCATTCAAAAATGTAATGTATCGGAAAAAAGTTGAGTATTTAAAAATAAATTCCGTACATGGCTATTTTACTGTATGAAACAGAGGCCTATATTCGGCTACTTTCCAATTGAAAAATCATGGTTTTTTTGCTCAAATGAAGCAAAAAAATATCACAAAATGGACTTTTTTGTGGTGATTTTTTCTTACAAAAGGGTACAAAAACACTAGATATGAAATTTTATTGTTATATATATGATAATTAATGGTTAGAACATGATCTTAACAGAGTAACGCTTCATGTTCCAGTTTGCTGAAGCTTTTTTTTCCAAATTTCTCCTCATTCTCCCTGTTTTTCCCTCCATACTGAAGGCTTTGGCCTCATCACAACTGACAGGACATTAGCCCTGCTATGGGTCAATTTTGTCAACAGCATTGATTTTAATGAAGTATAACAGACAATATTTAAAAAGAATAATATATAGATATAGATACCACTATATAGCCTTATATAGTCGTTTATAGTGTGTGTACATGTCCGTTCTTGGTGGGTTGGAGGTTAAATACAAAACTATTATCCATCTGTATATAAAAGAAACCTCACATCCATTCTTAAGACCATCGATATAATCAAGATAAATTGACTATTGATGACTTAAGTAACTATTTATTGATAGTCTGATTGACTAGAATTGAAAGACTTGAAAATTTTATATTAAAAAAAAAAGTTATTTCACAAATTAATAAAATAAATAAGAAAGGTCACTAGTAATAACAAACATTTTACAATGAATCTGAAAGATTTTGAGCATACAAAATTTCACTTAATGGAGTGTTAAGCTAGCAGAGCTTTTAACAACTCAATTCAGGTTATGAAGATAGCAAGTAGGCTGGCCTACAGTGATGCAAAAATATTAAAATAATGAGTTTTTTTACTATAAACAAATACTGTAAAGTCACAGCAAACACTAGTGTAGGTTAGATAATTGGAACCATAGGATTATTTTATCTTAGCCTAAGTGTAAAACACATACAACTTTTGGAGCTGCATCCTCCGGTTCATTCTCCTCTTCCTGCGCTGGGGTTTCACCTGCAGTGTTCCCTGCTGCACCTTCTTCCCCAGCAACAACTGGCTCTTGGGCAGTTGTATCGTTAGCTGCAAGAAATTTCTGGCATTTATAATACTGTATCCAAGCACTTTGTTTTACCTTATCAAACAGTTACTTATAAAACAACTACTTTCTAATATGATAATGATACTGTAACATTCCTCCCCATTTATTTATTTATTTCAGTCTCACCAGGGTTAACACTTGTATGTTAAGGCCATTATAAATTAATTGCTAGCTTATCATCCAATTTTTTCTTAAAAAGGGGAAGGAGGGGATTTTATTTTTTATAAAATTTTATCAATTATTTTTCTATCTTTTTTTTTTATGAAAATAAAGATGGTACTGGCAGCATAAAAATTTGGAGGCGATCTAGCAATTAATTTATTATGGTCTTGCACAGAGTATAACAAATGTAAATAAAACAACCATGTTATTCTATATAGAATTACATGAGACTATTTTACTAATGAATGATTTGTATAATTAATTCAGGAAATATTGCAGACAGTTGCAATGTTTAAAAACAACTTAAAAGTCGGTACCTCACCCACTTTTTTTTGGGGAGGGGGGGGGGGCTATAGCAGAATTACCTATTACTTTTTATTCTATTAGCCTCTTTAATATTAAGTTGGAATCACATATTTGTTTGTTGATTATTAATGGTTTGTGTTTGTAACACTTAGATTTTGGTTGTTGAATATGAAATTTGGAAGCAGAAATATGCAGTAAATAGCAACCATACACAAACCTTGCACCTCAAGGGGATGAATTGACGGAACAACAGCATAAACAATAAATATTTACATGATCCGGGTTCTTGTTCTGTGGTTCCATTTGATACTCCACCGGTAGTGTCAAGAGTTTGATCTGGGAGTGGAGTATTACTTTTTGATCCTTTTGGTGTATTGGCTTTCGAGCTACGTGGTGTTCCAGCCTTAGAGCCTTTCACAGATCCCTTAGGTGTCCCCTTTGGAGTCCCCTTTGGGGTACCAGTTCGTGATCCCTTTTCTGACATTACACTGTCTCGGTTAAATCATCATTATTGGATATTTGGTACTGAAAGTATAAATCAATGTACACAATGCTGTGTTAACAAGTGACTTGATTATATGTATCTGTTTTAAAGTGAAAAAAGTGAAAATGTCCCACATTTAACTATTGGTTGTTAAATAAAAATGAATAAACATGGCGGCCATGCATTGGAACGCAGAGCATTTCAACTCCCGTTTATTCCTCATATAAACTATTTTAACAAGTGCTATGTTGGTTTTAACTGCTGTTGGTATTATTTCAATCATTATTTTCCAATAAAAAGTAGTGTGCCTAGAATTAGTAAGATTATTTTACCTTTTTATCCTTGTTAAATTGTGCAAACGAACGCGTTTTATCACAACGCGCACTTGTTTGTGCTTACCTTGACAGCGGTGTCGTGTGTGAAATACAATAACGTAACAATTACACTGATCTTTTTTTAATCTGCTAGCTTTGAAAATAGCATTGACCATGGTTATACACTACCTGCACGAGATTTGAATCGGTCCCATTGGAGTTTCCAAAATTAATTCATACTACAAAAGCTATGTAAAATTGGCAAGACAATTGAACAAGCTTGAGCCATCCATGTGTGTTGCTGTACAAGTGTTATTAAGCGTCGCTTTCAATGCTTTCTTGCTCATGGGCACTGCACATAGCCGTAGCGGAATATCGAACTATATATATATATGTATGTATACATATAAAAATTGTGTAAAATAAAATACTGTATTGAAATTTGATGAAACAATTCATTATTTACAGCATTTTGTTGTGCAGTTGCAAGAATGTAGAGAAACCACGTGTCTCATTGATTTATTGTTCAATAACAACTAAGATATTTTCACATTTCAAATTGTCACACATATCAATGGCGGAGCTATTCTTCAGACCCCCACCCATAAACACCAATATATTTTTAAAATCCACAATATATTTCTACTGAAAAACGTGTGTGCCCCTTCAAACTCTGTGTTACGTCCCCCCTTAGCCCAACCATCCACCAGAACTGAAATCCTGGTACCATGCTGTCGCCATTCCTTCGATTTCCTTGCCATCTTCTCGAAAAACGCAAATTTTTATACAAGACAATATTCTTATATGTTTGTCAATGACCACCCTAAGTTATGTTTGTAACTGTGTGCCAAATCTCTCAAAAATATGTCCACTCTATGAAATGGATATTGAGTTCAAGTGAGGACTTATTTATCTCTATTTATTATGGAAGGGTATTACCGCCATAACTCTTAGTCTGAAATTTGTCGTTTGTTCTTTGTGCAATGGGTGTAAATGTTTCTTTCTTCTTAGTTCTTTGAGGGAAATGAAACATTTCACCTTTGTGACTTTGCTATTTGTCTATCCTACTATATCCTAGCATTATAAAAGTTACATACTTCCTGTCATAATATAACGAGTTCAGCATAATCACGTGTTTCAAGAGGATTCGAATTCCAAACGTTAAACTATGCAGTGAGCATGTTGTGACAAATTTCAGACTAAGAGTTATGGCGGTAATACCCTTCAATAATTTATAAGTCCTTCGTTCAACACATCTATGGTATTGCTGTTTGTTTATTGTTTCAGAACGTAATTATTTGTTTTAAATGGGCATAAAAGAAACTTCCGAAGAAATGTGAAAAGTTCTTCCTTCCTGTGTTGTTGCAAGTATCACACGACAGTTTCTATATCAGAAGACTATTGTGGGTTTTAGGCTTTGTGCATAAGAAAGGGCGACAAACTGTGAATGTTTACATGTAACTATCTTAGTCTATTAGAACTGATATTCACCTGTGTGATGCGTAGCCCACAAACATTATTTCAATGTATAATTACACAAATTAAATGCTGTTTATGTTATAATTAATTCTGTTTTACTAGATCTAATTCGAAATATAAAATCGATATCAAATAAATAGAAATATGTTTATATAGGGCATTTATTTGCAAACATTTTTAACTAACATTTATTTAGTTTAGTTAAGGCCATTACAAATTAATTGCTAGATTCTCATCCAAATATTTTTTTAAACTGAGTGGGTAGTGGGGATGGAGGGATTTTATTTATTGATTTATTTTTTACGTGTTTTTATTTTATTTTATCTTATTTATTTTTATGAAAATAAAAAAGGTCGGTGCGGCATGAAAATTAGGGGGCGGGCGGGGATGAGAATCTAGCAATTAGGTTATTGTGGCCTTCGTGCCAATTTAACAGTTAAAAATAATGAAGAACAGGGATGTTGACCTGAAATCTGTTTTAAATACATAAATGGACAATTTTCATTGTATTTGTCACCCACTTTCTTCATTGCGACGCTATTTTCCTCTCTAGAAAGGACCGCAAAACAACAAAAACACTGCACGTAAAACACAAACACACAGTTGTTTAATTTTGATATTAGTTTCAAACTCTTCTTTCCATCTCTTGGGTCCTAAATGGCCGAGTGGCCCAATGCGCTGTCTCAATATCTCTCACCGCAAAGGTCCTAGGTTCGAGTCCCGCTCGCTCCAAAATACTTTATGTGAGAAGATTTGCAAGGTACCTGCGGAAAAACGGTGGTTCTACTCTGTATAGTCTGAGGTCATCCTCCACTAATAAAACTGGATATGCCATATATAACCTGAAATGTATTAAAAATGGCGTTAAGACCAATTAAAAAATAAAAAATACCGTCTATTGATATGGTATCTGCAGTAACTGCTAGATTAAACTAAAATCTTACTCACTGACAAAGCAAACTGTTTAGAAACTTAAAAAAAATCTTAAAGATTCATCACCTTTAATTTTCTGTTCTGTAAATGATGAAAAGTTTATTAAATCACAAAGAAGAATCGGTACTTGTAGTAAGAAATTCGTTAATACACAGCTCGGTGTTTTCCGTTTTATTCGCCGATGTTTTAGCATAAACCAATACTGGTCAATGAGTCACTTTATCGCGGGACGCAATTTAGTATTTGGTCAACAAAATTAAAGAATCTTACACTACAGAGACACAATAAAATATAAATTTTGAACAGAATATCCATAATAAATGATGTTTGAGATTATGTGCAGTTTTATTACTAAGATCAAAAAAATATCGGCGATATAGGTGAATGCCTCTTTAAGGTCTTATGGAGATTCGGTAACTGAAAATGTCAATACGCAGGGAGTTCAGGAGCTACGAGGTTTAATACCTTGTTAGACGGGGCCTGGGTCTTACGTGCGACACATCGCCATGTCATGTTGATTAATTGATATTAGTGTAATTGGTATAATGTACGGAGGATGATTCCATGCAGAAAATTGTGTACCAACTTTACTTGCTGTGCCAGTGTATAGGCAGCTGAAAAAAGTGTGTACCAACTTTACTTGCTGTGCCAGTGTACAGGCAGCTGAAAGAACCACGCAAATGTTCGGATTTCATTTTGCAATTACGACACAGTACAGCATAATTGAGGCTCTTCCACTGGACCATGCACTCCACTAAAAATTACATGTTTTGACATTTTAAATCAGAGTAAGAGATTTCATTTCAAAAGTTTGCGAATTTAGACCCTGATTTTTATTAAACGCTTGATTGAGTAATTGTACGTTTCATGAATTCGTCTGTATATTACTATAAGGGTACTTAACCATGTCAAAGATCTGACGTTTGTTTTATTTGTGAGGATGCTTTGTAGGCATTATTTGTTTGTAAAAATGGCAATGAAGAATGAAATATATATTTGCTCAATGAAGATGTCATCTTTTATATACTAAATAAAATTGAATACTAAAACAATGCATATAGTTCCATTGTAGCAAATACAGGTTTCCGTGATAACAACCATAGAGAGGGGTATTGGGTCTGGAACTCCCCACCCCACCCCCACCAAGATTTCCAAAAATAGTTTTCTGTTTTTTCTTTTTTTTTTTTTGGTAAAAAGGTTGTACCGGTATATACTTTGAAATCCATCCCTTGTAATTTGCAGCATACCCGAACATCTGAGATTTCCAAAGTATTCAAATGTATTGTGCATGTCAGGGTCAACCCGATATTGTGTGAATATAAAAAAAACTTTATTCAATTATAACATTGCCGTGTGACCCTTTAGTGTATAATAGACCAATATTTCAATCTCAGTAATATTTTACTCACTAAGTATGTACTCTCAATGTTATTTTTTCATTAAAAATGCTCTACAATTTATATTTCATCTCACCTGAGCAAACCTCAACGTGAACTTTTCTGATCGCCCTGTGTTCGTTCGTGAACTTTTTGTTGTGTGCAATCTAGCATCAGCACCAAATTTACTTAGTAGTTATATAACGATAACTGACCAAATCGATAATTAATATCAGAGTAATGGCCCTTGAATCGTCAAAAAGGTATATATTTTAATTTGTGTACGCTCTTAGTCTAGCACTTGGGATTGTTGGAATCGCGCCCGAAAGTTTTTTTTAATAAATAAACAGAACAGAACATTGTCATTTTTGAGAAATTTATTTTTTTTACTACATAATTCGAAGGCCAAACCAGAACATTCGACTAACAAACAAGAGGCCCAAGAGGGCCTGAGGACGCTCTACTGACTCGTAGTGGCCATAGCACTTTTTGAAATTCTCCTATGCAATAGAAATAACAGGGCAGGGTCATTTTTATCCCTAGGGACACCTTTTGAACAAATCTATCAAAACTATAGTTGGTCATCATTACTACATAAACATTTTGAAAATCTGCTGGGCAGTTCATGAAAATAAGATTTTTTAAGTTTTGGACTATTTTTAGTAACGGCGGTCATCTTGAATTTCAGATCGAAAAATAAAAAATCTTCTGTATAGTCTCCTATGCAACAGAAACATGCACGTGAAGTTTAAGTTTAATTGGCCTTGTGGTTTCAGAATAGATGAAAGAAAAAGAGAATTTTCTGTTTTCCAATAGTATCCCTATGTAAAATTCTAAGTCCCCTTACAGGGCCCCTATAAATTTTAGCCCCTTAATTCTTATCTGCAATCAAACCCCTACACATAGGGATAATTTATGCCAAATATGAACAAATCTAACATACCGGTTCTTAAGAAAACGATTTTAGTAATTCCCAATTTTTACCCTTTTGGGGCCCCTCATGACACCTTAAGACAGTGGAATCCAGTCATTTTTACAAATCTGAACCTCCTTCACCAAACAATGGCATGCTTCTGTGAAAATATAGGCAAAATCATTTCAATTTAAAAAAAAAAATAAAGAAATATTATAATGACATGTGTCCCCTAATTGAACTCTAGAGGCAGGGGTCATATTTAACCCTAGGGACACCATTTGAACAAATCTAACAATACTATAGTTGGTCATCATTACTACATAAACAATTTGAAAATCTGTTGGGCCGTTCATGAGTAGAAGATTTTTTAAGTTTTGGACTATTTTTAGTAACGGCGGTCATCTTGAATTTCAGATAGAAAAAAAAATCTTCTGTATAGTCTCCTATGCAACAGAAACATGCACGTGAAGTTTCAGTTTAATTGGCCTAGTGGATTTAGAATAGATGAAAGAAAAAGAGAATTTTTTGTTTTCCCATAGTTTCCCTATGTAAAATTTTAAGTCCCCTTACAGGGCCCCTATAAATTTTAGCCCCTTAATTCTTATCTGCAATCAAACCCCTACACAAAGGGATAATTTATACCAAATATAAACAAATCTAACATACCGGTTCTTAAGAAAACAATTTTAGTAATTCCCAATTTTTACCCTTTTTGGGGCCCCTCCAGACCCCTTAAGACAGTGGAACCCAGTCATTTTTACAAATCTCAACCACCTTCACCAAACAATGCTTCTGTGAAGATATAGGCAAAATCATTTCCATTTTAAAAAAAAAAAAAAAAAAAATATTATAATGACATGTGTCCCCTAATTGAACCCTCGGGGCGAGGTCATATTTAACCCTAGGGACACCATTTGAACAAATCTAACAATACTATAGTTGGTCATCATTACTACATAAACATTTTGAAAATCTGTTGGGCCGTTCATGAGAAGAAGATTTTTTAAGTTTTGGACTATTTTTAGTAACGGCAGCCATCTTGAATTTCAGATCGAAAAAAAAAATCTTCTGTATAGTCTCCTATGCAACAGAAACATGCATGTGAAGTTTCAGTTTAATTGGCTTAGTAGTTTCAGAGAAAGTGCTGCTAAAGACAACAGACGACGGACGACAGACAACGCGTCATCGCATAAGCACTTCTGGCCTTTTGCCAGTAGAGCTAAAAACGAAATACTGAAAATAATATAATATATATTTAAGGTTTAAACTTATTTATTTTACTTCGATTGTGGAACAAGCTATTACAACCTACACAAAACACGCTCGAAGTCTTCCTGGGTAGAACCAATACTAAGCATAAATAAACAAGAGTTGTCAGAAGACAACAAAGCTCGCCGACGGGATAAAACTCACCACCCATGCACAGATTGAGATTGGAGGCAAACACCAAAACTTAAATGCAACAAAGCACAAAAGTTTAACCTGGGTGTCTGCAGTCGAAATATTAAGTCCAAAAGAGCCATAACTCTACCAAAATGCGACCCCGAGCTATGGTTCTTGTTTCTGTGTGTTCTATCGATGATGATGAATACAATGCGAAATTTCAATCATATCCAATGAGTGGTTGCATAGATATTTTACCTGATAAAATTTTTTAACCTGAATAATTAAATCGAAAAAGGGCCATAACTGTGCAAAAATGTAATCCAGAGTTATGGTTCTTATCTCTGTGTGTTCCATTCCTGATGGCGAACACACACGTGAAGTTTCATTCATATCCAATGAGTGGTTGCATAGATATCTTAAACGCACCTAAACGCAAAAGTTTAACCTGGGTGTCTTCAGACGAAAGATTAAGTCTAAAAGGGCCATAACTTTGCCAAAATGCAACCCCGAGTTATGGTTCTTGTCTCTGTGTGATCCATCGATGATGTGTACACACAGGTGAAGTTTCATTCATATCCGATGAGTGGTTGCATAGATATCTAACCTTATAAAAAACTTTAACCTGAAAAATTAAGTTGAAAAAAGGGCCTTAACTGTGCCAAAATGCAACCCAGAGTTATGGTTCTTGTCTCTGTGTATACCATTGATGATGGTGAACACACATGAAAAGTTTCATTCCTATCAAATGAGTGGTTGCATAGATATTTTACCTGATAAACCTGATCGAACCCACAACCCTCCGACCAGGGCCCGATGAACTATCTCAGGACCACATGCACCACACATATTTACTATAAGCAAGGAGGACAAAAAACACTCAAACAAAAAACCTCAGATTCAATTTTGTGTATGTGGAAAAAATTACCACTTTATTATTGTTATCATTATTACATGTACATTAATTATATTATAGTGTATTGCATGGTAAAATGAATTCAAAACACATTACGAATTTAATAAAATATTTATTTCAAAATGGGTAACCTGATATACAAAAATATCACATTCCATCACAATTACCATCACCATGGTCAATAATTTTACATGGAATTATTTTCAATGATTAAAATAAACTGAACAAAATAAAATTAGCAAACAGCATCAATATGAAAATGTTTTATCTTTTCATTAGATACTAGTACATTTCTTATCATGAATTACAATGGACTGATCCTAACAAAAAGAAGATAAATACAACACTTTTCAACTTCAATGTATCAGTCCTAAACAAAAAGTAACAATTGCCCTTCTAAATGACAATGGATCAGTCCTAAATGATAATGGATCAGTCCTAAATGTCAATGGATCAGCCCTAAATGTCAATGGATCAGCACAAAATAACAATGGATCAGTCCTAAATGACAATGAATCAGTCCTAAATGTCAATGGATCAGCACTAAATGTCAGTGGATCAGCACAAAATAACAATGGATCGGTCCTAAATGACAATTGATCAGTCCTTAATGTCAATGGATCAGCCCTAAATAACAATGGATCAATCCTAAATGACAATAGGTCAGTCCTAAATGTCAATAGATCAGTCCTAAATGACAATGTATCAGTCCTAAATGCCAATGGATCAGTCCTAAATGTCAACGAATCAGGCCTAAATGTCAATGGATCAGTCCTAAATGTCAATGAATCAGGCCTAAATGTCAGTGAATCAGTCCTAAAAAGTATAGAAGATTATTACTGAATTTAGTTGGAGTTTAAAGCAGATCCTGAGCAAAATAGGTTATGCTGTATGGATATTAAAACAAATTAATATGGATTGGAATGTACAATTAATTTTTATAAAATAGATTTAAAATACATGTTACAATTGGTTACAATATCGATAACAACAAGTACCTGCAAGACACCCTCTATGATAATTCTAGGTGATACTGCTGTTTTTAACTTGAGCTGTTGACTGCACATGGACATTTTTTGTTAAATGTATTTTTTTAATACTTTTATAAATAGGTTTTACTTTCCACAAATTTTATAAAGTTTCAATAGTAATTTTTGAAGTCAACCCCCACCTCATCTCCTTCCCAGACAAATTCAATTTTTCATTCCGCTGAAACAATATTTTTGTGAAATATGTGGATCTAACAATTACAGTATAGTGTTTGATCATTACTTGTATAAGTAACGACATGTATTACCATTATGACTTATTCTAAAGATTTCTTTCCTTTTAAAAAAAAGTTGGCACTCTATTGATCACCTTTGTATGAAATTCATGTTATTATAATGTATCAACTAAAACATCAAAATACCAGTACATAATCATAACATATTATCAATCAATAAAAATATAAAAACTCTAATAAAAAGCATGACTTCAAACATCCAATCATGAACACATGGTATTGCTTCAATGAAATGACATCTGGCAAAGGTTAAATATTGCGAAATATACTGAATAAATCCTGCTTTATGTTACCAGCAAATATAAACTGATCAATGCCTTTCTCAAAGGCTTAGTACATGGATCAGTCTGATCAGTTACCCAGCATGGATCACTTTCCCAGTCGGATCAGTTAACCAGCATAGATCACTTCCCCAGTCGGATCAGTGACCTAGCATGAGACCCAGCATGGATCACTTCCCCAGTCGGATCAGTGACCTAGCATGAGACCCAGCATGGATCACTTCCCCAGTCGGATCAGTGACCTAGCATGAGACCCAGCATGGATCACTTCCCCAGTCAAATCAGTGACCTAGCATGAGACCCAGCATGGATCACTTCCCCTGTCTGATCAGTGACCTAGCATGAGACCCAGCATGGATCACTTTCCCAGTCGGATCAGTTAACCAGCATAGATCACTTCCCCAGTCGGATCAGTGACCTAGCATGAGACCCAGCATGGATCACTTCCCCAGTCGGATCAGTGACCTAGCATGAGACCCAGCATGGATCACTTCCCCAGTCGGATCAGTGACCTAGCATGAGACCCAGCATGGATCACTTCCCCAGTCAGATCAGTGACCTAGCATGAGACCCAGCATGGATCACTTCCCCTGTCTGATCAGTGACCTAGCATGAGACCCAGCATGGATCACTTCCCCAGTCGGATCAGTGACCTAGCATGAGACCCAGCATGGATCACTTCCCCAGTCAGATCAGTGACCTAGCATGAGACCCAGCATGGATCACTTCCCCTGTCTGATCAGTGACCTAGCATGAGACCCAGCATGGATCACTTCCCCAGTCAGATCAGTTACCCAGCATAGATCACTTCTCCAGTCTGATCAGTGACCTTGCATGAGACCCAGCATGGATCACTTCCCAAGTCTGATCAGTGACCCAGCATAGATCACTTCCCCAGTCTGATCAGTGACCTAGCATGGATCACTTATCCAGTCTGATCAGTGACCCAGCATGGATCACTTCCCCAGTCAGATCAGTGACCTAGCATGGATCACTTATCCAGTCTGATCAGTGACCCAGCATGGATCACTTCCCCAGTCTGATCAGTGACCTAGCATGAGACCCAGCATGGATCACTTATCCAGTCTGATCAGTGACCCAGCATGGATCACTTCCCCAGTCTGATCAGTGACCTAGCATGGATCACTTCCCCAGTCTGATCAGTGACCTAGCATGGATCACTTCCCCAGTCTGATCAGTGACCCAGCATGGATCACTTATCCAGTCTGATCAGTGACCAAGCATGGATCACTTCCCCAGTCTGATCAGTGACCTAGCATGGATCACTTTCCCAGTCTGATCAGTGACCTAGCATGAGACCCAGCATGGATCACTTATCCAGTCTGATCACTGACCCAGCATGGATAAAATAACTGACTGATCAGTGTCATTGCCTTATCAGTGAGCATTCATGACAGGTGACCTAACATGATCAGTGACCCAGCATGATCAGTGACCTAGCATGATCAGTGACCGAGCATAATCAGTGACCTGGCAAGATCAGTGACCCAATGTGATCAGTAATCCAGCATGATCAGTGACCCAGCATGATCAGAAATCCAGCATGATTAGTAATCCAGCATGATCAGTGAACAAGCATGATCAGTGACACAGCTTAAAATGAACAAAACAAACATTGTATAATCAAATGGCTCAATCTACGTTAACCATGATGACTAGTTTTGTACAAATTTCATTACGAGACAAGATCAACAACTTCGGAAGGCAAAACATTTTGCAACTACTCTATGGTACATGTGCATCATAGATTCCCATTACAGCGGAAATTGTTAAGGAGAAGTGAGTAGGAATGGTCTACAATTAACAATCACAAAACTAAAATGAGCATGTTAAAGAAACATAATATAAAAAAACACTGGAGTACGACAAGTCCCCTACCAGTTTACCAAGTTTGCTGCTATAGCAACCACAATTTTTTCTGACTAAAAGTAATAAAATGATGAGCAGGACTTCCTAATGACCTCTATCCTCATGCAAAGTTTCACAAATGTAGGAGATAGGATACTTTTTAGGTCACAATAGGATTGATGTTTTATCTGTCATTTCATCATTCTATTTTGTTGTCATAACAACAACAATTTTTGTCTGTGATTGAAAAAATAAAATGACCAGCATTATCTCCTAATTGCCCTCTACTCTCATGCTAAGTTTCACAAAAAGTAACTTGGCTCATTTTTGTATTACCATAGTATTTGCATGTGTAATTTTACCAATATGTTACCATAGTAACCATACTTTTTGCCAGACTGATATAAACAGTTTCAAAAACCTGGCTTGAATACTTTTTGACTTTTAATAATGGGCAGATGGTTAATCCACAGGCCACTCTGGTCAAACTTGTAAAATAATTGATATTAATAAAATGTGCCTTAATACATTGTGAACTGAAAAGATTGTTGATTTATGTAAATACTTTTTTACAAGCTATATAAAACATTATAAATAATACAGTAATGATAAAATACATAAGATAAGTCAAATATGACACTTGAAAACAGTTGGACTCTTTAACACAGTTTGAATCACACACTAAAACCACGAATATCTGGTATAAACGCGTACTAGTTTCTCAATAGAGTCATCTGTTCAAACAGGTACAACTTAAAATAATGTTTCTAATCTAAAATAAACTCAGTGACATCCAACTGACACTGGTAAAGTACATATGATGAAAAGCTATCACAGGGACACATGCCAATGTTAAAATCAGCTATACTCTTGTTCACACACACAAAAAAAATCAAACTTCAAACCTATGAATGTATTATTATTATTGCAGTTTATAACACTAGTGATGCCACATTTGTTTTAGCAATGTGAATAAAAAATAAAAATCGATATTTATTTTCTTGGATTTAAACCAACCCGAGCTCCCTGCTCCATCATACTTATAAAAACAGAGGAAATATTAAAATGTATTTAGTTTACTCGTAGTTTATACTAATATAGAGTGAATTTTAGAGCCACATTATCAAACTATTGTAAACGATATTTACAGTTTTAGTTTAAACTTATATTTTTTACTTTGATTGTGAAAAAAGTTATTACAACTTATATAAATCACGCTCAAAGACTTTCTACGTAGAACAAGTACCAAGCATATGTGGAACAAGAGTTGTCAAAAGACCAACACAGCTCGCCTCTGGGTGTCTAAATCCAAAAAGGGCCATAACTGTGCCATAATGCAATCCAGAGTTATGGTTCTTGTCTCTGTGTGTTCCATTGATGATGGTGAACACACATGCAAAGTTTTATTCACATCCAATGAGTGGTTGCACAGATAACTCAAACGCAAAAGTTTAACCTGGGTGTCTACAGACGATGCCGACAATGACACCGAGGTCATGACAATAGTTTTCCTTGGGCTTCGTCCAGGCAAGCTAAAAAGTGTCTTGCTCAAGGATACCAAACATAGCCGTGGTGAAGGATCAAACTCATGATCTTCTAATCATGGGGCTCTTGCTCTACTGCTGGGCCACTCATCTTTTGAATAAGTATGTAAAAGTATTGCAATAATGATTTTGTCAAATATGATTATTGTTATTGAGAAAATCATTAATGTGTAGCTTTCATACATAATCTAAAACTGTGAATATCGCTTAAAATAGTTTGATAATGTAGCTGTGAAAATCTCCGCGTCTTTCTTTATCCTTTCAGTATAATTATATAACACTGAAATTTCTCCACACTGTTATGTTAGTGTAAATGTGATCATGCACACACACATGCATGCATGTGTGCTAATCCGAAGCTCAAACATATCTGCAACGTCAATATTGCAAATTTCTTGTTGAAGCACTCATTTGATAGGGCACATTTGTTTGTATGAAGACAAAACTATTCCCTTTACAACTAAAACAAGCTATAAGGATGATAGAAGTTACGCAACATCTTGCATAATAATAAACAATAAAATCAACAATATGACAACCCGACCCACCAATACACAAAAAGTATAACATTAATCACCCCCTACCCACCAATACACACATCATAACATTTGTCTCCCCCACCCCATCCCAATCCACCAATACCCAGACATCATAACATTAATCTCGTCTACCTCCACCTACAAATACCCACACATCACAACATTAACCTCCCCTACCCCCACCTACAAATACCCACACATCACAACATTAATCTCCAATACCCCAACCTACAAATACCCACACATCACGTCATTATTCTCCCCTACCCCAACCTGCAAATACCCACACATCACAACATTAATCTCCCCTACCCCCACCTACAAATACCCACACATCACAACATTAATCTCCCCTACCCCCACCTACAAATACCCACACATCACAAAATTAATCGCCCCTACCCCCACCTACAAATACCCACACATCACAACATTAATCTCCCCTACCCCCACCTACAAATACCCACACATCACAACATTAATCTCCCCTACCCCCACCTACAAATACCCACACATCACAACATTAATCTCCCCTACCCCAACCTACAAATACCCATACATCACAACATTAATCTCCCCTACCCCCACCTACAAATACCCATTCATCACAACATTAATCTCCCCTACCTCCACCTACAAATACCCACACATCACAACATTAATCTCCCCTACCCCAACCTACAAATACCCATACATCACAACATTAATCTCCCCTACCCCCACCTACAAATACCCATTCATCACAACATTAATCTCCCCTACCCCCACCTACAAATACCCACACATCACAACATTAATATCCCCTACCCACACCTACAAATACCCATACATCACAACATTAATCTCCCCTACCCCCACCTACAAATACCCATACATTGCAACATTAATCTCCCCTACCCCCACCTACAAATACCCACACATCACAACATTAATCTCCCCTACCCCACCTACAAATACCCACACATCACAACATTAATCTCACCTACCCCCACCTACAAATACCCACACATCACAACATTAATCTCCCCTACCCACACCTACAAATACCCACACATCACAACATTAATCTCCCCTACCCCCACCTACAAATACCCATACATTGCAACATTAATCTCCCCTACCCCCACCTACAAATACCCACACATCACAACATTAATCTCCCCTACCCACACCTACAAATACCCACACATCACAACATTAATCTCCCCTACCCACACCTACAAATACCCATACATTGCAACATTAATCTCCCCTACCCCCACCTACAAATACCCACACATCACACCATTAATCTCCCCTACCCACACCTACAAATACCCATACATTGCAACATTAATCTCCCCTACCCCCACCTACAAATACCCACACATCACAACATTAATCTCCCCTACCCACACCTACAAATACCCACACATCACAACATTAATCTCCCCTACCCCAACCTACAAATACCCATACATTGCAACATTAATCTCCCCTACCCCCACCTACAAATACCCACACATCACAACATTAATCTCCCCTACCCACACCTACAAATACCCACACATCACAACATTAATCTCCCCTACCCACACCTACAAATACCCACACATCACAACATTAATCTCCCCTACCCACACCTACAAATACCCACACATCACAAAATTAATCGCCCCTACCCCCACCTACAAATACCCATACATTGCAACATTAATCTCCCCTACCCCCACCTACAAATACCCACACATCACAACATTAATCTCCCCTACCCACACCTACAAATACCCACACATCACAACATTAATCTCCCCTACCCACACCTACAAATACCCATACATTGCAACATTAATCTCCCCTACCCCCACCTACAAATACCCACACATCACAACATTAATCTCCCCTACCCACACCTACAAATACCCACACATCACAACATTAATCTCCCCTACCCACACCTACAAATACCCACACATCACAACATTAATCTCCCCTACCCCACCTACAAATACCCACACATCACAACATTAATCTCCCCTACCCACACCTACAAATACCCACACATCACAACATTAATCTCCCCTACCCACACCTACAAATACCCACACATCACAACATTAATCTCCCCTACCCCCACCTACAAATACCCACACATCACAACATTAATCTCCCCTACCCCACCTACAAATACCCACACATCACAACATTAATCTCCCCTACCCACACCTACAAATACCCACACATCACAACATTAATCTCCCCTACCCCCACCTACAAATACCCACACATCACAACATTAATCTCCCCTACCCACACCTACAAATACCCATACATTGCAACATTAATCTCCCCTACCCCCACCTACAAATACCCACACATCACAACATTAATCTCCCCTACCCCACCTACAAATACCCACACATCACAACATTAATAAACATTTAATAACCCTGATTGATAAAGAACAGACCATACTGACATATAAGTAATTTTGGCCATCTCTATCGGTATGATTTGATATGAGGATTCATGTAACAACATTAACTACCAAGTAACCACAAACAAGAAATCAAGTTTAATGCCATTTTCAGCTTAGCACATTACTGGTTATATACGATCAAGTATTGTGAGTGGGTGAAGACCCCGGATGAATCTGAATTGCTTGGCAAATAATTAGCAATCATTCCAATACGGACCTAGCTGGGCTTGAACCCACGACCTCAGCAGTGAGAGGTTAGTGATTATGCAGTGGCGCCTAAGACCACAGAGCACCATGAACAACATTAAAAACAAATGATAGGTAATCTTACACGGGTGCTCATTTATTATTAAATTTACTTAATGTGTTGGGGGAAAAAAATCATGCTGAGCTCTGACAGGCATTTTATCATTTTTCGCCATGATACTGTTTCATGAAATTGATACTAAATGAATAAACATGTGAGATTGAGCTTACCACATTACTTAGACAAGAGTTGCAAGAAGACAACAAAGCTCGCCTCTGGGTGTCTAAGTCCTAAAGAGCCATAATTGTGCCAAAATGCAATCCAGAGTTATGGTTTTTGTCTGTGTGTGTTCCATTGATGATGGTGAACACACATGCAAAGTTTCATTCAAATCCAATGAGTGGTTGCATAGATGTCTTAAACTTAAAACGCAAAAGTTTAACCTGGGTGTCTACAGATGACGATGTCACCGACGCCGATACCAGGGTCATGGTAATAGTTCTCCTTGGACTTTGTCCTGGCGAGCTAAAGATGGAAAATTTACCATTTATATCAGATCCTCTCTGTAAAAAAGGAAAATAAACAGCACTATGTATACATGTAACTAGTTTCTGCCAATCATCAAATAATTCACTGTCCCAAGGTTTTGACATTCACTGTCAAGTCTGAAAGTTGCTGTGTATTTTTCTGATGAAAAAGTACTATTAAACCTGGTTATATATACCAAGGACTTAAATATGAAGATAAAAAACTTGCATCTCTCTACTAAATAGTGATAAAACACAGCATGCAAAGAAGTAGTAATTTGCCAAATTAATACTTCAGATTTTACAGGAAAACGATTTATTATACATAAAATGCAACCTGTATGTAACCTTTCGGATGTTTTAGAATGTTTTAAACATACAAAATGATAGTTAATTAATTGCATTGCAGTTTTAGGTTAATTTCAAATACTTTTCTTGTGTTTTTAGTTGCAGTATACACATTTTATAATCACAGGTACTTCAGAATTTTTAAACACAATTTGATGGAAATGGTCTCATTTAGTAGAGAATTTCATTGTACAAAGAAAGAATTTTGATTGGTATAATAAAACCGATCCCTGAGATGTATGGCTGCTGAGATAATTGAAAACAAGGTTTTGTGAGATATTGCATGAATAGGCAAGCATTTATAAAATCTCAATCAGTTTATTTTCTTTCCCTATAAAAGCAAAGTGTTTGTTTATTATAGTGTCACACCTATTGAAAGGGCCAGCCATACTGGCCTTATGAGACACCTTTATGCTGTACACAGTTACTTCCCGAAAGCTACCATTGCCAGGCGTCAAGCTGTTAGACATTCAATACCCCTCAATTTAACTAGCTGCTGAGTGAACAACCGGCAGCATCAGAATAAATCCAAGTGCTTCCACCGGGATATGAACCTTCGACCTCCTGCTTCCGAGGCGGACGCCTTAACCACTAGGCCACGGAAGAGCTATGTCCTTGTAAATACAGACAACAGCTAGTGATATAATAAATAAAGTCATTTGATGATTATTAGCCAATGAAAATATAAAAATATATTGAATTGATACTGTCCACCAGCAGACTATAAGTTGGGTGATAAATATATACATGTGAATAACACAAGATCTGTCAGAGACCGACATGGATCACCTAACTATTTTCACTCTGAGAACAGCAAAGCTTGAATATTTTCACTCTGAGAACAGCAAAGCTTGAATATTTTCACTTTGAGAACAGCAAAGCTTGAATATTTTCACTTTGAGAACAGCATAGCTTAATTATTTTCACTTTGAAAACAAAATAGCTTGATTATTTTCACTTTGAGAACAGCGTTACTTGACTATTTTCACTTTCAGAATTGCAAGGATCAAATATTTTCATTTTAATAAAGACTAAGATGAACAATTTTACCAATGAGAATGACGCGGATCAACTATTTTCATTTTTAAAAATGGCACAGATCAACTATTTCCACTTTGAGAATGACACGGATCAACTATTTCCACTTTGTCTATCATCACAACAATTAAGTTATTCTATGTGACTTTACAGACCCTTTGTCCGGCTTGACATTGACATTTCGTAAATTGTCTAATGCTTCAATCAACTTAGGTAGAACTTTCACACGTCCCTGTGGTTGTTGTGGTCTTGTGCATTCATTGAGGAGGTTTTCTAGGTCCCAATCATCCTGAAATATTGAAGGTAACTCACTTATACCTGCTTCAACACAACACATATAGTCAAACCTGTCTTAAACAGCCACTCAAGGGAAAGAGCAAGAGTGACCCTTAAAGGCAGGTGGCTGCTTTATACAGGTTGATTAAAACTTAAATTATAAAAATGGTAAATAGAAAATGTGGCTGTTTAAGATAAGTTGTTGTCTATTAAGGAATAAAAGTCGAGTTCTGAGTTTTCATCAGTTGACGAAAAACATAAACAACATTTTTAATCCTTTTATTTACATTATATTCTCCAGCTATTTTAGACAAAACTATTACGTTATTTTTGTAATTTTGATATTTAAAAAGCAAATCATATGCATTAAACCGCAAAGTCAATGTCATGAATGTAACGGTGACATTGTCAGCATACTGAATAAGTGCACGCATTTGTAGGACAACTTACGGCAAATGTCACATGAAACTAACAGCAACTTGATGTTTCACCAGCAAAACAAAATCGTGCTACCAATGAAATGCAAACTGATCCTTTTTAGCTCCACCCAGCTGCAAGTGTTTCTCATTGGGAAATGAAATGCAGTAAATCTATATAGTTCATGTAGGCGGATTGCATTGGAAATGTAAATATGAATATAAAGGTGAATGCATTTACAGGAATCAGCTTCTCTTACCTTAGTTTATGTAATTTAGGCTGTGTATGTTGTACTCTTGTATGCGTTTTTTTAATAGGGTTTAACACCATGTTCAACACATTTTAGGTTATATACATGTAATGCCATATCCATTTTTATTGGTGGTATAAGACCTCAGAATGTCTCTCATTAGAACCACAGTCCTTTCGCATGTAAATAGCAAACTTTCTCAATTAATGTTTTTGGAGCAAGCAGAACTCAAACCTTTGACCTTAGCAGTGAGAGATAAGTGATCTTTAGATGGCGTCTTAGACCACTTGGCCATGGAGGACCTGTCTTGTGTACAGACTTAGACTGCATTCAATTACAGAACCTGTACATGTTCTACAGTGTAGTTAGTATGTATTATATTACGCTTTAATGCAATTATTTTTTTATTTAACAGGTCCTCATAATTCATCTATTATTTATGCTCTTTTAAGAAATGGTTCTAGTAACCTATAGGATGATTTATTTGTCAACAAAATTATATTCAACATGTGGAAACTGTGGACATGAAAAAGAGCATGCCGAACACTATTTCATGAAATGTCCTTCTTTTTTAAATGATCAACTTCGTCTTTTCCATGCTACACATCACCTTCATCCTTTTAGTGTTTAACCCTTGTTACATGGGAGTGATAATATCTCAGACGATGAAATTTTTATTTGAATTCAACAATGTCAATATCAAAAACACTAAGTGTTTTAGTATACATTAGATCTTATTATTAAGTTTTAGTATTTACCTCACAGTGGAGCCCCTCATTTAAGGTCAGCATTGAATGTGTATATTTAAGCAATGGCCTCTATTTCATTTTCATCTTTCTCTCTATAAGAATATATTTTGTTGCCATTTGATTGTTTTATGTAAATAATTTGTTGTTGGGAAGGACTGATTTTAATGTTGATTAACTTGTGACCAAGGACTTGCATAGAAGGATAGGAAACTTGCATCTCCTGACTAGATGTTGATGAAACAGCACACGAAGGATTCAAAAATTACAAATTAAGCATTCATAATTCACAGGCAACTGATTTCTTGTACATAAACTGTAAGTTGTATGTAATCTTAGATGTTTGAACATATTTCTTTTATGCAAAATGCTCTTGAATTAAACATATTGAGGTTTGAAAGGACATTTATCGTAATTTGTCATTATTTTAGCTACAGTTTACTTATTTTGTAACCACAAGTACTTCAACAATTTTAAACACAAATTTCTGGCAATGGTATTGTTTTGATGTCAATTTCATTCTGCAGTGTAAGAATTTCGATTTGTGTTCCTGAGATGAATGGAAGTGAAGATAATTAAAAACGAGATATTGCAAGATTTTGTGTGAATATGTGAGCGTTCACAAAATCTCAATCAGTTGCCCTTCTTTCTCTATATAATTCCTTGATGTGACCAACCCTTTTACTAATCCATGTATACAAAAAAGCAATAAAATTTGTTAATAATAATTAACTTACCTTTGCAAAATCTGGCATATCATGAAGAAGTCCTCCATATTTATTGGCATATTTATCATTGGCATATTTGGACAATATGTTCCTGCAGGTTGCGTAAATATTGTGGTCTGAGTTGTGATGTGTGCAAAGATTGTCCACGTTGAAAGAGAGACAGTTCCCATACTCTTCTTCTCCCTTCCTGCACTCGTCAAAGTTGGACTCAGCCAAATCACTCCAAGTTTTTTGATTTACTGAAATGGTATGTATCAATAACACTGATATAACAGTATCTAGGTACCAATGAACATATTTTTCTATTATCCCCAAACTATTATCACAAATATACCCAAATCAGTTTGATTAAAGGCAACTTTTTAAATCGTTATTCACATAGCCATTGGCTATTTACACAACAGATGTGTTATATTTTTAATTTTCTTCTTACCTCAATAAATTTATTTAAAAATTGTTTCTATCAAACTAGAGCTGGACCCATTTAACTCAATCAATAATGCGTATGACTATTGATCAAGGGGCCATGAGCTAGAATCTCTGCAAGGCTACAATCTCCCTGATGACTGATATATTTGCTGGAGTACTGCTTGACCTTCCAGGAACCCAGGAAAGATACGGCATAAAACGACACAAAATATTCAAACAAACAAAGCAATCTATTAACCTACTTCTACTGTTATTTATAGTTTATCCTGGTATCTGTCAATGAACCTTATCTTATTTTTTACTACTTTGACATACTATTATTGTCGAATTATAGTGTTTTTTCAAATTATGACACATTTGCTGCATAACAGATGTACAACATGTTCCAAAAGTGGTGAAAATTTTGAGGTTTTACCATGAATCAAAAGATGACATAGTCCTTTAACACTAACTTGACATTAATTGTACATGACAGGTGCCAAGCCACCACAAAAGGCCTTATAAAGTACCAACATGTGATGTGTTAGTCATTGAAAGTTGACGCATTTTTCACCCTCTGATTAATGATTTCAAAGCCATTTTCTATACACTAAATTGGGCGAGTAAAATTTCATTTAGACAAATAAACTGTTTAGTGACTGAATACCGGTAGTTGCGATTGATAAGATGAGACGGAGCGAGTAGGCATCACAGAAACTCTCAAGATGTGACAGGTCAGTGAAACATCAATATTTGATTTCACTTCTTCATGAAATCTGGAAACTCTCATCACTTTCCCAGTGTGTTGTATAACCTGGTTATGGATATACCACTTTAGTGAATGACATTGTATAACAATTCCTCTCAATGATGAACATTACAAATTTGTAACAGATTTTCTAAGAATGTTTAGTTTAAACGTATTTATTTTACTTCGATTGTGAAACAAGTTCTTACAACTTAGACAAATCACACCGAAAGTCTTCCTGGGTAGAACCAGTACAAAGCATATGTAAAAAAAATGACTTGCTTAAGGACACCACACATAGCCATGGTGGAGGATTGAACACACGACCCTCCGATCATCAGTTCTGTGCTCAATCACTAGACCATGCGCTCCAAATGAGTCCCACCTACATGAACAGTATTCTCAGATAGTGCAGGTTTGAATCCCTGTTAACATTTAACTTTTTGTATCCTAGAGGCATCACATATATCTGTGTTATTTAGGGCCCTGAGTCATCTTGATCTAAATCAGACTTATGTATGAGTTTATGAACAAATTGTAACAGGTACTGTATAGGTCGCGACAAAATATAATTTCTATTTCTAAATGTCAACCACTAACAGAACCTCTGTGGCAAAGTGGTCTTAATTGCCACAGAAGAACAGTTTTCATTTCAAATATTATATAATCAAACCTGTATAATCAGTCACATCTATTAAGCAACCACTTGTCCTAAGCAGATACAATTGTTATTTTCTGTTGATATGGTTTCAGAGTAAATTAATCTGCATTAAACAACAACCTGTCTTAAAAGGCCACTTTTGCTCCTTCCCTTGACTAGTTGCTTAAGACAGGTTGGACTGCATATAATTGGTGCAATAAAATGGGCCAGTTGCTTACAGAAGGACAGTTGTCCGACTCATATTCATTCCAAGGCTTGCCTGAATTCCAGGAATAACATGTATAGGCACATATCCAGGCATATGCATGTACGCCAATGCATACAATTCATTAGCAAAACTGAGTGGCGTGATGAGCTATGATATTTAAATTGGTTTCAATTGT
The DNA here is from genome assembly GCA_029582155.1 of Panopea generosa. Taxonomy (NCBI): domain Eukaryota; kingdom Metazoa; phylum Mollusca; class Bivalvia; order Adapedonta; family Hiatellidae; genus Panopea; species Panopea generosa. The sequence goes on from CM055907.1 coordinate 62,161,857, forward strand.
TACTTCTGTTCCTAACCTTTCTAATATGTAGTATAAAAGTCACAAACAAAATGCCACATTAATGCTGAAATGTAGCACGATCAGAATACAACATTTGTCATCTCATTCTTGATGGAGGCCAAATCTCTACTCACGGGAGGGAAAGACTCTCTCCTAGCTCATTAACTCTCAACTTGTAGTGTCGCTGCTTAATTCGAAGGTACACTACTGATTTGGCATACAGTTTAAATACGTTCAGGTATACCCCTGATTTAATGTGTTGAAAATTGTTTAATAAACTTCCCAGCGAAAGCATCATTTCTATGTTTTTGATACTTTTTTAACATGTATTTACAATATGGATTATACCTGTACCTAAAACCATGCACAAATAAATTTGAATATCATGTACATGTTATGTTAAAGATGATGTTGTTTTTTTATGTTTAAAAGTCCCATACCTATTTTCACTGCCATCTTGTCAACAACAATTATGTTTTCCAGATCTATAATCAAGAGTTTGCCAGCCGGATCCACGGCGAAGTTGTCGTATGCCAGATCTGTCCAGTACATGTTCCAGTCCTTGCTTTCAGTCAGACGCACTGCTATCTTCAGCATTTGGTACGCAAGATCAGCCTACAAGAGCAGGGTGTTTAAAGTCATTTTCAACACATTGTCGGTTGTTTTTAAGCAATTTATTTTACACTGATTTTGAATCAAGGTTTCTCAACATGATTACAAATCTTGTTTGATGTCTCCTGTATAGAGCAGGAGCTAAGCACTTGCAGATCAACAGTGACTGGGTAAAAAAAATGACAGTAAGACAATGGCCCATTCTTCAACAATATCTAACATTTAAAAAATCTATGTGACATTTTGAACTCTATGTGACAATAAAAAGTATACTTAAACATGAAAATGAAATAAAGATAAGACTATGTACTCAAAACTAGTAACTATATCATTATGTCACTTTGACCAGAATTTGACATGCAAAAATCACAATGGATTGGGAAAAAATCATGTCCTATGGATTTTGAACCAACGCAAAATCACTGATTGCTTTTATACATTTGATTGTATTTGCATTTAAGATGCTTGTATTTACTATATATCAAACTCTGTTAAGCATCTGGTTAACATAGACTTTTCACCTTATTCAAAATGGCAGTTCAAATGTGACTATGGCCCATGGGTTTCCCGGTTACTGTGATAAAGTTTCTTGCGCAAAGACAAAATATCTGGTCACTGTTCGGAAAGACATTAATGACATCACACATCTCTCACTTCTGCAGTCATGGGTTCATACCAAGCTCATTCTTATAACTCTGTGTTAAAAAGTTTGCAAATTACTTGCGGAAGGATGCCGGTTCTACTCAGATTCATTCTGAGGTTTTCGTCCACCAATAATACAGGATATGCCATTTATAACATGTCATGTGTGGTGAATGGCATCAGCTCCCCAACCCCCACCCACTGGCCCCCTCTCCTCACCCCCCCCCCCCCCAAAAAAAAAAAAAACAACAAAAAATATTTTTTTTTTTTTATAAAAACCAACAAACAAGAAAAAAAAAACACTCAGCCACAAAGAGAAAGATAACACGGATATTCAGTACAGCAGATTCAAGTTGATTTTGATCTTTGACATCAAATATACATATTCATGGTAGTGTGCAAACCTTTCAAAAGTCTTAAGCCAATTCTATTTAATTTTCTGAAACCAATGCTGCCTCATTAAATCATACCTCATTGTTGTAATGACATTGATTGTTTACGAAAAAATAGAAATACCCGTTTTTCCCAGGGTGCATCGAAGAAATCACCCAGAGGCTTTCCTGCATGTTCAACCACAATATATCGACCACACGCACCATGGTATTGTGGGAAAGGCCAGCCTTCTGATGCTGGGAATGTCTGTAAAACCATACAGATAATTGTAAAATTGTTCTGTTATTACAAATTAGCAAATGCAGCAGTCAAGACATACAATGATAAACATAATAAATATCCACATTATCAATATCGTTATCGCCTTTGCGTCAGCTGGGCCAAGTTAGCACAGTCAGTAATATGTCTGACCATCAATCCAGCAGCCATGAGTTCAAATCAACACCCAGTCAGTCTCAATAATGACTGAATATATACAACATTGCAGCTCACTGTCATTTGTTTCTCATTGCTGATTCAAGTGGGAAAGTTATCAGTTACTTATGGCGACCGTGTGCTCAAGTACTGGTTAACCTTCCAGGCTCCCAGGAAAGAGTGGTTAGATTAATTGATCATCTGTTAGCCTTCAATGGTGATGGATGCAATTAAAAGAAGTAAAAGAAAAAGAATTGCGACCAACACAAACAGAATATATTGGATACAAATAATAATGACCTAATTAATTAACACATGGTGGAAATAAAATAACTTTGAATCATTTTTTCTGCAGAATTTAATTTACAGTATCCAAATTGTATTATTTCACAAATACAAACACCCGCCATACAACTATTAAACGGGTATAAAACGTAAGGAGTTTTTTGTATTACAAGTGTAGGAAAAAATTATATTCAATCAATCAATCCTTTGCATCAGTCTTTGTAATATTCTGACCTCTGCTTGAATATTTTAAAACATGTTATATTTCTATAATCCATTGTACTTGACATGCAGTTATTACAACTTATACAAATCACACTCAAAGTGAAAAAGTGTCCTGTTCAAGGACCATGACCCTCTGATGCTCTACCACTTGACCACAAACTCCTCATAAAATTTGAGGGGGAAATGTCGCAGTGTTACATACAGAATAGCAGTATCTATTTTAATTAAGATTTATTCTATAAAAAAATGAAGAGTATCTTAAACTGACCTGCAGTAGCAATGGTTCAGAGTTGACTTTTGCCGTGTATAAAATCTGTAAATAATCATCCAGACCCAACTCGCCGTCCTGCCTAGACTTCTCCTGGTATTTTTCTAACACCCTGTCCACCAGTCTGTGTGTGGGACACAGAAACATGAAAGTCGTATCCTTTAGCATACTTGGCTGGAGTCCATTCTTCTTTATTTCCCGGGCAGACTGGGTAACAACCATTCTCTTCGCTAAATCACAATCTGGGTCTCTAAATGAATCTTTACAAAATTCTTTATCAATATCTTTAATTTCAAAATTAAGAGCAAGCTTCTTAAAAACAACTTTATGTCCGATATGTTTATGATGTGCAAAATGAACGTTTCTTATATTCATCACATCAAAAGCATGGTATTTGGACAGCCCTGTCAATTCAAACTGGTCATCAAATAAGTCGAAGCACAAACTGTGTCCATAGCAAGCTGGGCATTTATCAGTTTCCAAAAATTCCTCTTTTGTCAATCTGTTTTGTCCCCAAGCTAAGTATAAGCTGCCGTATATATATATAGATAGGATGCAGAAGACCAAGAAGAAACATTTTGCAGTAACCGGAACTGCTCGGCAGTTTGAAGATTTCGGTATCTTTGGTATCATTTCACTGCTATCTAGACTGGCATCACCATTTCCATTAGTCACTTTTCTATTCCTAGTCACGAAGGGCAGCATATTTCCAAAGACTGCCAGACATTGACTTCTTCGTTAGTTTACCAATCACAGTAACATTTCAGTGACAAGCCTGAAAATAATAAACAAAATCACTGTCACATTTCAGTTATTTTACATAATATGAAAAGTACATGTATCAAATTGTTTCATAAAAAAACAACACAATATACACAAATAAACATAGTTTTTATGTTATTATTTAGTTTACCCAAAGACTTATACTGAAAAGGAAAAGCGAGTAGGCCAAACGTTACAATGTATGTCTATGGAAAACGCGACATTTGGTTGTAGCCGATCAGTTGTTTTATCAAAACAATTGTCGCGAAATCTAATTATTTTTTTACATATGATTATATTTACAATTACAATGGTGAGTTTTAATTATTTATAATGTCGAAGTTATGTCATTGTTTATTCCTCTAATCGTGTTTCAGACCAATGTAAAGAGTAATATTGTGTTCGTACAAATATTGTTAAAAACTGCTAATTACGAACCTTTTATTCTCGCGTTTAATTCTGCTTACAAACTTCCGGTTTGAGAGGGGAGATATCATTATTTTTACCCCCCCCCCCCCCCCCCCCCCCTCTTAAACACACTGAGGCCTTGCAAGAGGTCGACGATAAAACAGAGACAGGTCCATAAATATCACTCTGCCGAGGCATCGGTTAAATAGTTCGATTATATCCCATTTCAACAAAGAAGTTATCGTCCACTGACTAGGTAGCCTACGTAGATATATATTTTATATATCGAAAAATATGGCAATAACTTTAAGGATTTGAACAAGCTTTCTTGCATTGTGCATTGTAGATTATTATGAGTTTTTAATCCCAATCAAGGATATTAGCTCGTAAAATAAAAGTGAATGTAGACGTAGATCAACTTAGACTACTCAATCAGAGACATATAAACTTTGCGTGGTAAACTTTTCATTTTTGAATTTAAAGAAATGAAGAATTTTGTGCAATATTACTCTAACCTTCATTACTACTGTATTATTACTTTACTCTTCATCACAAATGTATTATTACTTTACCCTGCATCATTGAGCAGTAATAATGAGAAGTCAAATAATTGAAGCATAAATAAAGAAACCAAAACTATATGCAAAACCACAAGACTGGTATGTCCGATACAATCCAAAAATTGGAGGAACGCTTAAGTTAAGTGTGGGCATATAGAATCGCAGTCACGGAGAGAAAACTTTTTAGGACTCACACCACTATTATCTCCTTTGAGTACTCCGGACATACAGATGAAAGAGGTAGAAATAAAACCTTAGTTCTCTTTTTCTTCTTTTTTCAGAGCTTTGTACTGCAATGGTTTGTTTTTTTTGCTAGCATGAGTTAAATGGTCAGTATTTTAGAAATCACCACTGAAAATTTGATGCTGATACCAGCTTTCTGGACAATTATGTGTCATTTCAGAATTGTTGGTTCGAACCGCGTCTAGGGCGAATAGTTGACATATTATAACTCTGGAAATTGATAGGCCTCACAAAAGCTTTGAATTTAAAAAAAAAAAAAACCTGGTCAAGGTATGCTTTTTTTCTTTTATAACTGCATGTCTTGAACCAGTGAAGAATTTGAGCCCAGACACATGCTGCAAAATTTGATTTTTCACTCAGTTTTGGACATAAATGTTACAATGGAGCCCTATGGGAAATGTAATAGTGGTGTGAGACGTTTATGGGTTACTCGAGACAGGAGCTGAGACGTCGGACGAAACTGAACCAATCGTTATATAAACTATATCAAATCCGATCTACAAATAGACGAAGAACAAATGCGCACAGGCTAACTGATCACGATGCATTCAAAAGAAGTAATTGTTAATTTCTCCTTCTTCAAAGACAAAGACAAATCTTAAATGAATATAGGAGATACCGAAAGGTATATAACGAACAAAGAAACACAGATGATTGTCGTGATAACATGGGGAATCACTCTAATGACAGCACTGGGGCAGTAATGATAGTGTTTTTAGGTCAAACATTGATACATTTCTATCCGAGTAAGGTTTCGAAAGCCAGGCACAACCTCCATCTATTTCGTCAAAGAAAACAACAGAACAATAACAGAGCCTACCTTAGATACGATAAGCTGGTTGTAAATGGAGATACGTTCGAATATGATTGTGATAAAAATGACCTGAGACCAAGTGCATAGTAATAAAAGGTCAAAGTCGACATACAGATAAGGACTTGCCGGTATAGATATACATGTAATTCCTTGATACAAATAATGTAAATATTTTCCGTAACATTAATTAAAATATAAAATGTTGTAATATACAGGGTTTGTCATTATACTCATGTGATAACACTTTTTTGTCTTTCATAAAACAGTTTGGTATTTGCGCATTTAATGAAACTGGTCGAAAAGTATATTCGAGTTTAACGATTTTCTTAAAAGTTACACAGATATTAATAATAATAATAACAACAGAAAGAAAAGACACAATAAACGTAGATATTCAAGCGGTGTTTGTGTATTTGTTACCCCCCCCCCCCCCCCCCCCCCCCCGCTAAAGCATGCATATATGTACTCAATGACCCCGTGTTGCCTAAGGATATCTGTTTAAACATGACAAAATAACATATTGAAAAGGACTTTCCTAACTTGGGCTACGCTCCTGGGTTAGACTAAAATAGAATTCCCGCTTAAAATGACAACATATTTTGTGATGTACTAAATGAGTCATGGGATTTCATTTTGATTTTGATTTGATCTGTTATACAGGTTTACCCTCAGTAAAAATTGCTTTATCTTAGAAATAGTCAGAATGATGGTGCAAAGGTGTGCAAACACTATTTAAGGGCGGTCTATTTCAGAATCAGGTTTTTGTTTCCAGTTTACCACTCCGATTTAAATATCGATTTTGTCACATTTTGGTGGATTTGACATATCAAACCATTCGGATTTTAATTATTGATGATAATGAGATGATTTTTATCTATTTTAAAAAATATTTTATTTTTTTAAGACATTTAAAGCGTTTCTTCCTGATATCCTCCCTTTAAGATTAGACGGTGAAATGTTGTATTTAACTAAGAGTGTTATACATGTACAGTCAAACCTGTGTAACCGGTCATCTCTATTAAGCAACCACCTGTCTTAAGCAACCATACTTTCTATTTCCCATTTCTATATTTTCGGAGTAAATTAACCTGTATTAATCAACAACCTGTATTAAAAGGCCATTTTTTTTACTGGTTGCTTAAGACAGGTTTGACTGAATTATGATTCCTATATATCTCGCCAGAAGGATTAACTGTTTATAATGATATCAATACTAATACTGGAATCAAGTTGTAAGAGACTCTAGTTTAGAAGTGATATCTGAGAATAAAGCTGATGAGCGGGTTCTGGGTGGAGATTCCCAATGTAAGGTGTAGTTTGTTATAAGATGTTATTGAAAATGATGATGTATATTCTCAAGGACCTACGTGAATTCCTTGACATTTTGTGTTTTTAATGATGAGCACATATTGTATGAAACTGATTTCGTTCTTCGAAAGATATGATGTGCAGCCAGTTTGGTATTTCTCTGATTGAAATGTTTCAAGTAAAATACACAATATTCACATGTTAAATGGAAGAATGTTTAACGGCAAAAATGGTGATTTTACATGTTTATCGCTAATGGTGGATTAAGTTTAGTTGATTATTCTATTGTATCTAGTTACCTATCTACTTTTGTTACACATTTAGAAATCGATGATAGCCACGAATCTGATCACTGTCCACTTATATAGTTTCTGTCATTTAATTCTTCGTAACTATAAAAAACAATAACGGAAATATTGAACATGATTCTAGCACGCAGCACAATGTTATATGTTACAAATGGAAGAATACAAAAAGGAATAGCGTTAATTAACTTTAGAGCTATTTTAACGAACATACAAATTTCTATTATTGAAAATGTTAATGTTGATCATATAAATGATGCAATAGAATTGTAAATATGTGCCACAACATTGATAGTAATACGAAGATACTTCGTGACAATTTTTTACATATAATAAATGCGTTCGACCGAACTGGTGGAAATCTGACTGCGGCAGTTTGAAAACAAAGACAAATAAAAGAAACTATAATTGTTCAGATTGTTTAATACACGAAATAGTATAAAACTAACACATCTTCAAAAAAAAAAACCAACACAGATTAGAATTGATAGAATCACGGGAAAAACAAATTTATTTTGGAAACCTGTTATAAAAATAGCGAACACCGTGATAACCGAGTTTTAAAATGTGAATGGTTCGAACATGTCAGAAAATTGCTTTACTGTAATAATGTAGCTAGCAAATCAGAACAGAACAGAACATTAATACCCGAAAATGAGAATATCGATTGAGTTTTTAACACATATTTTTCTATGGAAGAGTTGCAAAAATTAATTAAAAAATCAGTAATCCACATTTCCGAGTGGAATTCTGCCAGAAAAGATTTCAAAGTGACCTCTGACCGATAGCAATGCTATTCTATTCCCATTACAGCCAAACATGTGTTAGTAGTCACCTCTTTTAAGCAACCACTTGTCTTAAACAGCCATATTGTCTATTTACCATTTTCATAATTTTAGTTTTAATCAACCTGTATTAAGCAGCCACCTGTCGTAAGAGCTCACATTTGCTCTTTCCCTTAAGTTGCTGCTTGAGACAGGTTTGTATATAATGCAATTTTAGATAATTCGAATTTTTCCGAATTCTTGAGACAAAGTATCCTCTGTCCGTTTTATAAAGTGGGATCTTTGTGGCCCGAACAATTTCCGCGGAATTTCTTTAATTGAAACCTTAAATAAAATATTTACTGAAATGATTTTCAATAGAATTACACAATGGGCAGACATTAATAAAACAATTGATCAAGCACAATCTGGTTTTAGAAATGTATTTTCAACAATATCTAATCTATTCACACTATGTACAGTAAATGGCACAAACATATATAAGTAAAAACAATTGACGATTTTGTTGTTTATTTGTTTATTTTTCTAAAACGTTTGATACAGTTAACAACGTACAGTTATTTAATAGTGTTATTCGAAAAGGTATGGGCGGAAAAATTTATTATCAGTCCTTGTTAAAATGTATTGTTAACTCTCAACTACTGTCAGGTGACGAAATAACAATTGCACCGATTTTAGCTGATTTAATTGCCTATGTTTATTAGTCACGTTTAAATGCATCGTAGAATATATGTTCTATATATAGTAATAAATTTCAGAAACCGTATGACGTCCATAAAATTCTACCGCTGAAAAAATAGTTCAACAGTTGAGTTCCGAATCACCGATTACTATACTCTTATAAATACTGACACAAACTTCATTTTGTCATTTCTGTTTGATCATTGTTTGCCTTTGTTTCAGTCGTTTAAGTACTTTGGTTTCTCTTGTAATAATGGTTGCCGACAAGGCTGTAAATTATACAAGTTCGATTTTATTCAATTTATTAATTACTGATTTAATTGAAGAACTTAAACATTCTTGAACCAGTGGTATATAACACAAGGAGTTGATGATATCTTTGCTATCTTATATGCTAACTGTAGCGATACCGTTATGCTTCTGCAATCACAATTTAATGCTTTCATACCGTAATGATTCTACAAGCACACAATACTGCTTTAATACCGTAATGCTTCTACAAGCACAAATTAATGGTTTCATACCGTAATGCTTCTACAAGCACAATAAATGCGTTCAAACTGCTGCAATAGAACAATAATGAACAATTAATCTAAAGAAAACAAAAATGATAATTTTCAAAAATGACGGCTATTTACGTGATAATGAAACAAATGGAAGTACAATGGCAAAAATATAGAAACTGTGTTGTTATATAGGATTGTTAGTAACGACGAAACTTTTATGGACAAAAGCTTGCAATCCATAGCAAAATAATTTCATTTTATAAACTGCAAAAACATATTGGTTATTTTGATCAATATAAAATGTTTACCTTATTTAATATTACAGTAGCAACCATCCGTTATGAATTTCCAATATTTCCGCAAATAGAACATGTACACAATCAATTATGTACCCACTTTCTAAAATGATATAAAACAATATTTGCTATATGGTTGATTTCCGTTATTTATTAGTTAATATTGTAATGTATCACATATTGAATATGCTTAATACGAATGGATAATAAATTAGTACTAAAAGGATAATATGAAATAGTTATAGTTTTATTCTTTGTTAAAGTCTCAGTATGGTTAATACATAGTATATACATCATATAAAACAATCCTTACATCTAACAAATAACCATGCCATTCTATATAGAGAATTATAAGAGACTATAATTAAAACATATCAAAACATGTTTTTAACATTTTATCACACATCCGTTTATATATAAACAACTCCGTGGCCGAGTGGTCTAAGGCGCCGTCTCAAGATCATTTACCTCTCACCGCTATGGTCGTAGGTTCGAGTCCCGCTCGCTCCAAAAAACTTTATGTGAGAAAGTTTCCAGTTACTTGCGGAAGGACGGTGGTTCTACTCAGTCTGACTCAGTCTGAGGTCTTCCTCCACCAGTAAAACTGGATATGCCATATATAACCTGAAATGTGTTGAAAATGGCGTTAAACCCCATTCAAAAAAAAAAAAAAAAAATATATAAACATGCATAATATTAAACGCAAACTATTTAACTATACCAGTGTATTCGGCTATATTCACAGTAAAAATGAGAGGCCGGTTCTAATATTGACATATAGTCTAAAATGTTATTAAGGGTATATATGGTAACAATATTAGGAGAAAAAGAGTTGCTAATGCAACCGCTATTCTAAGCTTAAAAATATTTAAAAAGTCGAATATCACTCTAGATCAGATATACAGTGAACTGATTAGCACCGACTTCTCGTCACAGTATTCAAACGATTTATATATCTAAATGAATTATTACATTATTTATATAAAATTTTATTTCGATTTTGTATTATATTAAAACAGGTTTTGGTACACATTTTAATTATTTCTTGATTCAGATTGGAAAACAAATATGTCTTTTTTCTATTATCTGATAATTCATTGAAACAATATGAAATAGGTCAGACCTGTGGGTCGAGTACATATTTGCCTAATGATCGCCATGTAATGACACACGGTAGGAAGCAGTGGCAGATGGCAATAATCGAGACTCGATCATTTAAACGACTTGTTTGCTGTCAGCTTTGGGATCCGTTTGCGTGTGTTTGATCACAATTATATTGAAATGGAGAGGCAATGGCGATATGATCAGAATTCCATTTAATTCGGCGTATTGTTATTCGGTATTTACAATTATAAAGTAACTGTCTCTTAAGATAATGGCATTTTTAATAGTTGATTACTTTGTTTTGATATTGATAGAACCTTCCAATCTTCTGTTTACACATACCGCCCCATTTATGCGTTTAATTTTACCCTGATAGTATTGCTTTTGAAAGCCACTGTTTCCAGTCATAAATACTAATGATGCTAACGTCAGTAAAAAGCTCAATATTTTTTTTCGATTTGGATCTTTATTTCCTCCTATGTGGAAAATATGGAAGCGTATATGTATGGAAGCGTATATGGGACATACTGATGACGTGTTCATGTAGGGTAAATCCTGTTGTGGTATTTCGACATGCTTCGATAGAACACAGCATTTAGACATACTTCATATCCTCTTGTCCATATAATATCACAGTTTTGCTACTTAAATCTTGCGACATACTAACGTATACTTATCTTCGTGACAGACTTTTTCGCGACATTTTCATAATAAGGATATGTCGACATACATAAACACATCTTTTCGAGAAGAAGTATCGCGCTTTGCCGATAAATAAAGTGTTTCGCGGTGTATCTTTTCCCTGCTTATTTATATTATCATAGTATTCCGACATACATTTTGACAACTTTGACACGTGAGCCACATGTATGTACTGTCGAATTACGGGAGCTCAGCGCTATAAACTATAGGATTATGTAAGGGAGTGATGGCCGAGCGGGGAAAAAGAAAAAAAATGTTTCAGAGAGATGTCGGAGGGTGGGATGTGTGTGTGTTGGGAGGGGATAAATATTTTGCGATTTAAAAATTATATTTTTTCTCAAATCTAATCGACTTGTTGAAATAATTTGACTTTATTTATATATTACGATATAAATATATATAACAGCATTATAATGCCAGGTGAGAGCCACTCGGTGCACGGTGACAACCTGACAGTGTCCGGTGATAGTACTATAAAGCCCGATAATTTCATTATAAAGCCTGATGATAATTATTCACTGTCCGATATTAAAAGTTGTAATGTTCGGTTAAAGCGTTATAATATTTGGCGAAAGTCTGACAATGCCCGATGATAGCCTTATTATGCCCCGTGATAACCCACATGACCCGATGATAGTCTAAAAAGGCCGGATGATAACATCTCAACGCCTGGTGAAAACATCACATAGCCCGGTGATAAACTCACAAAGCTCACTAATTTCATCACAAAGCCCAGTGATAGCATTACAAGATTCGGTGATATCCTCAAAGGGCCCGGTGATAATCTCTCAAGGTCCAGTGATTACATCACAAAGTCCACTGATGTCCTCAAAAGGCGTGATAGCTACAAAGGACCCGCTGATTACACAACAAACCCAGGTGATAACTGATATCCTTACAAAACCCTGTGATATCCTCACACGACCCGATGATAGTCTGAATGGTTCCGTGATAACATCCTAAGGTCCAGTAATAACATGAGAAAGCCCGATGACAGTCTCGCAAGACCTGGTAGTTATATCACTATGCTCGTTGATATCCCCACAAGGCCCAGTAATATCCTCACAAGGCCCGGTAATATCCTCACAAGGCTCGGTAATGTCTCCACAATGCCCTGCGATAGTCTTAAAAACTATCACAAGACATTGTGAAGTTATCTCCGAACAATATCAGGCTAACTAATGTGGGTATCACTTGTGGCCCGACCAAATTGCAATGTACTTGTACACATTTGGCAATAAAATATGTTTAAATCAATATCAGGCTATCACCGAGCATTTTAAGATAAGCATCGGGCATAATAATGCTATCACCGTGTATAGTGAAGATATAAATGAGCTTTCTTAAGTAATCGCCGGACCTTACGAGACTATCACCGTGCTTTGTGACGATATCACCGAGCTTTGTTATGCTATCAATGGGCTTTTTGAGATTATCAACGTGTTTGTGAGGATATCCCTAGCCTCGTGTGAGGTTATAACTGGGGTTTGTGATGCAATCTGCAGGCTTTATGAGTTTATCATTTATTTTTCGTTCCAATTACCTAAATATCTTCGTGATATCTATCTTAATGTATTCTACCTCGCTCCGCCAAAGGTTCGTTATATATCTACTGAATCGGGGACTGCTGAAAGAAGGTGTACATCAACTTAATGTGGTATGATACACTATGTAATATTAAGAATCTGTTTCAGTCATTATAACTTGACCATCAATGTCCGCTCAAATTACTAGGTAGGGTATACAAGTCAGCACTCTAACCAAAGGGTTCCTGTTTATTTTATGGTGTTATTTCCTGTCTAAGAATAACAAATAATGACCTCTTAAAAGATTAACTGAAAATTCCCTCCTCCAAAATCCAAAATGACCACATTACATAGAATATATAGTAAAAACATGCTGACCTCACTATCTATAGAGACGCCTTCCATTACTTGTTATCTTCCGGCCTTGTTACTACCGGGCCTTTTCAAGCTATCGTCGGGTTTATAAGGATTCACCAGGCCTTATGAGGATTTCACCGGGCATTGTGAAATTGACTTCATTTTATTATAATACTATAAAACCTGATGACAGTCATTCAATGTCCGATTTTAAAAGTTTTATAATGTTCGGTTAAAGCAATATACTGTTTGGCGATAGTCTGACAATGCCCGATGTAGCCTTATCATGCCCGATGATATCACACAAGACCCGATAACAGTCTACCTATTGGAAAAATTCGACTAAAAGTATAAATTTGAATAAAGAAAAAAAAACGTATATATATTTTAAAGATAAATGTTCAATCCTCTCAAGGTGATCTATATATAACGGGGTCACTATAGGTTTCCATACCATTTTCTACTCTTTAAATAACCCGGCATACATGATAATAAGATTGAAAATTGAAGTGAAGTTAACGATAATCAAGTAAGTAAGAAAAGAATAAAGATAACAAGAATGATTTATGGAAAAAAGTTAAGTTAACAAGATTAAAGTATTAATTAAAAAAAGAAAGAAACAAAGATTACAAGAACAAAATAAGCATGGAAAGTAAACCAGATAACAAGAATTGAGTATGAAGTAAGTAAGGAAAACAAAATTGGAGTATAAAGTCAGCATGGAAAGAAGCAAAGATAAAAAGATTTGAGTAGGTATTGAAAGAATGAATAAAAATTGGTAATAGATAACAATAAACACAGTATGAGAATTGTGTGTTAAGATAGAAATGCAACCATGCTTTAGGTTGACCTCCTGTGTGAGGATTTCAAATATGGGCTTTTCACCTAACTTGTAATCCGCCGGCAAATTAATTAAATATATTTTATGGCTTTTATACACCTAAGATAAAACATTTATCATGTTACAATAATTTACATAATATGAATATAAAGTGATAATAAATTATGTTTAGTTAGTCAGTATATTAATAAATAAATGTTTTATCATTTGTTATTTTTTTCTGTACTTATAGTTTTGCCATTATACCATTTTGTCTATTTAAAGAAAAAGGGACATAATTTGTGCGTTCTTTTATTGATATAGCATCCATTGCTAAAGGCATATTCCGCGATCTGGTTACGACCGAGTATAATTTAGAAGCCATATATACACACGTTTTTATTGCCCGTTGTCAGATGGATTTTTGTCTTGCAAGTGTTATAATTGGAGTGTTGGCACTAGTGTAGGGGGATTCGGGACATGCTTCCCCGAATTATTTTTTTCAGCTAGCCCGTCGTAGGTGCGTTTAGGCGTATATTTATTACGTTTTAGGGGCCTGGTTATCGTTAATATAAACATTGAATAAACTGTTTTATAACCAAAATTGATAAAATGATGTTTAATATTTGGATCATATCTAATGTTTTTTTTTGTTGCGAATTTATAGTTTACCCCCACTAGTGATACGCTTTTTATTACATTTTTGGCATTTTTATTTTTTCGATTTCTCAGGAAAAAAGTGAAGGCTCGTGCCTATAGTGCCTATAGGAAGCTACGTCGCTGATGTATGTCTTAGTTATTTAATACCATTATATACAAACTATTTTCAAATACCAAATAAATTAAAGCGTTAAAACTTATTACATCAAAATGACTTTAAATCTACGAGTGTCAAAGGAAATATATTACTAGAAAATGCTGACGCAATATTTACTAAAAATGTGCGGCATAACAATACTAGTATACAAATCACACCAGGAAAACGGATATTTTAAATACATTTTAAGGTATTTTCTTCATATATGACCCGCGAAACCAACTACAGTTAGTTTGTAAGTCGTCTGTCGTCTTTCGGTATGCAACATGAAACTAACCCTAATCCTAACCTTAGTTATCACCAATATTGAATAGTTAATATCTATGTCCCACGTATATTATTACATCAAAAGCTATCTAGGTTGTATTAAAATGCTATTAATATTTTTATAGCATTTTAGTTCACTATTAACGTGTTTTGCTTATACCACATATGCCCTAACATATATTGGAACTGCAGGCATCGATAGTGTTTTATCTATCTGTTCTTGCCATCTTGTTTGGATATATATATTTTCCCGTAATGATTCATGTTCTGGAAAATGTTCAAATCTACTCTTATGAGAGCCACCAAAGTACACAGCACGATTTCTGTATCAGCTCCCCGATCTCCGTAATAATCACAGTTTTACTAATGTAATATACATGTATACTTGGGCATACACAACTGTTGATTTTCTGTGTTTGCTACTGTAGTTTATGGATTCAAAAACGTGTTGAAAAAAACGCAATATTGATTTGGTGCCATATGTGTATGCAGTCATCCGATTTCAGACATAAATTGCATATTTTCGCTGTTTATGTAAACTTAAGTGATATTTTATTAAGCAAAAAAAGTAAAATTGAAAAACAAAATTTTACATTTTTTTTGAAAGAATAAAGTATAATCAATATTAAAAAAACATCCAACTTTGCAAAAAATAAGGTTTGATTTCACTGCATTATTCAGAACCAGTTTGGGGGGTTCGTTAACCTCGTCAATTGTATATTAGAACTACAGATCAGTAAAGTAAGATTTAATACACGATTTATTCACGTTGAAGAGAGGTATCAAATGTAACGAAGACTACAAGAATGGCCGAAAAAGTCATTTATCATTCATGAACATTATACAGTTTATTATTTTCACCGTCGTAGTTTCGACTTTTCACCATCGATGTTTTTCTTGTTTCGACTTTTCATCATCGCAGTTTCGTTGTTTCGATTTTTCTTATAAAAATGCCACGGTGACCCGAATGGGACACCGTACATTCTCAACTTTTTTTCTGTAGCAGACTGTAAATTGATTTATGTCCTCAAAGCACTAGCACCAGTATATATGTAATTTAGAATATGCTAGCAAACCAAGTTAACAAGTATAATAGCCGACCATATTGAATGCGTGTTTTATTGATCACCAGTTATTGGGTTGGATCTAACGTATGCAGTTTAGTACGGTGTCCCGTTTGGGCCATCGCGGCATATTTATTAAATTAAGTAAAGTCGAAACAACGAAACAACGATGGTGAAAAGTCGAAACAACGATGGTGAAAAATTGAAATAATTTCGACTTTTCACTATCGTTGTTTCGTTGTTTTGACTTTTCACCATCGTTGTTTTGACTTTTACCATCGTAGTTTCGTTGTTTAGTGTCGCTTTCAACAATTTTCATTTATATCTTGCCGGTGTGTTATTGAGACAGATTCTGAGCGCTGCCATTCTGGACTAACATGCCGCACATTATATTGACACCGGGCTGACCAGACCTAGAAATATCCTCTAAATGCTGAGTCTAAGCGAGGACGCTTCTTATACCATTTTCAAGTATTTGGTATGACCTAGCCGGAGATCGAACCCACAACTTTCCGCATGCGAGTGTGGTAGTGGAGGTGGTGGGGGCGGGGGAGGCTGTAGTTGAGAGTTAAAGTTCAAGATAGTGGAGAGCTATTTTTGGGTGGGGACCTTTACATTTGATGCAGTTATGCCCTCAGTCGCTGTTAGACATACTTTTTGACAGTTTCGACTAAAACATCGATATAACTATTATTAGAACATTACTATGACATAAGAAGCATTTGTCACGTGTTCGTTATGTACACAATTCATTGCTGAAATATCATTAACAAGCATTGGTAACACATTCCTATATTCGATAGGAACGGGAATGTTGTTGTTTTTTTTTTATATAAAAAAAATAAAGAATTAATTAATAAAACCGACTTAAGCTAGTTTGGTATTCGTGTTTCGTCTTTCGATATTCAACACGAAACTAGCCCCAACCATTTCTTCCTTCACTATTGGAGAGTTACACATTTAAATATTGAAAGAACGGAAACTTCAATTCTACCTTCCTATTTAAGTATTAATCATTCAAGGTGCTATATTGATCACGTGGACATATGAACTTTTATTAATTGGAACTTGATAGTTTCTAATCATTATACATATACAATGTTTTTACAATCAAACCTGTCAGCGGCATGAGACAACAACAACAACAACAACAACAACATAATTATATTGGCGTTTCTATTAATAAATGATACCAAAGAATTAGAGAGAGAAATGTATGGTTTTGGGCTCTTGATAATATATATGAAAATATGTCCCGCAGGCCGTAGGTGAATCATAAATTGCGGTCATTTGACAATGAAAGTGGGGACAAACTTCATACTTAATCCTGTTCAACAACAACAACAACAAAAACAACAAAAAACACCACCACTATAGCGGTTGTCCTCATTATATACCTCATTCGGAACACCTCGCTCACTTCTCCGCAAGCACACAAAAAGTGCGAGCAATGCCAGAGGAGTTCCGAATGTATATTGCCTCTGTTCAAAATAGTAACCAAATAAATGATCTGTATACATAGTGTTTTTTTTTAATTTCATATTTACATCATGTATATCTGGATACTAATTAGAATATTCAGTTCTCAATGCAGGTAGAATATATTTAGGTTTAGGTTCAATCTGAATTTTTGGTGTGAATTGTTTTTGTTTTTTTGTTTTGTTCTTTAAAAATATGCATGTTAATTTATTGTTTTGTATATGAAGTCTACTTCTTGTTTGCATTATATATCTTTAATGTGTTGATATGCCGTAAAACCCCAAATCTTACAATACATACGGTCATACTTTTCAGAAACGGTATTAAACTATATCAAAATTAACGTGTGTCCCATTAATGGTTATTGCTTTCAACAATTAATTCAAAAATTTAATTCTAATTTCAATATTTTCATTAACATGCTATATAACTCGGAGTTTCAATTTGCTTCCCGGAAATAAATTGTTTTATGCATACAACACCGGGCGTATGCATGCGTATAATTTAAATTAAAACGCACGCAGATAATCGCATGTTTCAGTTATAGTCATTATGTGTTGATTTATTTTCTATTTGAAAGCTCTGCTGGCCTTATGTCATGGTAAATTGTTTGTCGTCCATCCGTCCGTCCTCCTGTTAACCTTATTATTGTAGACGCGATAGCACCTTCATTTTTCATTGAATCTTAACCAAACTTCCACAGCAGTTATATAACCACATGATCTCGTACGAGTTCTTGCACCATCGTGATTTTGGCCACAAATGTTCCGGCCACATATAAGCACATTTTAAGTAAAACGCTAAAAATCATTTCTCTGAAAGTTCATGGCATAGCTTTGCATGGAGGTCCACTAAAAGTTTTGTTGATGTCAGGACCTTGTGTTAAAATTTTGGGCCGCAACAGGGGCCACTGTTTTACATACAGTTATATAGGGAAAATGTTGTAGACGCAATAGCAACTTAATTTTTCATTTAATCTTATTCAAACTTGCTCAGCAGTCATATAACCACAATATATCGGACGAGTTATTGAACCAGCGTGATTCGACATCAAATGTCCCCACCACAGGGCTTATACGCACGTTTTTAGTAAAATTTTCTTTGAAAGTTTAAGGTCTAGACCTTAGATATTTTACATTAAGCATCTGTTACCAGTAGAGCGATTCAGGTCCTCTTGAGCCTCTTGTTTTAAATAAGTAAACACACTCCTAGAACGTCCGGCTTCCGATTTACGCTTCGTGGCAACGGTTGAATAATTAATGCGTCCAATATTGAATTTAGCGAAATTACATTTTTTTACACTTTAAGTAGGCGCACCATTGCAGCAGCTAAAGGCTATATGGTGCGACTAGTGACTAGGCCTAAGGGACGCTGTGTGTGATCTTGGTATGTTTCACGGACGATATATCAAAACAGTTGACTGTTCGAGTAGCAGTACATCACTGTTGGAATGATGATTTATTATTGTACAGTCGTTATAAAACATTGATAATTCTCGAAACAGTTCATTTAAAATATCACTGAGGACATCGCATGCGGAATAATTGGAAAACACGTGGATTATAATTAACTGAACACAGGAGAGAATAAATTGTGTTGAGGTATGTAATAGTTTTAATATTTCAAAGGTAAATGTACATGTAACTTTTAATGTTGGTGTATTAAAGAACTAATCTTGAAATATTTTTACAAATAAAGCCAAAAAAAACCCAACAAAAAACAATAAATAAATAAATAAATAAATAAATAAATAAATAATAATAAAAAAAATAAATAAATAAATAAATAAAAAAAAATGAATGAATGAATGAATGAATGAATGAATGAATGAATGAATGAATGAATGAATGAATGAAAGTAAAAAAATAAAAAGATTTTGAAACACATTATTGGAGTCGATGTACATATAGACATACTACCGCCATTCAATTAAGAAACAAGAAATGCATTGGTGGGACGGCAGTTATAGATATTTATTTGTTTCTTCTTTAAAAATGCATTTTCCTTACTTTAATGCTCATTTCTTTATATCAATGACATTATTGATGTATTTTGAACATTTTGAAAGCATTGTCATGTTTAAATTCAGAAAAAGAAATCGATGCTTGGAAATTGTGATATGAATTATTATACAATACAATGTATATAATTTCGGAAGTCAAATTTCACTTTGTTAAGTGTACACACTGAACAAAATAATCTATTCTATACGACCTCTACTTTTCTCATCATATTTTTGTAATGCAGAGGTTTACAAATAATAAAATGTAAGTTTCACTTCTTTCATTTTGGTCTCTCTGTGAATGACAAGCATTCACACTTCTAATCACTGCATGAATAAAGAACAAAAAGCAAAGTTCGGCGTACACCTATATGTACATATACAATGTTTTTGTTTTAGACTTAAATATTTTACTTCAATTTCGAAACAAGACCTATCCCGCTTGAAGTTTTTCTAGGTAGACCCAGTACTAAACAAACACGGATGAAATATCTTGCTCAAGTCACTACGCATAGTCACATGACCCCCAAACATGGGTACTAATTTACAGACAACAGAGTAGAATATTTGTAGTTTCAGTAGTCATAAAGTGCGCGAGATATTGAGATAGTCGGTAAGTTTTAAAAGCGTTATTTACTCAGATTTTATCCTTAATTATTGACATTGTGGACAGCTATGATACTACTTTTAATTAAATAAAGGGTGAGCAAGTAACATATAATAGAACAACAAGGTGGTTTTAAGTGAAATTGTTTAAATATAATAATAAATACATGTAACTTAAAGTTGATACTTGACATTTTCCTCGTTTATATCATCTTAATTTGTTCCTGATAAAATAATAGATGTTTAATTGGATAAACGAAAGCGCTTGTCATATTTACGATGTGAAGGTCTATGCTTAAAAAGGCTTCACCTTTATCGCCGATATTTTTTTTTACGATCTTAGCACTTAAAGTGTACATTTATATTAAACCTCAGATATTGTGAATATTATGTTAATAACTTATTTTTAATTTTGTCTCTTTAGTGAAAAATTCTTCAAATACTAAATCGCGGCCCGCGATAAAGTCACTCATTGGCCGGTCTAGGGTTATGCTGAAACATGGACGAATAAAACGAAAAATGCCGACCTGTGTGTTAAAGAAATTTTCATAAATGAAATAAACCACAAGGACAGAATCAATCATTATCTTCAAATGGGACCCCCATCCTTGTGATTCAATTAACGCCGTTTCATTATTTACTGAACAGAAAGTTATAGTCGATGCATTTTTAATTCGTGATAGTATAAAATACAACGGATGTATCAACCATTTGGATGTTACATTTTCATTATTACATAATAAACTGATTGATGAATTAATTACTTATCTATCATGAAAATAACAACGCACAACTAGCAACACGCACAAACACAAAACATACAAACAAACAATAACATCACCACCATCACCACCAACAACAGCACAAATAAAACAAAACTGCGTAGAATAATACAATAACAGAACTACAGAGCAGAGCCGGCTGCTTTGATATGAATGACTTTTAAATGATACATGTATTGCTAATTTTATTCATTATTTGAAACAATATTGCGAGCAAACACGTTTTCAGACGCAAAAGGACCAACCAGCCAGAACAAGTGTTTCAAAACCTCATATATAAAACAATAGCAATAACAACATCAATAACAACAGCAACAACAACAACAACAACAACAACAAGACGATGATTACATGTTGGAATGGTTTTGTATTTTTGATTTTGTGCGTTTTATTTGCCACAAACGATAGCCACTTTTTAAAAAAAATCACAAACAAGCGAGGGTGCAAACCTGCGGAAAACACATTTCGCACGTTGCATGACTTGTCCTTGTACGACTGTGCGTTGGAATGCAACATCCGGAAAAAGTGCCGGGCAGTGAATTACAGGAAAGAGTTAAAGACGTGTCAGCTTCTCTATACAACGAAGGGTACAACTATACCAAGTACCACGGTGAACAGGTCTTGTTACTACATAAAAAGGGCCGATATTCTCATTAACGCCGTAAGTAATAATTGCCTTTTTTCAATGCAGTCTTTATTATCTTTCACGTTTGTTATTCTAGCAATGATTATTCAGCTGATGTGAAAATAAGTTATAATCTACTTCATCAAGGGATGGCTCTTCCTGTACAATTGCCGGCTGTTTTAAATGCCCAGTGGTCTGAAGAATTGCATACTTTCACAGAACCCTGCCTGAATAAGGTTCTGTGCGAGTGTGATTATCACGCTCATATATCTGAAATCTTGTGATAATTAAACTTAAACCGGTGCTTATATATGATATACAGTTGTTCAACCAAGGGAATTGTTGTTGTTGTATGGTGTTTAGCGTCGCTTTCAACAATTTTTCAGTCATATCACGACGGTGTCTACTTGAGACAGTATTCTGAGCGCTGTCACACTGGAGTATCATGCCTCAAATACATGATATGATACCCCACCCAGTTACATTATACTGACACCGGGCTGACCAGACCTAGAACTCTCCTCTAAATGCTGAGCGTCAAGCGAGGAACCTTTTAGTACCATTTTTAAAGTCTTTGCTATGACCCGGCCGGGGATCGAACCCACGACCTTCCGCATGCGAGGCGGACGCTCTACCACTAGACCACGCCGCGGTCTTGACCAAGAGAAACATTTTGTAAAATATATTAAAAGATGATACTTTACCATCCCGTCAAGCCGGGCCCGATCAGCTCTGTCGGTTACGCGTCTGACTATCAATCCAGGGGTCGTGAGTTCGAATCCCTGCCCGGCAACAATCTCCGTGATGATTGATATACGACATTTTGTCTCATTATCATTCGTCTCTTACCACTGATTCAAGTCGGAAAGTTAGCAGTTACTTGCGGAGACGGGATGTGCTCGAGTACTGGTTAATCCCAGGAAACAGTGGTAAGGTTAACTGATCGTCTGTTAGCCCTCGATGGCATTAAAATGACGCTAAATATTCAATCAATCAATCAATCAATCAATCAATCAATCAATTGTAAAAAAAGATGCCTAGCTTCGCCTGCTCGCAACATTGAAACATCTGATGATTTTGCTAAGAATAATTCTTAACACCTGACTTTGTCTGGTTTCTTGATTAAATGGTTTAGTTTATATATAATTAAATAGTTACTACAGTACATTATGACATAACAAGTCCGGGGTAGTTTGTTAGTGTTACGGACGTAGTTATGAAAACTCACAAGAACAATATTCAATATTGTTGCATAATTGTCGGTGACTTAAAGTACGCATACATTTATATTAGTATTACACACGGGGACAGGGTGCAATGCTATTTAGGCAAACACGTATTCATGGCTTTTTTTGTGCCAACGTATTAACTATTGGGTAATGTGAACATGTTTCGTACGGGTAAACTGTCCTTAAAGTGTCCCTTATTTTTCCAGATACAAACGGGCTATTAATTAATCAACAGTTTAAATACATTGTTTTGTTTTCATTTATAGACGTTTTGTCTTTAAAATGTATCAAGTGATCCCGTTCTTTGTGCATTTGGATGCCTCATAGGGTGGCGATAGAATAAAAGTCATAAATGCTGACCCACATTTGGTACGTAGTTATGGAACCTTACGTAAATGCTGACCTACATTTGGTACATGTACGTAGTCATGGTACCTTACAAAAATGTTGGCCTACATTTGGTACGTAGTCATGGTACCTTACATCAATGTTGGCCTACATTTGGTACGTCGTCATGATACCTTACATAAATGTTGGCATACATTTAGTACGTTGACATAGTACCTTACGTAAATACTGGCATAACTTAGGTATGTAGTCATGGTACCTTACGTAAATGCTTACCTACACTAAGTACGTTGTCATGGTACCTTACGTTAAAACCACCATAGCTCAGGTACGTAGTTATCGTACCTTACGTAAATGCTGACCTATATTTGATACGTAAATACTGACCTACATTGATTACGGAGTCAAATAACCCCGCCCCCCACAAAAAACAACAACAACAAAAAAAGAAAGCATGCTCCCATCATCCATTAATTAATGTGTCTGCGGTTGACATGTCCTGGATACATTCCCGTTCATGGATTTTTTTCTATTTATTTGACCAAATATTTCGTAGTTAATATTTCTTTGGTGTCCTTTGCGTAAAGTAACAGTGAACAATATATTCCATTATTTCATGATTCATAGCAAAGTTTATTAATTTGTTTCAGCTAAAAGAAGTTTGCAACGCCAAGTGTTCGTTACGGGAAGTATGCAACAAGGTCACGGGCATTTGTGAAAAGAAAGGTAATTAAAAGAAACATTGTTTTTATCTGGTCCCTTTTCAAATCGGTACAACGTTCGGCAATTTCCGCCAACGAACATACGCCTATAAAATTTAAATCTTGATCACCTTCGACGTTTTTTTTTAAATTGAACTAAGCTTTACTATACCATACATCTTTTTTTGTTTCATTGATGCATTCAGTTGAATGTTATCACACTTTTAGAACTAAGAGCATTTCAATGTAAAGGGAGATAACTGAAGAATCTATTATTTTTATTCATTCGGTTATCCCAGTATGGTGTACAATTTAAAAGAACGAACTGTGGATTTTTATTTCTGAAGTACGTCCCTACATGTTAGCAAATTGTTATTGAGTACATATCAATAAACCCTGGTTTATCAACTAACATGTTGTTTTACCATAGAGTCCATAATCTGCAATAAATAGTGCAAATGATGCACAATGGGCAATTACTCTGACAGTATCATTCTATTTGGTAAGATGAAGAACTACATTTTTCATTTTGGCGAAGAACTAATGAATTGTACAAAATGTATAAAAAACGCAAAATGTTTTTTTGGCAATTTTTTTTTTTTTTTTATATAAAATTCAGTTCAAAGTTAAAATTAGAGAACACTTTATAAAAATTTCAGTCAGCAATGCATTGTTTTTATTATAATGTTGCATACTACAAGATTATTGTTACTACATTTAATTGGCTAAAAATAATGTCAAAAAAGTGTTTGTTATATGCAGTTTGATTATTTTTTTTAAATCCAACTGCCAAAAATTTGAAATTCGAGGGAGATGCACTCTATACACGTGGATCTGGGTTAATTCACCATCCGCAGATAGCCTTGTTGAACCGTAAATTTCACAGAAACGAATTCTATACACCTGTGAGGAATTCGTACGAATCCTTCACATTTTTGTTACAAAAACGTGCGAATATGTCACAAATTTGTGAAATTTACGTTTGGCATGCAAACCCCTAGTAGAATAAAAACTTATTTTTCACATGTGAAAAAAGTATGATGCAATAAACGATTATTTTTTCGAAAACGTCACATGTATATACAGATCGGCGAAAGTATAATAGCATTAGCAAAATCAAATAGACGAAACACAACTCAACACAACAGAATAGAAAAAGAAAAGAATATAATTGAATAATAGAATATAATATGAACAAATGCGACATTACTTGCTAAATCAAGGACAATAACACAATTGATCTGGTATAGTCATATACATTTGATCCAAATATTATTAAGATTGATATTGTAATAAAGCTACTGGAGATTTTAAAAATATCAAATACAGTTTCTTGCAAAATCAAGGAAAATAACACTGATGTTACGAAGTTGATCTGACAAAAAACGTGAACTTGGCCAATATTTTAAAAAAACATTTACATTATATCTAAATATCACTCAGAATGATCAATAATTGACTCTACTATAGTAGAATATGGGAGTTTTGCTTAATCAAGGGCTATAACTCGTGCCATACTTGTACGAGCTTGCCCATAATTGTACTTTTGAGATATGTTAGTCATTCATGTATATATCTGTTATGTGAGTTGTCAATAATGTTTGAAAAAAATATGGCCGCTATATTGTAACATAACATTGATATAAGCGATAAACTGTATTCTGTAAGCTGGCTGTAAAAAAAATACGTTCGTACCAAAAAGTTAAAAAAAGTCAGTCGTATATGTCACATGTCCGATTTGTGACATATTCGCACGTATTTATAACAAAATGTGAAGGATTCGCACATATTCCTCACAGATGCGAAGAATGTGTTTCCGTGAAATTTACGGTTCAACATAGCTTAGTGTAACGTTGTAATTTGAAAGTCTCCTCGTGCAAATATTTACTACTCTGGCATTAAAAGTTGGGGGGTTTAAGCTTTAATCAAGGGAGCCAATCACAAGGTGTTATTTCTTACTACTATAACTCATAAATCCGGTTAAACTTTCACGGTTTTAGTTTTAGTAATCAAAATAGGCACCTGACCTCTAGAACTGACTGGAATATTGGATTTTCATAATTTAACAGTTTAGTTCAAACACTTCTTTATGCTCACAAACTGGATTAGACAACATGTAAATAAATGATTGCAGTGTATTTGAATTCTGGGAAATAGAAAGCTATCCCAAGCTTCATTGGAGTAAACCTTTAAACACGTTCATCAGTTGTTAGTATCAGTCAATTCCGTAATCGTTCAATTAAGGTCTTACTTTACAGTTGTGTCCTTTTTTTTGCCACGGTAACATGATTCTTGCGCTTAAACATTTTATATAATTTGGTTTGAAATATTTCTAAAATAGTTCATAGGGGCTGAGATTTCTTGCTGCAGATGAATAGAGCAAAAACTGACATAGCATATAAGACATCGCCGTTGTAGAATTTGACTTAAATAGGATATTAACAAATGCATGTATTTATTAGCTTTTGTGGACTTTATTTTTTTTTAAAAAAAATGTAAGGGTGCAACTGCACCGTGTTTTAAAAACAAGATTGCCAATTTACTAGTTTTTGTGCATTATTATGAGCGAATACGTTCCTATTATGAAAAAAAAAAATACTTTAAAAAGATTTTAGTATGCTTAATTTATTTTACCTTGGAAAACATTGACCTTATATCATATGGAACACAGAACAAAAGTCAACTGTGTAGTGAGACCTGAAAGGGTTTTGGCTACTTAAACTGAACATATTTACAACGTGACACGTATGTGCAATAACAGAAAAGAGATTGGAATTAAATACAAACTTAAGTTACTATGTTCCCAAGTGATACACGGACGAGTGAAGTAGGGCGTATTGTTTATTATTGAAGATGGATAAATTCAAAACCCAAACAAGTGAACTAGTTTATAGTATTGGAATTTAATTGGCCATGGCTTCCATAATATATGAATGCAAACTGTGCAGTCATGAAATTCATTAAGAAATAGTATGTTCATATCACAGACCAGTTTATAATTGTCACTGAAAAATTGACCCACTGAACCCTGGGTACAGATGTTCACAAAGATTTAAATCACTTTCTTTCGAAATTTCCACAAACAATGATCATTAAATGGTGCTGTGACTGCGAAATACTGCCATATGCCAATAGTGGCATTAGATGCCACTAGACGCACCGCCATAAAATGGAGGAAGCGAAACAGCAACATAAATAATTGAAATTACATAATATATCCTCAATATAAAACGTCAAATGTTTTTTTTTTCAAGCTAATATTACAAACCTTAAATAAAGGTATAGTTAATATTCAATTGTAAATTCCGATTACTAATCAAGTATTCAGTCAATATTATGCGAGACACGTTCTTTTTATGTTATTACTAGTAGCTGTCAGAATTGAGTGTCATTGTAAAGAATTCATTTTGTTTTATGAGATGTATCATGTCCCATGGGGCACATAATAATAAGTTATTAAATAATAATTAGACAAGGAATTCAATGAGTTTTCATTTCTATTCTGTTTAGCTCGTCTAAGCAAACACTCAGGTGATTTTATTGTCACACTATTGCTTTAAAATACAAATATAACTTTATGATTTGTTAACTTATTTGTTGTAATTTCCAAAAATAAATTACTAGTGCTTTCTGTCAAAGTATCGAATCGACACCCCCACCCCACCCCTTGATCTAAAAAGTCCCAACTTAAATACTAAACCCCCTGTTGTAATATGTATCCGTTTATTAACTTTTATTTGCCGTCCATGCTTACAAACGCTTTTGATAATTTACAATATCTACGGTGATCCTTTCAACAGACTTACTAAATGGTGAACTAACGCAACTACATAAATTTAAGTTCTTAAAACATTAACAATGCAATTCCCGTAACTAAACAAGAGCCAAGTATACCTACAAGTTACATTTGATGCAGTAATATCGGTCCATTGACCTGCCTCGGGTATGGGTATATATGTGTGTACAGTTAAACCTGTCTTAAGCAGCCACTCAATGGAAATAGCAAAAATGGCCTCTTAAGACAGGTTGCTGCTTAACACAGGTTGATTAAAACTTAAATAATAAAAATGATAAATAGAAAATGTGACAGTTAAAGACAAGTGGTTGCTTAATAGAGGTGACCACAAATACAGGTTTTACTGTACTATTAAGATAGTAGCACTTGGTTAATTAGGCTACACAACCAAAGTGTTACATCATGTATCCTAATTGCCGATTAATGCAGATAAGATTACATTATTACGCGTCCATTAATATGTTTCAAGTTACCTTTGTTTTCGAAAGTTAATGAAGAAGAATATTTTATTGACTTAAACTGTTACAGTTTCTCATTACAAAACATAACTATACAAAATATATTCATATGTCAGTTATCAGAATATAAATGTCATACAATGTATTTTTTTTATTATTTATGAATGTTATCAAATAACTGAGGATAAACTTCAAAATATGAGTTTATCAATCATAAATATGTGTAATATAGAGGTTCCTTGTCGCCTGGAAAAGTATATAGGTATTTTATTGTATAATCATAGTATAAATAATGTTTCGTTAAAAGCCTACACAATAAACTTACTTAAATTAACAAGATTTTAGTTCATATTAATATATTTGAGCTCCATTGCAATGAAAGCTCAGAGCTTATTTGAACCACTCTCGAATTCGGCTTCCTGGTTAGAACCAGCACAAAATGTAGTTTTATGAGAGGCATTGGGTCGAGCTGGGGATCGAACCTACAACCTCTGGCGTGAGTGGCCAACACACTATCCATTACTACCGCCCCACTTTTAACAAGACTTAAGTTCAAGTTTATGTGTTGATTGTAACAGTGCTATAAATTTAAACATACTCGGTGGACGGATAATAAATAACGAATACATTTGTTTGTTATGTCATTATATGCAGGACAAATTAAAATAAAGTGAAATCTGTCCTCCACATCGCTAGAATTACATATTTGACAAATACGTACATGTATCTCTACTCTTATCCTTCCGTATTTGCTGGTTTCAATCACCAAACTATGTGACGAGAACCGTAGCAGACGTCTTGTACTAAATATATTAAGATAATTTGCATATCCAAATTTAAATTTAAATTCTTTAATGAAGTGACTATTGTCTCAACATATAGATATAAATGCCTGATTGTTAGCTCATTTTTGCAAGTAATATTGCCTCATTGTTCGTCTATTTATGCGGATAATAGTGCCTCATTGTTAGTCTATTCATGCAGAAAATATTGCCTCATTGTTAGTCTATTTATGCTGATAATATTACCGCACTGTCCGTCTACTCATGCGGATAATATTGCCTCATTGTTAGTCTATTTATGCTGATAATATTGCCTCATTGTTCGTATATTTATGCCGTGATATTGCCTCATTGTCAGTCTATTTATGCCGATAATATTGCCTCATTGTTCGTCTATTTATGCGGATAATATTGCCTCATTGTTCGTCTATTTATGCGGATAATTTTGCCTCATTGTTCGTCTATTTATGCGGATAATATTGCCTCATTGTTCGACTAATTTTGCGGATAATATTGCCTCATTGATAGTCTATGTATGCAGATAATATTGCCTCATTGTTCGTCTATTTATGCGGATAATATTGCCTCATTGTTCGTCTATTTATGCGGATAATATTGCCTCATTGTTCGTCTATTCATGCGGATAACTTTACCTCATTGTTAGTCTATTTATGCGGATAATATTACCTCATTGTTAGTCTATTTATGCAGATAATATTGCTCCATTATTCGTCTATTTATGCGGATGATATTGTCTCATTGTTAGTCTATTTATGCGGATAATATTGCTCCATTATTCGTCTATTTATGCGGATAATATTGCCCCATTGTAAGTCTATTCATACGGATAATATTGCCTTATTGTTAGTCTTTTTATGCGGATAATATTGCCTCATTGTTCGTCTATTCATGCGGGTAATATTGCTTCATTGTTCGTCTATTAATGCGGATAATATTGCCTTATTGTTAATCTATTCATGCGGATAATATTCCCCCATTGTTCGTCTTTTTATGCGGATAACATTGCCTCATTGTTAGTTTATTCATGCGGATGATATTGCTCCATTATTCGTCTATTTATGTTGATAATATTGCCTCATTTTACGTCTATTCATGCGGATAATATTGCCTCATTGTTCGTCTATTTATGCGGATAATATTGCCTCATTGTTCGTCTATTTAAGCGGATAATATTGCCACATTGTTAGTCTATTCATATGGATAATATTGCCCCATTGTTCGTTGTATTCATGTGAATAATATTGCCCCATTGTTCGTTGTATTCCTCCATTGATACTCTTTTAATTAAAATAATTTTGTCTCAGTGTTCAACTACCATTTAGAAATGCAAATACATTGCTTCGTTGTTCAACCATTAACTCAGACAATTTATTGGCTCATTGCTCGACTAGTCATTCATGTAATATTTCTTCATTGCTCGATCTTTGATTCAGAAAATATTACCTTTTTTTGACAATTCATTCAGATAGTTCTGCCTCATGGTTCGATCATTTATTCAGATAATATTATCTCATTACTTGAACATTATCGATTATTATTGGAATACTATTGTTTTTTACTACTCAGCTGTTAATTACTTCAGGTATTCATCGTTTCATTAAGTGACCACAAAGTAACATAGTAACTCCTCAGAGGTCAACCATTAATTCACATGGTATTGCCTCATTCTTCGTCGTCATTAATTCCGGTAGTGTGACCTCACTGCTCAACCAGTAACATAGAAGTTCTTATATTTCCTCACTGTTTAACTATTCAGTCAGACCTATTCCCTCATTACTCGACCATAACATTGCCCTAATGTTTTACTATTCATTCAAATAAATCTGGCTCATCGTTCAACAATTAATTCAGATAACATTGTCTCATTTGCTTGATCATTTATTTAGATAATATTGTCTCTCTTTCTTCACCATTAATTCAGATAATATTGTCTCATTTGCGTGACCATATATTCAGATAGTAATGTCTCTCTTGCTTGACCATTTATTCAGATAATATTGTCTCATTTGCTTGACCACGCATTCAGATAATATTGTCTCATTTGCGTGACCATATATTCAGATAGTAATGTCTCTCTTGCTTGACCATTTATTCAGATAATATTGTCTCATTTGCTTGATCACGCATTCAGATAATATTGTCTCATTTGCTTGACCACCCATTCAGATAATATTGTCTCATTTGCTTGACCATTAATTCAGATAATATTGTTTCATTGCTCGACCATTTATCTAGGAATATTACCCAATCGCTCGACCATTGGTATTTGCAGTATTGCTTAATTGTTCGAAACGGCAGAGGAGGTTTAGTGGTAAAGCGTTGGCCTCGCACGCGGATGGTCGTGGTTTCGATCACCGACCAGGTCATACCAAAGACTTGAAAATGGTACATGTACTACAAGTTTCATCGATTAGCGCTCAGCATTTAGAAAATAGGTCTGTCGGCATGGTATGGTGTCAGTCTAAAGTGACCTAATGGGGGTAGGAAGAGGAGGGTGGGGGGGGGGGGGTATCGTACCACGTGTTTGCGGCATGGTAATTCAGCAGCGCTTTCCTGTAAATGCTGAGCGCAAGCGTTACATTTTTCAAGTCTTTGGTATAACCACGCCGGGTATCGAACCCACGGCCTTCCACATGATAAGTGGACGTTCTCTCACTAAACGACCGCTGCGGTTATCAGTATATATAATATTGCCCCGGTGCTCAGTGATTAATTTCAATAACATTTAACTTTAACTTGATAAATTGTTGCTCATATCGTTTTTCAATATTAGATAATAATACATGCATATTTTAACACATTCACTACGCACGTATTGTATCTGTCACGACATTTTGTATTATAGAATGTGAAATGATTAATATTATGAATGGCGTATTATATGGAAACATGGTGGTAGCAAACTCAAAAGCAAAGATCAAGTGCCACGATGGTTTTGTACCAGTTGGAAACCATACACGATCAATTTGTTCTACACCATCGTTTGAGTGGGATCCTCCGCTGGCGTGTATACATCGTAAGTCTACCCTTTAACCCATACACGATGACTGCAGAATAGATTTTGTTTTACTTAATATGTATTCGACTGTGAAACCAATAATAATACTGTTCGAAACCTTCCATGGCAGAAACTATACTATGCACATGTGGATATGTGTCTTGCTCAATCAACATAGATATATATTGGCCGTTTCACTGTGCATTTCCGTTGTTCTGTTAATGCTTTTTATGTGTGTGATATTGTGAGTTATTTAATTAGCCTTTTGATGTTAATGATACATATATGATTGAGGGACTCATGGAACATTGACTTGTTCAATTGATGTTCCTCATAACAATAAAATTTGTTCTCTTTTTCTTTTTCTTATTCTTCTTTTTTTCTTTTCTTTTTCTTCTTATTGTCTGATTATTTTTATTTTTTCATTATTATTATTGTTATTATTATCATTATTATGATTATAATTATGATTATGATGATGATCATGATTATTACTATTTTTATTATTATTATCATCATATTTATTATTTTTATTATTATTATTATTATTATTATTATTATTATTATTATTATTATTATAATTACTATTATTATAATTATTATTATCATTATTATTATTATCATTATCATTATCATTATAATTTTTATTATTATTATTATTATTATTATTATTATTATTATTATTATTATTATTATTATCATTATCACTATCATCATCATCATCAGCATCATCATCATCATCATCATCGTCATCATTATTATTATTATAATAAGTATTATTATTATTATCAAAACAATTACAGTTTGTAAAACGAGTCAGTTTTACGTCACAAGCCCACGTGTTCCACAACAGACAAATAATGTTGGCAGAACTTGCGGCCCGACCACATTTCATGATATATTGAAATAAAATATGTTTAAACTAATAGACAAATTGTTAATCATGAAGTCTTCGTCTAGTTAATAAGTTAGTAAGCAATATGATAATATTGCATAGTTTATTTTGTGAATCTCTGTAAAAACCACTCTGGAAATAATTTAGATAAAGTTAGTACACAATTAATATGATATATACGCTACAGTAACATTAGGTCTACTCGGGAAAATGCGGGTAAATAAACATTTTATAGATCGAACGGGCCTTAATTAATGCAAACTTGTTCTAAGTGATATAAGGAACGAGATACAATATGTGATATTATTCATAAGCAGTCCGTAAGTTATGTGATATTATTAACTCCCAGTCCATAAGTCACTCCAAGTCCGTAAGTTATGTGATATTATTCACTCCCAGGCCGTTAATTGTGTTATTTTAATGTGTACTTATATAGTGTTTGTAAATAAATCTCTCGCTTCCTTTCTAAACAATCTTGAATTCATTCACATATATAAAACGAATATGTTGCTTCCTTCTCATCGTCGGATACCCAACCGTAATCCATTGCAATACTCTCCATTTATCACCCGCGGGATATTACACTAGATTTGCATCGTTTCTACCGAGCGACAATGCCACCATATGATTGGTTCCTTCACGATTTCATGAAGGGAACGTTATCCAATCGCAAAGCTAGTTTCATACAAACGCTGTTTTGATAAATACGTTAACGTTAGCTGTATTTTGTTCTGTTCTGTTCAAATAAATCGTAATTTCCCACGGGTAATGGATGGAGAGTATCTAAATTGACACCCGTGGGTATCGGACGATGCTTTCTTCGTATAGAACATGCCAATACAGTAAATCGCCTCTAATTTCTTTAATAATTATAATATACAGATTCTTCAACACACCCACAAAAAAACATTTGTATTTTAGACGTTTGTGAAACGTTAACAAATCCGTTAAACGGTAACTTGTCCCTGAAGAACGACATTGAGGGCGGAACTGCGACATACACGTGCAAAAGTGGTTACACACTCGTGGGCGAATCTTCTGCAACCTGCGCTTCAAACACCAGCTCCCCCCTTTGTTTAGAAGGTAATATAAGTTAACTTTCTTAAAATAAACCTAAAAGGAGATCCCAGCAAGCTTTAGCCAACTTGACGAATCTTACATGGGTTTGAAGTTTTGACAGAAAACTCCGTCCCGCGAAAACAGTTATCCCAAGGGAGGGTTTTTCCAATATTGGCGGAAATCATTGTCTGGAAATTATTGCATACCGGTCAAGGATTTCAGTGTGTTTTTACCGGGTTCGCGGTTTATCATTAGGTCAGCAGATCAATAAATCAAAATTTCTAGATTACAGAGACATAATTTATTGAACAGAGTCCAGAAACATACCGACAGTGTATAGAAAATACGGTTTTAGTGCTTGCGTCAAATACAATCTTAAAATTGCAAGAGTCTCTGTGTATAGTCATACTATACAATAATTGTTTATTTTATCTTTATACTTGGGCGGATCCGATTAGCTCAGTCGTTAGCGTGTCTGACTATCAATCCAGGGGTTGTGAGTTCGTATCCCCGCCCGGCAATGGTCTCCGTGATGAATGATACACGACATTGCGTCTCATTATCATTCATCTATCACCGCTGATTGAAGCGGGAAACGTATCAGTTGATTACGGAGATGGGGTATGCTCGAGTACTGGTTAACCTTTCCAGGATCCAAGAAAACAGTTGTTAGGTTAACTGATCGTCCGTTAGCCCTTGATGGCATAAAATGACGCTTGATATTCAATCAATCAATCTATATAGTTGGCATGGTTACAATGTAGAAGCTTAGTATTATAAATCACGAATTTTATCATATCATTATGCATAATAAAGCCGAGATAGAAATAAAATTTTGCTTTGTTGGCAGGGAAGGTATTAGAATACCATGTAAGTGCCTAATAATCTAGTGCTCGACTGCTTTTCACAAAAAAAAACACGTACGGCAAAATCGACGTAAACGTAAACCAACAATTATTCATAACATTTTTAATATTCATCCAAATGAACCTAAAGTTGGCTCAAATCATGCAGAGAATGATATATTTTCTGGAAATACAATCAGTTTAAGTTAAATGTCAATCAAAATGTAAACATTCCACGAAAAAAAAGTCAAATACGGCGATTTTGTGAAAACCAGCCCTTGCTCGTGCTTATATTTTTCTTTACCTCGTCTCATAAATAAACTATCAGGCACTTTCATGGTATTGTCTACATGTCAACTGGAATATTTAATGG
The DNA here is from genome assembly GCA_029582155.1 of Panopea generosa. Classification (NCBI taxonomy): domain Eukaryota; kingdom Metazoa; phylum Mollusca; class Bivalvia; order Adapedonta; family Hiatellidae; genus Panopea; species Panopea generosa. The sequence continues at coordinate 62,197,020 of CM055907.1, forward strand.
TGCATTGGATGGTTATAATTACTCTTCGATTGCCGATTAAATTGACTTCCTTTTCATTAAAAGCTTTAATAATGAACACTTCAAGTTCATTCAATAGTTTAGGCTTATCTTTTTGAATCATATATAGTTCATGATTTATGTATAGGTAAACGCGTTTTAAATAATTTTTAACACTTGATTATAGTATTCCCCATTACCTAAAAGATAATGGATGGGTATTCACAGGTCTCTTTTGTGAATGTTAACGTCAAAGCACATACGATTTTATTGTAGAATTATATAGAATATTATTCAGATTTAATGAATATGTAATGTTAAAATCACCCGCAAATATAATACAGTCCAAATGGCCTAATAAAACATTTGTGCATGATTAGACTCTCTATACATATGCGTTCGAGATTTAATCGCTTGTGTAACATATTGTGTTATCTAGAGTGAACTAATGCAGTACATGTGATACGCTTCATTAAAACCACAAGGACATGGGGGTTGATTTAAATACTTGGCGAGTGCGGATAGGGAGTTTTTCGCAGCCAGTGAAATCTAAGCATCGCCTAGAAACCCTCACAATAAATTCGAGCTCCATATCGCTGTGCATCAGATTGCTGCTGTTCTTTCTACTTGTGGCGCAGTGTGTAGAGAAAATCCCGGCCCTCCAAAATCTAACTCAGGAAACACCACTCGCGATCACGTGTCCACTAATAGTCGTAACCAAAGAAGAGCCAACTCTAATAGATCACTAAGGAGTGGTTTGTTCTCCTCACTAAGCAACAATGAAACGCGCCCACATCCATTTAATGAAGATAGCCAACCACAAATTAACGCATGGTTGAGGAGTTCTCCTATTGCACAGAGGCAAGACGAAGACACCCAACGACAATTCAGTCTATCACTATCTGGTCAAAATAAGAACTTTCAGCCTATGTCCAACAATCAAATGGAACACAGAGAAACACAACACCTGCTACGTCTGATACTCATGTGATGGAAGTGATGCTAGACATACAAAGATCTGTCCACCGAATGGAAAATAAGTTAACGGGGTTCGAAAGATCACTTAAAGAAGTAAAAGATTCAAATACGAAATTAGAACAAAAACAGGATTTGATACAAGAGTTAATGACTGACATGTCAGACACTATTGAAATACTGAAAGACAGACTGAAAATTAGCGAAGATAAGTGCGACCAATTAAAATCCCAATCCCGATTCTTTGATCTACCAGAGATTGGAAGAGAATCGTGGGAGGAAACTGAAGAAAATGTGCGTGCATATATAAAGAAAGATATGGGGATAGAGGAAGAACGGATAAGCATAGAAAGAGCTAATCGCTTGCCTGGTGGTAATGATAAAGAATAAACAGTGATAGTTAAGTTCTCGTTTTTTAAATACAGGGATAAAGTGTTAAAAGAATACCGAATGAAAAGGAGAGAATTAAATGAACGACATAGAAGCAGAGAACAAGTGAATGGTTTTGATGATAATGATGACGAAATTACAGCAGAAACAGTTAAAAAATCATTAAGATCAAATATTTATGTCTCAGAGGATTTTTCAAAGAGAGTTTCGCAAGCTATGTATGATCTTCGGCCATTCCTAAAAAGAAAAATAGAGAAAAACAATAAATCCTATTTGCAACATGATAAACTTGTCGTTAATGGTGATATTTTCGTTTTTTATGAAGATAACAAAAACCTGAATTAGTTATATAGATAGGACAGAGGTCAAGGTCATAATGCGAAAAATAGAAGGTGAATTTAAACATTTTATGCTGGAATATACAAAGATTATCAAAATACACATGTAACTTTGATTTTTTTTTTCAATGGAACTTGGTGTAAAAGTAAAGACGAGTTTAATGACCTTTTAAGAGGTTTCACAGGTTTTGATAATGCTGAAACAAAAGGTATTACAAAAGGTCGCCACTCAGGTGGTGTATGTGCATTTGTTAAAACATCTTTGATAGAGAATGGCTTAGTGAAGAGGATATTTAGCCATTTGGATAATTGTGTATTCTTAAGATTAAATAATGATTTTATTAATGTAACTAAGGGTATTATTTTATGTTTTGTTTACATATCTCCGGAAGGATCGACTTTGTATGATACGGATAATACAAGAAATGGTATTGAACTATTTGAAGAAAATCTATTAGAGGTTGTATCAGAGTATACTGATGATGAACTTTTTAGGCGGGTGACTTTAATGCCAGATGTGGCAATTTGCAAGATATTTTTGATGATGATAACGTTGATTTTATTTTTGATCATGTGGATACATTAAATGACAATGATACTTTTAATGTATATCGAAACTCCAAAGATACACTAAATAACACATTCGGGTTTACGCTTATTGAATTATGCAAAATGTATGGTATTCACTTTTTGAATGGCAAATTGTTTAACGACAAAGAAGGAAGTTTCACATCAACAGCAAACGGTGGTTCAATTTTAATTGATTAGGAGATCGACATGAGTCTGATCACGTTCCTCTTATTTGTAGACTAGCATTTAAATCAAACCAAAATAGCAGTAATACTGATGATAATGATAAAGACATTTTAAACACTTTAAATGGAATGAAAACAAAAGTGAAGAGTTTTCGAATAATATAAGATCTGCTTTATTAACTATGTAGATATTATTTTTGAGGACATCCGTACTGATATCAACCAAGCTATACATAAAATTGTAGACATGTTTCATAAAGCTGCAATTAGCATGATAATAAAACCCACTTATATACATTGTAAACCTGCACAACCTGAATGGTGGGATTCTGAATGTGAAAATTTAAAAAGATGAAGCTGGGAGAGTAACTTGGGCTACGAAGGTCAAAACACTACTTTTTCAATACCGGTTTGGTTTTGCTTGGAGATCGAACACAATTTTTTATTGCTATTCCTGTTTAAACAATTCATAACAATAATATAGTAAATGAAAAGTCACTGTAAAGAACATCACCTGCAGTTCGAAAAGTCAAACATAATAGGATAGGTATGAAATAAAGTTATCAAAATATTCCAATAAGGAAACAAATGAAACTATGAAAGGATGTGTCTGCGACTCATATTCTATTATCCAATAATAAGATACGTTTCGTCATTCATTTTCTAAACTTCATTATTTAAATGAATTTCCGTCCTAAAGTGCATTTTGAATGGTTATTTCAATTTATTTTGATTTTTGGTCTAGGGGTTACAGGCATTAAGCCTATAAAATTTTATGGTAGTATACATGATTTTCATAAAATGTTCATGATGCTTCCTCAATTAATGCAGTATTCAAAACAAAAATATATATATTTGTCACAATTTCTAGGAAATATATTCCAAGAAATCCAGGCGACCAGTTAGAAATTTGGTTAATCGTACTTTGTAGTGAAAACATTTGTTTTGATGTGATGCTGCATATTTTTTAGATGCATTTTCTGTTTTATTCGTCGATGTTTTGGCATAACCCCGATACTGGTCAATGAGTGAATTTATCGCGGGACACGATTAAGTATTTGGTCAACAAAATTAAAGAATTTTACACTACAGAGACAAAATACAACATAAAGTGTTGAATAGGCTTAATATAAATATATAATGCTTAATATAAATGTGCAGTTTAAAAAAATATCGGCGATGTAGGTGATACCTCTTTAACTTTATAATCAAGTTTTGGTATAGAGTTTAATCACGGCCTGTTACATCGATAATGATCAACTGAATGGAAATATCGTGGGCAATGAGAGTTAAAGGTATATTAAATGATCTTGGGTTTAACTATTTATCTAAACTGATAGAAAGACTCTACGGTCAAACATATTATGCCACATTAACGGATTCCCCGAAAGTAAGTACATACACAAACATAACCATTAAGAACAATTTGGTTTTAAAAAACAAATCAAGCGTGTTACAAATATTAGTCATAGTGTTGCATTAACTCGACTAAGGTTCAGAAAATTTCAGGAGACAGGGTCAGGAATCCCTGTTATCCCTCTAAAACTGTTAGTGACTGTTATTGCACACACGAAAAAATAATTTGACATTCAGAATGATGTTTCGTTTAGGCTGGATATATTTACACAGTAATTTGTTAACTACGGCATTTTAATACAGTTTTATGAAGCGATATGCCAGAACGCTTTCCGTTGTTCGTGTTCGAAGCATTGTCTTGTCATAGCCAATTAGATCAGTTCACCAAAGAGAGTTGTATTTTATAAGCGGCCATGACACAGAGATACGACGCCTGGTAAATACACCTCACTGGGGTTATATAACCCCCAACCACGATAACAAAACACACACAAAAAAAAAAAAACAATAACAGAAATCCTCTTTTTAAATGCCCAAATGAGGGAAAAAAAATATGAATATATTATAAATCATTATTTATGTTTCAATTATTGGACATTTAAAGCGTTTATAGAGAGTTTTTTTTACTTTATTTTCTTTGTAGGTGTATTTGCGACGTACCTCTGTGGGCCAGGAGTGACCCCAAAAAGCTTGCTCTCAGTAAAATTTGATATATGTTCATACACTAGCAAAAGATTCGTACTTTACTTTTACCTTTGTGACAAACGAATAAGAATAGGGACTGAGGGTCAAGGTTTATATGTCTTCAAAGATTCATACATTCCATTAATTAATTAATACTGTTTGTAATCTATAGATTGCCCAGGCCTATCGGACCCATTGCAAGGATTTGTTAACGTGACACATAGCTACGAAGGAGGAGTTGCCACATACACGTGTCGTGAAAACTTCACCCTGGTTGGTAATACCTCCGCGAATTGTGCCTCTGGCGCATGGTCTGCAGCTGGACATACCTGTGCAAAAGGTATTGGAAAGAAAAAAAGTGACAGACAGACAAGACAGACAGACAGACAGACAGACAGACAGACAGACAGACAGACAGACAGACAGACAGACAGACAGACAGACAGACAGACAGACAGACAGACAGACAGACAGACAGACAGACAGACAGACAGACAGACAGACAGACAGACAGACAGACAGACAGACAGACAGACAGACAGACAGACAGACAGACAGACAGACAGACAGACAGACAGACAGACAGACAGACAGACAGACAGACAGACAGACAGACAGACAGACAGACAGACAGGCAGGCAGGCAGGCAGGAAGGCAGGCAGGCAGGCAGGCAGCCCGACCGACCGACCGACAGACATACCACTTTTATTTTAAATGTCATTCATTTCAACTCGGGAAATAGAGTCTGGAATGTTTTTTTCTGGAATTAAATATATGTAAAACATATTTATATTAAGATAAATGATGAACCGGACCATTTTGTTTTACAGTAAAACTATCATAGTGAAGTTATTGAAAAAGAAAACAAATGCATCACCGATTCAGGATTATGTCTGTTGGGAATAATAAATGTAAAATTTAAGTCCGATAAGCTCAGTCGGTAGCGCGTCTGGTTGTGAGTTCGAATCCCCGCCCGGCAACAGTCTCCGTGATGATTGATATACGACATTGTGTATCATTATCATTCGTCTCCTACCGCTGATTCAAGTGGGGAAGTTATCAGTTACTTGCGGAGATGGAGTGTGCTCGTGTACTTGTTAACCTTCCAGTTTCCCAGGAAACAGTGGTTAGGTTAACTGATCGTCTGTTAGCCCTCGATGGCATAAACATGACGCTAAATAACCAATCAATCAATCAAGTATCACACACACTTGCAAATTGTGTATGTTACTGTCTGTAAATTGGTCAATTAATTTACAGATTGTCCAACACCACCTGCTCCAATAAATGGCAACGTTATTGTCACAAACAGCTACGAAGAGGGAATTGCAACATACTCGTGCAATAGTGGGTATAGTCTGGTAGGTTCAAATTCAACCCGTTGTGCATCAGGAGCTTGGAACAATACGAAGCCAGATTGCAAAAAAGGTAGTTATGTGTTTTTTTCTCTCCCAGCTTTGTCATCCTTTAAAATTGTGTATTTGTTAAGTACCGACCCAGTATTTTTTATGTGGGTAAGCAGGTAGCTTTTTATATGTTTTGCCGGATTTTAATTTTGCATAGTCATTTTAATCAATAATGGACAGAACTTATGAATAGAAATAGTCACTTCGGAAGTCAATAAAAAACTTCGCTGCAGCTTTTAGTGAGTAGGTACATGTAGGAGAATGGTAAACACTGTTCTCAAGAGCGGTCTCATAGACATGTAGTAAAATAACAAACGATAAATATTCACAAAAAGAAAAAACAATGATAAGTAATAGTGTATGGCATGTTTAAGACTTCTGCACCACTGAGCTGTGTGATAAAATAGAATGGAATGGGTAATTGAAATTTTCTTAAAAAATGAGCCACACACTTCCAAGATGTATACACACATCTCAAAAATGTACACACACATCTCCAAGATATATACACATATCTCTAAATGTACACACATCTACAAGATACACGCACGCACGCACGCACGCACGCACGCACGCACGCACACACACCTCCAAGATGTTCACATGCACCTCCAAGATGTACACACATCTCCAAGATGTACGAACACACCTCCAAAATGTGCACACACACACCTCCAAGATGCATACACACATCTCCAAGATGTTCACGCACGCACGCACGCACGGACGGACAGACGGACGCCAGCACGCACACCTCCAAGATGTACACACGCACCTCCAAGATGTACACACACATCTCCAAGGTGTACGAACACATCTCCAAGATGAGCACACACACTTTTAAGTACTATACACATACCTCCAAGATGTATACACACACTCCCAGATATACACACACATACCTCCAAGATGTATACACACACCTCCAGTTGTATACACACATCTCTAAGATGTATACACACATCTCCAAGCTATATACACACACATTCAAGATGCATACACACACCTCCAAGATGTATATATCATCTCCAAGATGAACACACGCAACTCCAAGATATATACACACATCTCCAAGATATATACACACACCTTCAACATGCATACACACACCTCCAGTTGTATACACACGTCTCCAAGATGTACACACATACCTCTAAGATGTATACACACATCACACACCACCAAAAAGTTTAATTTACTGCATTAATATTTCAGAATTTGACTATATGGGGCATACCCATAGCAGTTATGTTAAATATGAAGTTCTTTTTTTTTTCCATTTTTAAGTACTAAACGTCCTAAAGGTAAGGAATGTTGAATATCAAGAGACAAATCATGAATATCAAATTAACACTGTTACCTTATTAATCAGAAGCTGATATTCGGGTATTTCCCAATTAAAAAAGTTAAACAAGTTTTTTTCCAATTGGATATGAAGTATTACTGTAATATCTGATAAATATTGGTTAGCACATGCTCTTAACAGTGCTATGCTTTTCTTTTGAGTTAACTACAGCCTTAACAATATTCTCAAATTCCCCTCTATTGCGCTGTTTTCCATCAATATCGAAAGCTTGGAACACTTTCTAATTTCCAGGAAAAAATGCAAATTAACTTTAGTCCTGCCGCCATAGTGTATGCATAGTGCATATTTTATTAATGTATGATATTTAAACATTTTAAACAATACAGAGTGTCCTCCATTGGTATCCCCAGCCCACGGAAACGTAGACGTGTCCCACTTGTATGAAGGAGAAACCGCCGAGTATAAATGTGACCATGGATACAAACGTGTTGGGTCACGCAAGACGACATGTACATCATCAGGAAATTGGTCAAACGTAGCACCCGGCTGTAAAAAAAGTATATATACTCTTTATAACATTTTAGACCGTATACCAAAATTAGAATCGTCCTCTCATTTTCTAAGGTGCATATAGGTCTCACTACACAGTCTTTTCCCTCCCCTCCACGATAACAAGATTCCTGCGCTTAAAATAGTCCTATGTGAGTTGGTCTGACATATTTACATACCGATTCATAAGTGGATGTGATTTATTGCTGCATATGAATAGAGCAAAAACTGACATAGCATAAACAGCAATAAGACATCAATGGCGTTAAGAAAGTGACTTGTACAGTATGTTGACAAATCCATGTAGTTATGAGCATTTGAGGACTTTTTTTGCAAATACCATTAGGGTGCACCGTCAAGGTGGTCAACCTGCCAGTTATTGAGCATTTTTATGTTGGGATACATTCCTGCTATGAAAATAAATTCTATGTTGAATATCTTTTTGACCGTGGGAGTCTTAGACCTTATTTTATTTAGAGCAAGGTATAAAATTCAACTGTGCAGTGAAACATGTATTGTTATGTTTACTATTCTGTAAGTTTATCAGTAAACATGCAAATGTATAAACAGTAATGTGATGTAAATGTGTGATAAATGGGTTTGAACTCTGTTTTGCTAAGTTTTAAATATAGTCTCTTATAATTATTTATTGAATGACATGGTTATTTGTTAAACGTACTGTTTTATACTATGTATACATTTCGTATTAACCATGATGAGACAATGATAAAGAAATATGTATCTACTGGAATAAAGATAGGCACGTAGCTAAAGATAGATGTACCTTTATCTCCCTTTGAGACTTTGTGATTGTCTTACAAGTGCCAGCCATTCGTCTGTCCGTCCGTTGTTAACTTTTGCTTCAAACGACTTATTATATGAAATCATATGGCATATTTTCACCAAATTTGATATGGAGTGTCTTTACATGCATACACATCAAGTAATGACCGTTTGTTCGTATTCAGATAATGGCTCTATAAAACTCTTTTCATAATTATACAGAATGTCAAATTCTGCAACAACCAAATAACGGTCACGTGACGGTAACTCAATCGTATGAAGGCGGGAATGGAACATACACATGTGAATCGGGGTATACGCTAAACGGTACAAGTATGACATTTTGTACTACCGGTTCTTGGAGTTCAGCACCACCAATATGTGAAAAAGGTACTTATGAACACTGTTTACCCAACTATTTAAAGCCTCAATAAACTTCCGAAATGTACACTTTTTGATAATAACAAAAATGATTGTAATTAAATGTGTTTATAGTATTGCTAAATCCATTCATTAGACCCCTTAGTGATTATTTTTAAAATAGCGAGAAAATAAACAACTTAGATCGAAATTTGTATTTTTTAGACGAGCGGACCGAGCTTTTAACTTTTTGTTTACATTTCTGTAATTCCATAATGACTCTGTTGCTTTCCGACTGTACCTCCGCCAGTGTTCTGAAGTACACAAATGAATACTTGTGTGGTAGTGTGCGGATTAAGACCGTTAGGTAAGGGGTTCATTAACAAGATTAGAAACGTAGTACGCATTATATTATTTATACGCACTGAAAAACAATGAGTACTGAAAACTAGTTTGGTCTAGTAACTCGTGCTCATGATCCTCCATTGCATATATACGCATGATACTATTTCGTCACAAATCACTTTATTGCAGTCAATATTGAGAGGCTACCAAGGATGGTTTGTTTGGTACAATTATCAAAAAAGTATTTTTAATTTTGTATAAACGATTCGTCGCTTACGTGCAATAAATTAGCTCGTGGGTTCCTGTTCATTAATACACTGAGGGGATTAAAGGGGGTATTCTTAAAAACTATCTAACCGCAATCGTTTTTTTTTTATTTTAGCCGCATCCCCTACAGTTCCCCATAGTATGTTTCTCTCTGAAGTGAATTGATCATATATTACCGACCGACGCATTTCTGAACAAGCTTCGTAACTCCCCGTTTTCTGCCGAAGGTGTTTATCGGAAAGAGACGGACATTAATTTGTAAACAAAACCCCTTCTTAATTATGTACTCATAATGTGCTTTTTATTTATATTTTCGTTTGCAAAGTTTTTCAGTGATCAAATAAATATTCTATCATCTGGAAGAGTAAAACTTACTTAAAATAAAATTAAAAACGACCGTTTCGGAAGTTTAATGAGCCTTTAAGCCAATCAAAAGACAAATATTTTCAAGTTTTGTTAAACCGTTTAACTACTTGAGCGCACAACCTAATGGTGTTTTGACCTGGTACTAGCAATGTCATTATTCTGGGCATTAATGTGTTAATGAAGCATCCAGACTGATATGTCTCCTGTTTCACCAACATATACTTAGATACTTAAAAACTTAAATCTAAGAAAAGCAGCCAGGTGACCATGATTTTAGACTGGTTCAAGAATAACTGCACATGGGTTCATTGATATTGATTATATAACAGATATACAACAGTTAATACTTAGTAAAGTTTTTAAGTAAAATGTTGGTGATACAGAAGCCTGATCGTATATACGACACCAGGAGTGAAAATTAAGAGGTAATTCCTGCAAACTACGAGGTCAGTCGTAACATGAATGTAAGAAGAAAGCTTTAGAACGCCAGAAATATCTTACACTAGACCATCATATTTGCACTCTCTTTAGACTCGGCCAACAAAAAAACTGAACACTGTACTCAGGTGATCGATCAACGGAACAGCAAAGGTATCTGAAGATCATCTGTCTGCGTTAAGGTTGTTGATTTGAGTCAAGTGTTAAGGTTGTAGATTCGAGTCGTCCATTGTTAATAATATAGGTTTGCCTCCAGTGTTAAGGCGTTCAATCCGATTCCAGACATACGTGAGAAATTAAGCCAATACCTTGGGGAAGTATTGGATAGCTGAGTATTGGATAGCTGAGTATATCCTAGGCTTTCATCGGTTTTCGAATATTTGCTGTAACAGGACCTGACAAAGCAGAACTATTCTCGGAAAGAATAGCACAATAATTGCAACATAGCTATTGATTAGCTATTCTGTGGCATTCTAATGGACGATTACATCTCATAGTTTACATTCTTAAAGAAGACAGTTTCTATCTATCAAACTAACAACAAAACCAACATGCACGATTAAAGCAAACATTATTTTGTAGATTAAAGCGTTTAAGACACCTAAAACCCCACAAATTTCTTTTGTGTTCCTGCTTTTTATGCTCTAAATTTCATTGATATATTTAAACAATTGTATGGATATGGATATACTAAAGTATTCATTCAACTATTCAAGTAGGAAAACCCAGGAAGATGTTGAGCATGATCTCTAACAAATAGTTTCGTAATCGATATAAAATATTCAATGTGTAGCTGGTCAACTGAGTGACACGACACTTCGGTTTTACCTAAGTCTTATTATAGAGAACTCTATGTGATTAACCAGTATTTTACCGTGATATAAAATATGTATACAGATATCTGTAGTACACCATCCGCCCCAGAAAATGGGACAGTGTCTGTGACGGGGCACTTAGTTGGAGGACAGGCTATATTCACGTGTAACGAAGGTTACACTCTGGAAGGCACCAATACGGCCCAATGCACAGCAGCAGGTCCTTGGGATCCACCATTGGTCCCAGAATGCAAACAAAGTATGTCACATCAACATGATATTGTATTATCCACTGTGCAAGTCTTATTACAAACCTGATATCGATAACTGTCAGAAACTTCCATTTTGAAAATACAGTTGCACTTTGATTGGATTTTTTTTTTTGTTGTTTTTTTAAAAGGCATGCACAGTGGAGCGATCGACACATATATATTTACATATATCAGTATAGATACTTTGTTCTATTATACGTAACAATTATAGCAACGCTAAGGCCATCCATAACGAAATGTTTGTTTGATGTGCTCCGAGCCAATATTTTATGTGGGTAGGTTGATAGCTATTTATGTTTTACCAGATATTGATTTTGTATTAGCATTTTTTTTTTTTACAAAAATGGACAGATATCACGAAAACAAATTCAACGCTTTGAAAGTCAATAAAAAAGATTGGTTAACTGCAGTTTTTGATGAATGGGTATGGCATAAACTATTATATTGTTTTTAACGATGACCCAAAGGTAAAGATATTAATAGAGATTAATGTATGAACAAGTAGATTTGATAAAGAGATAATGCAATACTATTAATACAATTTATACAAATAATTTCGGAGACTGAAATCGCAGAAATGTTCCTTGGGTGACACTTTAGCAAGTTTGTTCAAGCCGTTGTGATTTGTTAAAAAACATGACCGCCACAGTGATGTGTTAGTTTATTATATAGGCAGTTATAGTAAAAACTTCAAAAGCCTTCTTGTCAGAATCTACTGACCTGATTTCGATGTAATTTCACTGACATTTACCATGGGTGAACCTTTACCAAGTTTATTCCAGCCATTGCGATTCGTCGAAAAACATAGTCGCCAGGAGGGGAGGCTGGTTTTCTTTATATGGATATATAGTGAAAACTTTCTTTCAATATCTGATATCCAGATATCCACACAAGGATACTATTGTTATCGCACAACTCTTCTACGCATCAGTTACATCTTCAAAACAAATCAAAATTCGAACTACTCGCCCATCTCGTTTTTCTGGAGTTTTGAGTGCACATGTATTATATAATCTACTTAAGTTGGGTGACTGAGTCACTTAGTTGAGCGATATAGGATCATCTTGGCCCTCTTGTTTAATTGACCCGGTTCTTAGAAACAATCAATTAATAATATTGCCATTAATTAATTGATTTTATATTGGCTCAGTTATTGGTCTTACGTCCTTTGGTCAATATGACATTTTTTGGAACAATAACTGCACCAATATGAAATAATTTAGTTAATAACGTTATATCATTTAACAGTTAAACATGTTATCCAAACACGTCGATTCCGGTATCCTGTTAGTTTTGAATAATTAAAAAGGGATTCGTTATAGCATAACTTGCCCTGGTAAATTTAAACGGCACTTAATGAACTACAATCAATCACTTTTCATTTAGTTTACTAACTATTCATTGGGATATGAATTAGAAATGAACTTGGCGACAGCACGGTGACGAATATTGATTAATATTGGACTAAAAAATTGTGTTCTCCAGAATGTAAATTACAGATGGTATATATAGGTATTGGCTTTCTAAATTAAATTGGCTTGTCCGCGTACATAATATCCACACTACAGAGATATGTAATATTAAGAAAAACTGACACCTGTTTTATTTAAACATTTGTCTTTCCATTTATTTTTCATAAATTCGAACTATAATTCCGTTGATTCAATCAACAGTTATTATGTTTTATTTGTATGGTGTTTAACGTCGCATTCAGAGCCGTATCACCTATATCGCGATGGTGTCTACATGAGACAGTATTCCAAACGCTGCAACACGGAAATATCATGTCGCAGAGACCGGGACCGGGACGGGACCGGGAAGATCAGACCTAGAACTATCATCTAAATATTGAGCTAGGTTTGGTCGGCCCTGTGTCAGTGTCAATGAGACTGGGTGGGGTATTATACCATGTGTCTGCGGCATGATAATCCAGTGTGGCAGCGTTTAGAATTCTGTCTTAAGTAGATACCGTCGCTTTATGAATAAGAAATGTTAAAAGCGACGCTAAACACCATACAACAATTGTTCTACAGGTAAGGTAGGGCTATTGCTTTGTAATAATTGTCCCATTGTTTGCCCTTTCTTTTAAAGAAGATGTGAAATATTGATTTTTACTATGTTGATATAAAACTTCCTTCACCCATGGATAAGTAACGTCTTGATTTTTCTACATAAAATGTACAATCCTGTGATATGTCAACAATTTCATCTTTTTTGTTTTTAAATTGTAAAAGTTAAACTATTGAATAGTTTAGCAGTTTTACTTTGGTACTTAATAATCTATCCAGCCAACGGTTCAAATAACCTGTTTTATTAAAGGACACTGTTTCAACTCTGTTCATTTGTATGCATTGAACTCATATGCGGATTTTGTAATCAAGCTACTGATACATGTATAATCAATATGACCATATGCTGGTATATATATATATGATCCCTTTTTTTGAGTTTTTGATGATATTAATCAGTTTATAATTCCCCCACCCCCCACAGATTGCCCAAAATTAACATCGCCAGTCAATGGAAGTGTGGTGGAATCAAAGAGCTACGAAGGAGGCATTGCAACATACAATTGCAACGACGGCTATACATTAGTTGGAATAGGGAATGCAACTTGTGGATCAGGAGTGTGGACCACTGCTGAAGTTCCTGCTTGTAAACAAAGTAGGTAGTTTTTTAGATACACCAACGGATCATGGAAGTGGATGCGTAACAGGTGTAAGAATGCCGAAATATGTTTTTAGAATAACTTAACCTTGCTTGTGACCGCTTTAAAATCCTGATTTTCAAAATTCTACCCCATATCCCCCCTCTTTAATCTATAGTAAAGGTTTGGCGGCTTGTCATTCATAAAGAGACCCATATGAAAGAAGTGAAACTGGTTACTGGTTGTCAACCTCTGCTCTACCAAAATATGATGAGAAAAGTAGTGGGTCGTGTGTCACGTAAGATATTTCTTTTCTGCTCCGTGTGTACACTGTTGACAAAGTGAAAGTAGACTTCCGAAATCATGTACCCCAATTTCCAAGCGTCAGTTTTTTTCTGAATTCACAATTCAAACATGACAATGCTGTCATAATGTTAAAAATACATCAATAATGCCATTCAAAAAATGTGCATTAGAATAAGGAAAATGCTTTTTAAAGAAGAAGAAACGATTATTTACAACCGCCATAATGCGACTACCCCACGGAAGCACTTCTTTTTTCTAATGGTGGTACTATGCCTATAAAGAGTATTCTGACGCCTGGATATCGGTAATTGACATGTGTCGCCTAAAATCAGGAAATGGCGCATTAAATGGCATGTATGATTAGGAAATAAGATACGTTATATGTGAATTAAATCATAAACATACTTTATAAACAACTTCGCACAACATTAAATCTGCTATTAACAAATAAACAATTGATAGCATTCAAAGTTATTTTGATACCCGTTTTCATCTTTCGATATTTAAGTGCTCTTCAATAATTGAGGCAGAGAAGGTTAAGGTTAGTTTCTTGTTGAATATTGGAAGCCAAAACATGAATATTATACTAATTCCAAACAACTAACTACTTATTTCTTTTAAATCCAGTAAAAATAATAATATTGTATACGGATACTGACACCAGTTTGCATTTTGACCAAGGTCTGCACTATTTCCTTCTAAGTCAGGCCATTTTTATTTTGACACCCTTTATAAATGATGCGGGAATAGTTTAAAACATATATTAAATCGTCTATATATATGTGTACACATAGAAAATAACTTCAAAATATACGTCAATAAAACATAATGCTAACGAAACCATTGAATTTCCTTTTCATAAAAAGTTTTAATGAATAGATTCGGTGCTACTTTATTGTTTCAAAGTTGTATTTTCCTATATCCTTAGATTGTCCAGAACTGTTTAACCCACCAAATGGTACAGTGGTTGTGACAAACAGCTATGAAGGAGGAACTGCATCATACAGTTGTAATATAGGACATACTCTAGTTGGGCCTGGCACGGTAAACACAACATGTACATCTGGGGAATGGGACTCCACAGTTCCTACCTGTAAACGAGGTACATTGTATTACTATAACATATTGTTTAGTTACAGTCATCCCAGGGTCATGATGCCCATGTATTTAATTTAAATGACTACATGGCATTTTCAACATATAACAGGTTATATGGTTTCAAGTTTTATTCATAAAATATACAATAAATGGTATACGACATTTTGTCATTCGTCTCTCACCGCTGATTCAAGTGGGGAAGTTATCAGTTACGTAAGAAGATTGGGTGTGCTAGAGTACTGGTTAACCGTTCAGGATCTCAGGAAACAGTGGTTATGTTAACTGATCGTCTGTTAGCCCTCGATGGCATAAAATGACGCTAAATAATTAATCAATCAATCATTATAAAAGAAGACATCAGAATAAATCTTTATCATTCCACAAGTAACTGGCAACCTTTCTTACTTAACGGCTGTAGACCAAGCTGGGCTTGAACCCAAAACCTTAACAATGAGAGGTTATTATTCATTTGACGACAGTGACTTAGACCACTTGTCTAATGAGCACCTCGATTAGATTGTTTAATGTTAACTCTTAAACCCAAGTTTTTTATCCAGTTCTTTTCAAACTTGCTCAGAATGTTTATTTGCAAACTGTTCAGTACACGTACAAAACCAATCCGACACCCGTCTCCCACAGTTACTTAAGAGCTATGGCTCTTGGATTGTAAGAAGTCAGCATAATCAAACTTCTTTTAATCTAACCCAAACTTAATCGCAATCGTTATTCAACCATTTACAACAGTTTGTTGTATAATCGACTAAACAACTCTTTGTATATCATAAGTAAATTTTATTCACATAATTATAAAGTTTGCATTAGTTCAAAGTCACAAGCTAACATTCTTTAACTCGCTATCGCTCGTTTAAACTAACCCTAGTCTAACTGACATGTTACTCTGTCCGTGGCTAAAAACCAACTGACTGTCCTCTCTATGCTAAAACCAGTCTCTGAATGAATAAACAACTATTCTATCATTGGTCAATTCTTTTCTAATTTTCTATTGGTCAGTATTTTAATTACAGATCTTAAAGTCCAGCCCACAACATTAACTTGTCAACAATACATCAAGATAAGCCTAGGCTATCATTTATCTCCAGTAAACTGTCATCTTATCTCATTAAACTGTCATAGATTCAAGATTCAAGATTTCTTTGTTGGTAACTTATCCATATAATGTTTCTCATTACAAACATAATTTATATTATACATATATTCAATATATTTATTTATGTCATATGAAGTATCTACAATTCTAACAACCCATAATGTTACAAGTGTCACTCTACATGCTTTCGTACAAAAATACATGGGGTCGATTTTATTGTATGTTTGTTCATTTCTTGAAAGTCTTTGACAGAGTTAGACACAACACACTCTGGAAAAGCATATTAATGAAAGGTACAAACGGCAACTTTCTCCGAATTTTATAATCAATGTATGGGAGAGTATCCGCATGCGTTCGAATAAAGAAGGAATCACGAGTTGTTTTCCTTGTCCCATTGGGCGGGGCCTGATTAGCTCAGTCGGTTACGCGTCTGACTATCAATCAAGGGGCCGTGAGTTCGAATCCCCCGCCCGGCAACAGTCTCCGTGATGATTGATATACGACATTGTGTCTCATTATCATTCGTCTCTCACCATAAAAATGACGCTAAATATTCAATCAATCAATCAATCAATCAATCAATCATTGTCCCATTGGTACGCGACAAAGCTGTGTTAGCAGCCCAATATTATTTAATCAACGTTCTGGCAACTCTTCTACGAGAACAGCGTGGATCAGGAATATTCATATTGAGTGACATACCAGACGCAATAAATCTGATGTTCACCGATGACATCGCTAACTGCGCGGAAACGGCAATTAAACTGAAAAAACAAATTGACACCGTTGATGAATTTTGCCGAAAAAAGCCGAGAATACAGGTAAACATTGGAAAAACAAAAATAATTCTCTTCAGGAATGTCGGTCCGCTACTGGATTACAAAAGATGTTTTATTGAGGGACATCGATCGAAGCTTATATTGACTAACCCAAAACAACACTTGCAGCATAGGCTCGCAAAGCTGTTATGTCGATTTACTCGTACTTTTTGATTTTGAAGATATGTTCAAATTATTCGATATGATGGTGAAACCTTTCCCTTGCCATGACGGCGAAATGTGTCGCTCTTATCGCCGAAATTGTCACGCGAACTTCTGTTAAACATTCCTGGGTTTATCGCGACATATCAACAACAGCATGGCATTGGGTAAATGTGGGAGATATAGTTTTCATCCAAATTTACTCTATTTTTTAACGACACTGTGTATATAAATTCAAAATTTGAGAATAGTTTACTTGCTCTGGCCACAGCTTATACTGCAAATATAAATGACCGTACTTAATTTCTGGTCACTTCAATGGTCAATGGTTTCATCAATTGAAATGCTGAAATGTGTCTACTGCTTGATTTAGTATAAGGGCCAATGTTTAATTTTCGCATCTGTGCTTATATAATATACAATCAGCTTAATACATTAAAAATAATACATAATGCCGTCAGATATGTTATTTTATCTATTTAATACATTTTTAAAAATAATATATTTTAGGTATATTGCTAGTGTGTAAAGATTTTTTAATCCCGTTATATGAACCCACTGCGGAAATAAGTCCTAGGACTTTACTGGGCTTTCCAAGCATTTAATTTCACTTTCAGGTTGCCTTTTATTTCTTTTTTATTTTACTTTTCAACATACGAACTAATAATAATGATTTTTTTCAAGTCAGATAAGAAACTCAATTTGTGAGGAATAATACTGTGTTAAGGTGCTGACATGTTGTGATACATTGTAATGGCATCCTGTGATGTTCATAGAAAAAAAAATAGATCAATAAATATTTTATTTTAGATAAATGATCATTTTAATGTTATTTGTTTAATACTGTATGACATGCATGCTGAATAAAACAACCTAATGGGATAAGATGTAAATGCTTATATCAAAAGGCTAGCTGGCTCAGGCACTTGGAATCCGTTTCACTAACGTTCGTAAGTTTAAGAACTACTTTCTGAAAAATTTGAAGATATAAAAAAAACCGGGAAATTCATTTACTTAATATTTAACGATCTTTTGTAAGCCTTATAAAAAGTAATTTTTCTAAATTGTGCAACAATACTGAGCACATGAAACGTTCCTAGATGTCACGATTTGTTCGTGCGCAATTCTTAAGATTTACGAAAGTTTGTAAAAGGGGCCCCTATAACAGAGTAAATACATGGCATACACACTTGCGATGGATTTTGTTCTATTTCAGATGATTGTCTGCAGCTAATGGATCCTCTCAATGGACATGTGTCTGTGACAAGTTACCTCGACCAGGGCGTTGCCACATATGCATGTGACCATGGGTACACCCTGGATGGAAGTAGCACTGCTAATTGCTTGTCTCCTGGAGGCTGGGATACACTCGCTCCTGATTGTAAAAAAGGTATCAATATAGGGCCATAACTAGAATATTTTACTTTTATTTTGAAAATGTGGTTATTCAATAGCAAAATCGCCCAAGAGATTAAAAATGATAAGGAACATAAATGACATACTGTCTATTTGATCATCGAACTCTCAGTACAACCTTGACCTTGAACGAACATGGCTGGAAATTGTGCTCTATACATTGTTTATTTAAATATCTCTCAAGATGTTTTCAAGATTTTTGCCCTTTTATTACAACAATATTATTTTGTAAAATTTTCAACACCCATGGATAACTTATTAGGGTGTATAAATATCGTTTGAACACATTCCCACTTCTATACATAGATATATAGATATATTTTCATGTAACGTCACAGGTGTTCAGCATGACATGATGATGTGTCGTGCAACACCTGGTAATTAAGAAGTCATCAGATCACAAGTCTGTGTATTTCCATTAACTGCACTGTTGGTCGTGTTACATGCAATCCAGTAACTTCCACATGCATAGACTGATTTTCAAAATAACTTAACAGAAGTGTTCAGAATAACATGCCAGTTTGTCACACTCAACAACTGGACGACTACCTCAGTGGTCAAGGTTACACACATAACATAATTATGGAATATGTGTTTTTCCATATACTAGATTGTTGGTCGTTTCTTCACTGTTACTTTAAATGAATAGACGATTTTCATTTTATCAGTCATTTCCATATATTGTACAAGCGTATTCAGCACTACTTGAAATCAAATCATCACCTTTCTGATCTGTATTTGTATTGATGTTGATTACTATGTATGTATTATTGAATTGAATAAATATGTTTGAACAAAATCATCACCTGCATTTCCCATTTCAGTTTTTCCTTAAGTGAACAACTCTCAAAATACCGTTGACAAACTTTACAATTTCAATATACTGTTATCAACTTCAAGGGGACTTTACAATACTTAATTCGTTTGTTTTATGAAGATAAACATTTTAATCCTTTCCTAATTTACTGCTTATACGAGGGGCGTTAAATAAGTATTGTAATTCGTCAACCGTAAACACGTAAATCGTAAAATATTTATTTGCTGTACAACCGAGTATAAAGAGAGCTGCTTAATGTGTTTATATACGGAGTACATGCATCGCAGATTTTTATATGTATATGATTATAGCAATTAAATTAAACATAAATTCACTATTTCGAGCCGCATAGAAAAAATGGCAGCAAAGACAGACGTAGGTCTTACATTGCCAACAGAAGTGTAGCTTTTCAGTGTCTGATGGGAATACACAAAAACAGACCATGAATACATATTTCGGATGTTCTTAAAACGATTAAAAAAGACTTTAGTGTATTTCTGTTAAAGGGGATTACTTTGAATGTATGAGCCAAATATTATCAAGATATCATTTATTATTACCAATATGACAATACCTACTGAACGCCCCACGTATCAATAATTTTGATTTTTTTAACCAGACTGTCCCGAGTTAACATCGCCAGTCAATGGAACTGTGTCAGCAACGACGAGCTATGAAGGAGGCATTGCAACGTACATGTGCAGCGATGGCTATACCTTAGTTGGAATAGGGTCTGCAACTTGTGGATCAGGGGTGTGGACACCCACTGATGTTCCTGCATGTAAACAAAGTAGGTAGTTATTCTATTAGCCAGATATGTATTCAGCTCACTTAAACTTACCCCAACCCCTCCAGTTTCCGCTTTAAATGGTATCCTGATCTAACAAGGGAATGGAAATTGACATGAGAATTTAACGTAAATCATTTAAATGATACTTGTTCCTCACGCACAACAGTGAAATTTTGGGTTCTTTTTAATTTTACCAATTATGAAAAGTGTATATCAGCATTATACAAAGTTGAAATTGAAATACGCTTGTATTACATGTAAGAATGTGGACCCCTTATTAAGTTTCTAGTTTAGAAATAGGGATTTATGTATTTGTTAAATGGTTGAAAAGCTTCCTATTTGACACATTTTTGATGTCACATAGGTAAAAAAGTGTAAAATGTATTTAAAAGATTTAAGTAAATATCAATTTGTGCTTCTAAAGATGTGTTATTCGTATTCTAAAAAAGCTAGCGTTGCATCACTAGTCATACACCTACACAGATTGGGAAGAGTTGTATTAAGTGTCTCTATATCGGTTTGTCTTTCTGGCAATTGATTTGAAGTAGTGATCAGTATCAAGTGTAGATGTGTGTGACCTTTCGTTCAGTATTGTTACAGCAGAGTGTAACTCTTTGTGTTACTGCAGATTGCAGTCCACCTACACAGCCATTAAAGGGGAACGTCTCCACATCACCGAGTTACGAAGGAAAGAACACTACATACACGTGTTTCGCTGGATTTACCCTTGTGGGGTCAGAGACAGCAACTTGTGAATCAGGAAATTGGAACCCAGCAGCACCCATTTGTGCTCAAAGTAAGATTTATAAATCATCATTTTCACCCCGGTTGGGTAGGTTTTAGATATCGATTCAATAACTAAATCTTTTGTCCGATATATTTTAAAGTTCAACACAATGATGCTGTTTATCGCTATACCTTGTAATGGTTACATTTCATCTCCACATGTTGAATTTTACAGTTTATTATTTTAAAACTCTCTTTTTTTTTTATAAACCATTATACTTAAAATCGTGTTTTATTCAATGTCCTCTCAATAACTTAAACAACTACATTCATTTCTTTGCAAATGTGGCTTATCACACTTGGCCTTGTATGGGATTGCATATAAGTTGCACACGACACATTTTACATGAGGTACAACCCTTTTTTTAACTTAATGGTTTTCACATACATCACTAGACGTTGTGTGTGACTGCGTGCAGATCCACACATACGATACATTAATTATGTTTGCTTTGATATGCCCCTGTCAGCATATAGAAATGCCCTTGTCATACGCCACACTTTTCCAGCGCTGCCATGCTAGGTAGTATCAGATAAAGTAACGTTGCCCACATCATTATTGTATTTCGGTCCATTGACTTTTGACATTGTAATTGGCCCTTTATTTATTTTTAATGGTAACTCGTGTCAGCTTTACTCCTAAACTTTTAACTGATTTTCATCAAACTTGCTAGAAATTATCAGAATGAAGTCTAGTTATGGATATTTAGTCCTTTGAATTATGGTGGAGTTACGACCATTTCATTATTTTGTCAACGATACTCGTATACCTAAATCATTTTAATTGCATTTTTCTTGTCTGACAGCAACACATTTTCCCCTAAACTTCTAAACTGATAATGTCAATATTTTGTGCATTTTGTGGTCTCTGTAGTAGTATTACAGCCACTAGTCAAAACTCATTAGTCAAATGGTATTAATTCATTAAGATTACAGGCAAGCTGGGCCATGTTGACAGGCATATTTCTAGCTAAGCTCATTTATAACTCTATAACACGACTCATTAAATGTTTTGTTCCATATTCTCCTCTAACAAATGTTAACAGATTCCTTTAACTTGTGTGTTTTAAATTGTTATTTTGTTTAAGATAAGTCCAAAGAATTCAAAGAGCTTTTATGATAGTTGTTTTGTTTTCTTTTAACGTTTTTTTCCACACATTTCAGGTATGATTATAATTCCGTATCTACTCTTATTGGTAGGGGAAGACCTCAGAATGAATCTGAGTAGAACCACCCTCCTTCCGCAAGTAATTGACAAACTTTCTAACATAAAGTTTTTAGACCGAACTGGACTCAAATATATGACCTCAGTGATCTTGATATCACACGACCGTGGAGGACCATTATTTCATGGTTGTTTATATATTTCATAGTGTTGACTTTATACTCTGTGATAAATATTTTATAATTGATAAACATGCAGACTTTCGATGCTTGATTAGACATATGTTCAAATGGTTTTACTTTTTAACAAAAGCAACAACTTAGACTGGCGGCATGTGTTTATATAAATGATTTCAGATTGCCCCGCTCTCTCCGACCTAGCCAATGGGACCGTTGCAGCACCACGGAATTACGAGGAAGAACAGGCTATATTCTCCTGCAATCCTGGCTTCACGTTGGTTGGTCAGGACACTCTAGTGTGCCTATCAGGATCGTGGAATGAGTCTCTGCCAGTGTGCAAAAAAGGTACGCAATACATCATACAAGGTTATCTCAACCTTTTTAAACAAAAAATATCCTCTAACAGTCTTAAAAAAGTTTTCTTTGTTATCACAGTTTTTCTTTTCCAATATTTATTTTGATACATATTTTACGAAATAACTTACTGTAGGCTAGCTATGATAGTAAAGTACTGAGCTGGCCGAACTTCAAGGTGAACTATCAAGTATAGCATGTGGCTCTCATTCAATGCTTGGCGGAAACTAATAGTGATAATTATAGTATCTTGATTAAGTTGTGCTCGTTTCTTACAGAGATAACACGAACAATGAATGGCCCATTTTTCTGCTTAAACACTACGCTGTTGTATCATTTACACTGGCACTTATAAGCTATCAGCTTGATTGCAAAAGATAAGTACACTTGACAGAGCCTCGACTTGTTGATAGATAATTCTTTATAAGTTTTGTTAAACAGCTACGCTGTATTTTTATACTCCAGATAAAACGCACTGAATAATTATTCCAATACAACACTGTTTTTTTGTCTTCAAACACTTTATTTTATTCCAACACACATTTTACTTTTATTGTTAATCCAAATTTTATTTACCACCCCCCCCACCCCACTCCCACTTGGTCTTTAAGATAAACAACAAACATATATAGCCAATAATATTTCCGCCAGAGAAAACTTGATAAGTGTGAAACATATGAAACGCCGACGAAGCATCTTACTCCGCCGGCACCGAAACTCCGTCGGATACCCATGCCCGTCGGATGTTACAATATATTAGCAATTCAAAACATATGTAGCAGACGAAACATATATTACTCATTTAAACCTAAAGTAACTCATTAATTATTATACAATTAACACATATGCTGCTAGTGTTACAAAGCAAAAAGAAATAAGAAATGTGATATGATATAAGTTATGTATATTATATAAATGATAACGGTGTGAATTCTAAATACTATTTACTACTCAATCATTAAATCATTATATATGGAAGTTAAAATAATATTAACTGTCATTTCTCAAGTTAAAAGCTTCCTAGAGAATAATGTATCTGTGAACAGAGCAGACAATAGAAGAATATAAGAAAATCCCTAACAATATTTTTTTATATATTTGTTTTCTAATGTGATAAAACAAACATTCAAACAAGAAGTAAAACTCATGTAAAATTGAAATATTTTTTATAAAGAAACTATGAATTTAGGGCCTCAGAAACCATTAATAAATTAACTATACCCTGCCGTCTTTGTCTTATTTATTCCACCATAGCAACATCCACAGACTATGCCTATTTGCTCAGTACATTGTTTTAACGGGGGATATGAATTCACTGAATCTCTTATTAAAACCAGTGTAAACATGGGGTAGGGACAGTAGGGATGAGGCTTTGCAGTCTAAAAAATGTTGCACTGTAACGGTCTTCAGTCTCTGCTACTCCCACTCCAAACAATAATGAAAACAAAACATCCAAATATATATTACTCCCCGTCCCTAAATTTGTACATGTACTCCAAAATCATGATTTAACCCCCATAAACTGAACATAATTATGCTGTCATGAAATCCTGATCTCACCCATCCCCTGCTGATGCAATGTATACTTGATCATGTTTGTGCAGGCAGCCTAATAAGTGGTGACTAGGTCCTTTGAAAGTTATTTCTCCTATTAGAAAAGTATATATATTTATTCATTCTAATTACTGCAACTATTTCAGATGACTGTCCTGCACTGATTAAACCCCCAAAAGTACTTATGGTGTTGACAAACAATTTTATTAATGGAACTGCTAATTTCACTTGCAACGCCGGTTACACCCTTGTCGGTGAAAACTCGACAATTTGTCAGGACAACGGGACATGGAGTAGCGCTGTTCCTATATGCAAAAGAGGTTAGTTTTGTTATATATATTGATTAAAAAATATGTATACATAATGCTTTTTCTTTCATTTCTTGGTTTGTGGCACATTGTAACCTGGTTGTAGAAATAAACATTTTACCAAATTGACGTCATCTGCTTTTTTCAATTATACAACACATATTAATTCTATAATACATTAATAACACATTCATATGTAACATGAACATTTTA
This sequence comes from Panopea generosa, assembly GCA_029582155.1. NCBI lineage: Eukaryota > Metazoa > Mollusca > Bivalvia > Adapedonta > Hiatellidae > Panopea > Panopea generosa. The sequence continues at coordinate 62,222,143 of CM055907.1, forward strand.
AATCATATTATATAGAATATATATTAAATCAAACATTAATTGAGATATAGATATATTACAGAAACATAATAAAGAACATAAAATAATTTTAATTACACATCGTGGGGTGAATGCGAAAAAGGTCTAAGTGCATAGAAATAAAGAAGCACTTAGACCTTTTTCACTTTCACCCTCGACATGTACTCAATGGTAACACGGGTAGACTTCGATCGACTCTACCAGGTCAATCAGTTTTCAGCCAACTTGATAGTTATTTCATAACCAATATCGCCGTTCGAAATCACAAGCAAAAGTTGTGAGTTTTTAAGTGTTTCATTTTAATTTAGATTCGAATGTATGAAAAGATTTCTTGATCACCTCTTTTTTTTCGATCATATTATATTAAAATGAATGATTTTAACATATGTGGTACTTGTACCAGAGCTTTTTTTGATCAATAAGGCGTGAACGTTCGAATTTCGTTGTTTTTACACCCACATTTAAATCAACACTGTCGTAATGAATAGATATAAAGGTAACATAATTTGTGTTTTATCTGTGTACAAGTTAAAATCTTATCACATGGAATAAAGCAGGGTATTAAAATTTATAGTTAAAAACAATTATGCACTGATATTGATAATTTTATAAAAAAAAACAACACTCTGGACAATTGTCCAAAAAAAATACGCAGAGCTTGAAGGCATTGTTAACGAGAATCTGTGATACTTTATTAAAAAAAACACTATGCAAAAACAAAATCTTAGACTTCATATTACAAGTGTACAGATTATTGGTAATTTATGTCAAATGTCAAAAATTCAGATAGGAATACCGTGAGCTAACTTACATTCCAGTGTGCTTGATCTCCCTAAAGAGTATTTGAACATTGCAGATTGTCCATCGCTGTCACTTCCAAATGGAGTCGTGAACAATACCAACAATTATGAAGGTGAAATTGCGACATTCATTTGTAATGATGGATACACTCTTGAAGGTCCGAGTCCCCAAACATGCGACGTCTCAGGAGATTGGAATCCATCTTACGTGGTTCCTTCATGTAAAGAAGGTATGGTGAAACATGTTTCACATAAGAAATGAACTCTATTTGTTGTATATTTGTTCATGATAATATACGTTCACTCGGTTTGCGAATATAAGCTGATAGACTTATGCTCATATGTCCATTTCCCAAGTAGAAGCTCGTCATTTGTTGTTTACGGGGTTAACTTACTGTGTTTGTGATACATTTTAGTAAATTTCTCATGAATGTTCAAAAAATAAAATTGATTCTCTAGATATTTGTTTTATAGATTGAAACAGCTTTATTGAGCGTTTTCACTTGTTTAGTGAAAGCAGGTAAATTCTTAAATTTACAATTCCCATATGAAGAAACACATACAGTTGTCCCCAACCCGACCCCCACTCCAAAAAAAATAAATAAAAAACAAAACAAAAAAAAAAACAACAGCAAAATGAAAAAATAACAAAAAAACAACATGGTTCAATTTATGTAGAAAACCATATAATATATACAAGTATTTTTTTTTGAAAGCTACATAAATACATAAAACTTTAAAAAAAATGCATACTCTTTTCAGATTGTGCTTCCCCTCCACCTCCAGCAAACGGAATAGTGGATGCACCAAAGAAATATGAAGAAGGTGTTGCCACATACAGCTGTAATTCTGGGTTTACCCTAGTTGGTTCTGCTTACGCAACTTGTACATCTGGTACATGGTCCTGGCAACTGAGCGATAATGCAAGTTGCGTTCCAGGTTTGTTTCAAAGTTTTATATTTCACAAACGTTGCTTACGAAAATAAAATAAACTCCAGGGAAGTTGATAACTATATTTACATACATTGGCCACGACAAAAATCTACAACATATTATTTAAATTCAAACTTTAGAACCTTACTCTTCAGATGTCTGCACAACAGCAACAACTCCGGCAAATGGAAATGTGACGGTATCAAGCAACCTCGCTAACGGCAATGCAAATTTTACTTGTTTCCCCGGTTACACTCTAGTGGGTAACGATACAGCTACGTGCCAAGCAGACGGGACATGGAATAGTGTAGCTCCCATATGCCTACAAGGTATACGTTTAAGATATCAATAAGATTGAATCAACCTTATTGGATCACATGTTATTTTACTAAGATTTACGTATTAAATCAATATCTAAACATACAAGAAGACCTCGCCTGTTACTTTCTTGGATTTCATATTTAATATAAAATAATCTGGAAAATATAAAAAATGAGAATTAATATTTTCTTCATTATTGTCTATTAGAGCAATAATAATATGAAGCACAGTTTAGAGATATTTTTATTATGTCAATAAATTGTCGTCTTTTATAAATATTTTACTAAGTACGTATTTTGATCAGTAATTTCATTGATTAATTTTTTAGCCAAGAAATGTCGAGTAAACATTAGTCAGAATTGTCAAGTACAGTTTTAATAATTGTATACATCTTCTTCATTCAGTCACTACTTCATCTTTGTTATTCCATCTGGATTTAATTTTATGAAACTACCAAGTGGAGACATGCATATTGTCTGTGTTTCAGTTTGATGATTGTTTCATTAACAAATCTACATTAGTTTATGATACATTCTGGACTTATATTTCGCAAAATGCACTAAAATATAGCTGTGGCATTTGTATTCTTTTGACACATTTATATTTCTAATGGGGTTTCACACCAATTTTAACACAATACTACGGCATATACACATGTATTTATTAATAGGTGTACAAACATGGCTAACTGAAATTATAAACATATTATTTTAGAATGTGAAAGCCCAGCAGCTCCAGCAGATGGTTCTATGTCGTTATCAACCAGTTATGAAGGAGGGATAGTCACGTACAGTTGTAACAGTAATTTTACACTGGTGGGCAGTGCTAAGGCGACGTGTTTATCAGGTGTATGGAATGCATCTACACCTGCATGTAAAAGAGGTATTATGAACTCTTGTGCATCAGGTCAGGAAAATAAAGATATTCAGTTGGATATCACTTTCAAACTAGTTTTGTAAAGAGACATAGTCTGTAGTACGAACCCAGCTCTAGGTCTGTTATATAGCAATATTGGGAAAGCCACTTGTGAGCACGTTGATTAGTCATTTGTTTCACCTAAAAATTTTAATTACGTCACAGTTAAAGAAGCGTTTAACAGCTATGTATTGTGGAACAGGCATATAATTATCTGCTTTCTCATTGGTGGTTAATAGACCTGATTCGGGAGTTATCAGATTCTGGGATACACTAAAAGAAAAAAACTCTCCAGCTACTTTTTTCTCTCTCAGCACTTGTAACGCAATCTGGAGAGAACTGTAACTAATGTCGTTATAACTTGTAATTCAATCCATTTGCATATGTTATATATTTTGTTATCATTTTATGTTCATTTGTATATATTGATATATGTAACATACGTAATAAAATATGTTTAAACTAACGCAATTTGATAGTCACGGATAAGTCGAGCTTTCATTATATGTAATCCTAACCTTACACTGTTGCTTTTTATGATTTGACAATTGGTAGAAGAGTGAGGTTTGGTGAAACCGTAATTCTGGTTTTTGTTAACATAATTAAGTGTATATCTTAATACTTAAAAACTTAATTCTAAGAAATTTACCTACAATGTATATGGTCATGATTTTAGACTGGCTCCAGTAAAAATGTGTATGGATTTATTGAGAGTGATAACGTAATATAAATAAATAAATAACCAGTGAAAATCGAAATTTTATGTATTTAAATGAAAGTTAAGAAAATGTTGGTGAAACAGAATAAATGTTTAAGTTCTTTGATTATCGTTTTTCAAAACATTGACCCCTGGTATCACATTTTTTCATTTATATTGATTTTATGGTATATATCATGTTTTCTCTGTTGTGTCTTTTAAGTATTATATCCTATTTTCTTATATTTTTACTAAATTTCTATAAATTCATGACGATTTTATCATACTAATCTTGCTTATTAAAGATAACTGGAAAGTCTATGAACTCTTTGAATGCAACCTTTATAAATTAATTTCTAGATTTTCATCCAATGTTTTCTTTAAAAAGGGGAGGGCGGGAGGATTTTATCTTTTAATTTTATTTTAAAATTTTGATGATTTTTATTTTATTTTTTTTTATGAAAATAAAAAGGGTTTGGGTGGCATTAAAATAAGGGGGCGGCCGGGGATGATAATCTAGCAATTACTTTATTATGGCCTTATTATCTGATAAATGGAAGAAGAATCAATACGTTTCTATTCTGTATTCAGATTTAAAATTGATAATATACACAGTAAGGCAGTGTGAACAACAGCAACTTTTGCAATCGTAGATGTATCTATATAGTGTCAACTGTAGTCCAGAACTCGGTCTAAATAGAGTATTGATTGTCAGCAAACGTAAGAGTTTAAATGTACAAATGTATCAGTATATGTGACCGCGTAATATCCATTGTTGTTGAACAAGCCTAATTACTACCAGTAGAAACAGGAAATGCTTCCGTTGGGTAGTCGCATAATGGCAATTATAAATAATCCTGATTTATTCGTCTTTAAAAAACTGCCTTTTCCTTACTTTAATGCTTTTTTTATTGGAATGTCATAATTGATGTATGTTGAACATTTTGAAAGCATTGCCATGTTTAAATTGTGAATTTAGAAAAAAAAAATGATTGCAGAATGGGGTATGAATAAATGATTTCGGAAGTCTTCTTTCACTTTGTCAGCAGTGTACACACTGGACAGAAACAATTTCTTATGACACATGACCCCTACAATTCTCATAATATTTTGGCATGCAGAGGTTGACAAACTATCAAATGTAAGTTTCACTTCTTTCATTTTTGGTCTCATCACCTTAAATTAATATTATTACAGTGTGTGAGATGCCACCAGAACCGTCAAACGGTCAGGTATTGGCATCAAACACCTACGAGGGTGAGAATGCGACTTATACGTGTGACTCTGGTTACACTTTGGTTGGTTCCACTACTGCTCTTTGTGAATCAGGATCATGGAGTCCAAATACTCCATTGTGTAAAAAAGGTAGTGTATTAAAATATTAAAATACGCGTTTTTATTTTCAAATTTAAACCAGCGTATATGACTTAATTACAATGAATTAGAATGAACTGATCTAAAAATCGTTGTTGGAAACTGTTGGAACATTAAGTATTGCAGGATATCAAATATTAAATCATATCTATCTCTGCTGAACTGGGAATTGACAGTAAGAACAAACATAAATACTACTTTACATTAGATTTTATAATATGTTAGTAACTATATATCATTATAGACAGGAACCACACAGACGGCTTTAGAATATTGTTTACATTTTGTCTTTTTGTAAAATCACCTTTTTATTATTTTTTTTTCAAGAGAACTACCCTTTTCAAATATCACTACTTACATTAAGAATATCAATATTTAATATATATAAGTCTTTTATTGTATATGATATAAGGTGTGACAGGGGATGGTCCTCCCCGACCCCTGTCCCACCATATGACAGGGAGAATAACTGATCATCGGAAGGTGATTAAAAAAAGTATTGTAGGATATAATTATTAGGTAGTAAGCACTATGTTATGTGGGTAGAAGTTCTGTTTACTCTACAAAGACAATGTAAAACTCGATTCAAAAGCTCAGCAATGGTCATGTTTTTACAGAAACAAGTAAATTTGCCATGTTTTACTAAAATAATAATTTTACATAGCTCAAATTGTACCAACTCACTAGGTCAGTTGTGATTATTTATCAATATATTTTAAAATATATTTTTTGAATGGGTTTTAACGCCATTTCCAGCACATCTCAGGTTATATATAATGGCATATCCAGTTTTAATGGAAGGGTGAATCCTCATACTGAACCACCGTCCTTCCACAAGTAACTGACAAACATGGTCACATTAAGTTTTCGGAGCGAGCGAGACTGGAACCTACACCTAAGCTTTGAGAAGTTAATGACCTTGAGACTGCGCCTGATACCACTCGGCCACGCAGGATACCTGTATTTAAGATAGTGTAATGCAACAATTAAACATTTTTAAGTGAGTAATGACTGGGTGAACCTAGAGGTATAAATAATCTTTACAGAATGTGGAAACCCTTCTGCTCCAGCAGATGGTTCTGTGTCGTTATCAACCAATTATGAAGGAGGGACAGTCACGTACAGCTGTAACAGTGGATTTACTCTGGTGGGCAGTGCTAAGGCGACGTGTTTATCAGGGGTATGGAATGAATCTACACCTGCATGTATCATAGGTATATCATAGAATTCTTAAACTATTGAAGACAACAGATATTCAAGAAATGGATATCTCAATATGAATGATGCTCAGCCATTTTTCCTATGTATTCAAAATTGGTCGAGCGTTGTTGCGAATTGTTTTTGTTATCCTACTTCATTCAGTCGAAAATGATTGGATGTATTCGTACACCGGTAATTGCTGTTGTAGTCATACACAAAGAGCAAATTTCCAATTTATAATAAATGAATAAATTACATCACTGTAAAGAGCATCACTCTCAGTTCGAAATGTCACACTTTTTTACATTGACTTTAATATGATACATATGAAATCATGTTATCAAGCTATTCCAACATAAAAATAAAGCCATTAGGAAACATATGAAAACATGAAAAGGTTGGTCCCTAGAACTCGTTATATATTCTATTATCCAATAATTAGATGTTTCGTCATTAATTTTCTAAAAGTCATCTTTAAAAATATGCGTTTCCTATGAGCATGGAATGGTTATTTCGATTTGTTGTGTCTTTTGGTTTTGGGGCTACAACTTTAAAAATGTTATGCCTTCCTCATTAAACGTAATATTCAAAACAATAACATTTATATATTTATTACAACTTCAGGAACTATATTTAAAGAAATTCAGACGACCAATTAGAAAATTGGTTAAGTGTACACCTAATCTTCTAACCCCAAAATCCATATAACTGAATCAGAAAAAATAGCTTTATCTATAAGATTGCCATATAGTAAAGATGTTTTAACATTGTATTGTAATACTATTAAACAATGAGTATGTGATACAACTTTAATATAAAGTCATGCTATATTAGACGTTTGTCCAACACTGACACACCCTACAAATGGCAATGTATCCGTGACGCATAACCTGGCCAATGGAGTTGCTACCTTCACATGCGCTTCCGGTTATATTCTGGTCGGCTCCCACACAGTCACATGTGTGTCACTCACTGGCAACTGGTCGTCTGAGGCTCCTGTCTGCAAACAAGGTACATATTTATCATTGTTTGTTTTTGCCACATTTTTAGTAATGGTCCCAAAATGAGAGCATAAAAAGTATAATTATGTACAAGTAGCTACCGCTCTACGCGTGTGTGCCTGTGTCCATCCATCTGTCCGAATCCTTTTCTTCAAAATCACAGAAGGGATTTAAACAAAACTTGAAACCCACATCGAGGGTAATGTTTCAAAGTGCAGAGCGAATTAACCCTCTAGCCATATAAATTACTCACGGTATGGAATCTACTACCTTGGGTCCATGGAGATATGCTAACCCCAATTTTTCATAAGTTTATGAAGTGATAACTCTATCCTGGATAATGACAGAATTATCTCCCTTATTATACGTCTTGTTTTATATTTTATATTGGCTTCTCCAGAGCATATATTCGAAACGAATGAAGAAAGATATTGTAACAGAATAAGATCCTGATTATACTAGCTATCTGTCTAAATAAGACTTACTTGTGAATACTGCCATTACAAGTTAAACTGTCTACAGTAGGGTAATTCATAAAACAATCATTTCAAAAGAATATGACATTATTAAGACTATTTCTACATGGAACAACAATGATTATATACATAAGCATCCATATTTACTATATATGAACTCACCATATGCCTGTAGATTGAAATTTCAAAACAAATCCAAATATTGATTTGACATGAAATCTGGCACTGGTGGTGGTGGTGGTGTGTGTGTGTGTGTGGGGGGGGGGGGGGGGGGGGGGGGTATTTGCAATATCCTATAAATACAAATTATGATGCTAAATATTCACTAAGAATAATTATAATAATGTCTTACCTTCAAATAATGCAGTGTATGGTCAAATAAGAAATCGTATTTAAATTTCCATCCTTTAAAGTTGCCAGAGTGGGAAGATTTGAAAATCTGTCCACCTCAAATCTGATATCTTCTTTTCTACTTTATTTCGAGTTTTAATATTAAATTGCATGATTTGCATCTGAACTTTGACATTGTGACATCCTTTTACATTTAGATTTCAGCTCATTTTAAGTTCCAGACTTTAAACATCGAAGTCCATCGTCACTTCCGGTACATTTTAAATCTTATTATCGTACAACAGTAGTATTCATCTTGCCTTATTGGAGACGCTGAGAGTTAATTAGTTGTCTATATTAATCAGCTATGTCATCCAATCTTGTTGTTTTCATATTTTGCTCGCCATCTATCTAATAACACGACCTGGAGTGTTGCAATATTAGTGTTATCAATTAAAATGATTAGTAAATCTGGGAGGAGTTCCTAAATTTCAGGTGAGATTTATTTGTACCATTTTCACTGAAACGGACACTTTTTTAACATCCAGAAAATCTAAGAGAATACAAACGCGCTGTCCTCGCTCTACTTCCGCCAATTGAAATGTGTGAACTAATATTGTGTCTCGTACTCAGATCACCTCTGTATGTATTCGGCACATTTCAGATTGTGGAAACCCGAATATTCCGTCAAATGGCTCGGTGGCATTTAATTACAGTTACGAAGGTGGAGTTGCATTATACTCGTGTATGGCTAACTACACATTAGTTGGTTCTAACACGTCGATATGTGAACCCGGACTAAATTCTGGTGAATGGAGCTCGGCAGAACCGACATGTAAACAAGGTATGTGGAAGATATACAAAAGCTGGGCTGCATTTAGTAACATAATATAGTTATTGTATGGTTTATAGTTAAAGTTTGATAACCCTATGTAGTTCTTAAAAGAATATTTGTTTGCCTTACTCCTACCTACTAAATCAAAATTGCAGCTAACAGAACTGTTTTATTAACTTTCAAAGCATTTAATTGTTTTTCCAATGATTTCTGTCCATTTTTGTTTAAAATGACAAATTTTTACTATAAGTTCAACATCTGGTCAAATATATAGCTATGTACCCATAAGATAAATACTGGATTGGCGCACAACAAATTAATTGAACAATATGTGCACTTTCAAATATGTGCAAATACTTTTGGAAGTATTTTGCTTTTGTTTAATCTAAATTTAATTTAAAAGTTACTTATAGTGAAATATAAAAAAAATGCCAATAGTGTCTGTTTTCAAATTGATGCTCATCTGGCTGAGAAGTAGTTACATTTATAAATGTATTAGATAAATATATTTAAAGGGAATTTATCAGTTTTTTTCAAAACATTTTTTCTAATATATCCTGCTGATATATACTCACTGACCCCATATTGCCAAATGGATATTTATTCAAATACGCAAAATAGTATATTGAAAAGGGATTTCCTAACTTGGGCTACGCGCCTAGGTTAGACTAAAAAAGATTTCCCGCTTAAAATCGCAACATTGTTTGTGATGTAATAAATGAGTCACATGGTTACATTTTCATTTCAGTATGATACACGTAGTAAAATTTGTTTCTTCTTAGAAAAAGACCAAATGTCCGGTATTTAAGTGCTGTCTATTTTTGAATGGGGATTTCGTTCCAAGTTTTGTACTTCAGTTTAAACATCGATTATGTCACGTTTTGTTGAATTTGATATATCAAACCATTTAGATTCTATGTCTTAATGATAATGAGCTGCTTTTTATCTATTTTAAAAATAATTTTATTTTTAAGACATTTATAGCATCTTTTCCTGATAAACTCCCTTTAAGTTTCCTGAACCAAGCTTATAGCCAATGTGTTTAAAATATATATATTTCATTATCTTGTTATTTTGACAAAAATTGAAGATAAAAGATCAACATTTCATCATCGGTTATCTTGGTTGTGAATATGCATGTAATATATCATATGGGTTATCTTGGTTGAGAAAGTGCATGCAATATATGTTATGAGTTCTCTTGGTTGGAAAAGTGCATGCAATATATGCTATGAGTTCTCTTGGTTGGAAAAGTGCATGCAATATATGATATGAATTCTCTTGGTTGGAAAAGTGCATGCTATATATGCTATAAGTTCTCTTGGTTGGAAAAGTGCATGCAATATATGCTATAAGTTCTCTTGGTTGGAAAAGTGCATGCAATATATGCTATAAGTTCTCTTTGTTGGAAAAGTGCATGCAATATATGCTATGAGTTCTCTTGGTTGGAAAAGTGCATGCAATATATGATATGAATTCTCTTGGTTGGAAAAGTGCATGCTATATATGCTATCAGTTCTCTTGGTTGGAAAAGTGCATGCAATATATGCTATAAGTTCTCTTGGTTGGAAAAGTGCATGCAATATATGCTATAAGTTCTCTTTGTTGGAAAAGTGCATGCAATATATGCTATGAGTTCTCTTGGTTGGAAAAGTGCGTGCAATATATGCTATAAGTTCTCTTGGTTGGAAAAGTGCATGCAAATGTGCTATAAGTTCTCTTGGTTGGAAAAGTGCATTTAATATATGCTATGAATTCTCTTGGTTGGAAAAGTGCATGCAATAAATGATATGAATTCTCTTGGTTGGAAAAGTGCATGTAATATATGCTATAAGTTCTCTTGGTTGGAAAAGTGCATGCAAATGTGCTATAAGTTCTCTTGGTTGGAAAAGTGCATTTAATATATGCTATGAATTCTCTTGGTTGGAAAAGTGCATGCAATAAATGATATGAATTCTCTTGGTTGGAAAAGTGCATGTAATATATGCTATGAGTTCTCTTGGTTGGAAAAGTGCATGCAATATATGCTATGAATTCTCTTGGTTGGAAAAGTGCATGCAATATATGATATGAATTTTCTTGGTTGGAAAAGTGCATTGTAATATATGCTATGAGTTCTCTTGGTTCGAAAAGTGCATGCAATATATGCTATGAGTTCTCTTGGTTCGAAAAGTGCATGCAATATATGCTATGAGTTCTCATGGTTAAGAAAGTGCATGCAATATATGCTATAAGTCTTCTTGGTTGGAAAAGTGCATGCAATATATGCTATGAGTTCTCTTGGTTGGAAAAGTGCATTTAATATATGCTATGAGTTCTCTTGGTTGAGAAAGTGCATACAATATATGCTATAAATCTTCTTGGTTGGAAAAGTGCATGCAATATATGCTATGAGTTCTCTTGGTTGAGAAAGTGCATGCAATATATGATATGAGTTCTCTTGGTTGGAAAAGTGCACGCAATATATGATATGAGTTCTCTTGGTTGAGAAGGTGCATGCAATATATGATATGAGTTCTCTTGGTTGGAAAAGTGCATGAAATCTATGATATGAGTTCTCTTGGTTGGAGAAGTGCATGCAATATATGATATGAGTTCTCTTGGTTGAGAAAGTGCATGCAATTTATGATATGAGTTCTCTTGGTTGGAAAAGTGCATGCAATATATGATATGAGTTCTCTTGGTTTAGAAAGTGCATGCAATATATGATATGAATTCTCTTGGTTGGAAAAGTGCATTGTAATATATGCTATGAGTTCTCTTGGTTGGAAAAGTGCATGCAATATATGCTATGAATTATTTTGGTTGGAAAAGTGCATGCAATATATGATATGAATTCTCTTGGTTGGAAAAGTGCATTGTAATATATGCTATGAGTTCTCTTGGTTGGAAAAGTGCATGCAATATATACTATGAGTTCACTTGGTTGGAAAAGCGCATGCAATATATGCTATAAGTCTTCTTCGTTGGAAAAGTGCATGCAATATATGCTATGAGTTCTCTTGGTTGAGAAAATGCATGCAATATATGCTATAAGTCTTCTTGGTTGGAAAAGTGCATGCAATATATGCTATGAGTTCTCTTGGTTGAGAAAGTGCATGCAATATATGCTATGAGTTCTCTTGGTTCGAAAAGTGCATTTAATATATGCTATGAGTTCTCTTGGTTTGAAAAGTGCATGCAATATATGATATGAGTTCTCTTGGTTGGAAAAGTGCATGCAATATATGATATGAGTTCTCTTGGTTGGAAAAGTGCATTGTAATATATGATATGAGTTCTCTTGGTTGAGAAAGTGCATGTAATATATGCTATAAGTCTTCTTGGTTGGAAAAGTGCATGCAATATATGCTATGAGTTCTCTTGGTTGAGAAAGTGCATGCAATATATGCTATGAGTTCTCTTGGTTGAGAAAGTGCATGCAATATATGCTATGAGTTCTCTTGGTTCGAAAAGTGCATTTAATATATGCTATGAGTTCTCTTGGTTTGAAAAGTGCATGCAATATATGATATGAGTTCTCTTGGTTGGAAAAGTGCATGCAATATATGCTATGAGTTCTCTTGGTTGGAAAAGTGCATGTGATATATGCTATAAGTTCTCTTGGTTGAGAAAGTGCATGCAATATATGATATGAATTCTCTTGGTTGGAAAAGTGCATTGTAATATATGATATGAGTTCTCTTGGTTGAGAAAGTGCATGTAATATATGCTATAAGTCTTCTTGGTTGGAAAAGTGCATGCAATATATGCTATGAGTTCTCTTGGTTGAGAAAGTGCATGCAATATATGCTATGAGTTCTCTTGGTTGAGAAAGTGCATGCAATATATGCTATGAGTTCTCTTGGTTCGAAAAGTGCATTTAATATATGCTATGAGTTCTCTTGGTTTGAAAAGTGCATGCAATATATGATATGAGTTCTCTTGGTTGGAAAAGTGCATGCAATATATGCTATGAGTTCTCTTGGTTGGAAAAGTGCATGTGATATATGCTATAAGTTCTCTTGGTTGAGAAAGTGCATGCAATATATGATATGAATTCTCTTGGTTGGAAAAGTGCATGTGATATATGATATGAGTTCTCTTGGTTGGAAAAGTGCATTGTTATATGATATGAGTTCTCTTGGTTGGAAAAGTGCATGTGATATATGATATGAGTTCTCTTGGTTGGAAAAGTGCATGTGATATATGATATGAGTTCTCTTGGTTGAGAAAGTGCATGCAATATATGATATGAATTCTCTTGGTTGGAAAAGTGCATTGTAATATATGCTATGAGTTTTCTTGGTTGGAAAAGTGCATGCAATTTATGCTATGAATTCTCTTGGTTGGAAAAGTGCATGCAATATATGATATGAATTCTCTTGGTTGGAAAAGTGCATTGTAATATATGCTATGAGTTCTCTTGGTTGGAAAAGTGCATGCAATATATACTATGAGTTCTCTTGGTTGGAAAAGCGCATGCAATATATGCTATAAGTCTTGTTTGGAAAAGTGCATGCAATATATGCTATAAGTTCTCTTGGTTGAGAAAGTGCATGCAATATATGCTATAAGTCTTCTTGGTTGGAAAAGTGCATGCAATATATGCTATGAGTTCTCTTGGTTGAGAAAGTGCATGCAATATATGATATGAGTTCTCTTGGTTGGAAAAGTGCATGTAATATATGATATGAGTTCTCTTGGTTGGAAAAGTGCATGCAATATATGCTATAAGTTCTCTTGGTTGGAAAAGTGCATGCAATATATGATATGAGTTCTCTTGGTTGGAAAAGTGCATGCAATATATGATATGAGTCCTCTTGGTTGATAAAGTGCATGCAATATATGATATGAGAACACTTGGTTGGAAAAGTGCATGCAATATATGATATAAGTTCTCTTGGTTGAGAAAGTGCATGCAATATTTGATATGAGTTCTCTTGGTAGGAATAGTGCATGCAATATATGATATGAGTTCTCTTGGTTGAGAAAGTGCATGCAATATATGATATGAGTTCTCTTGGTTGGAAAAGAGCATGCAATATATGCTATGAATTCTCTTGGTTGGAAAAGTGCATGCAATATATGATATGAATTCTCTTGGTTGGAAAAGTGCATTGTAATATATGCTATGAGTTTATCTTGGTTGGAAAAATGCATGCAATATATGCTATGCTTTCTCTTGGTTGGAAAACTGCATGTGATATATGATATGAATTCTCTTGGTTGGAAAAGTGCATTGTAATATATTCTATGAGTTCTCTTGGTTTGAAAAGTGCATGCAATATATGCTATGAGTTCTCTTGGTTGAAAAAGTGCATGTAATATATGCTATAAGTATTCTTGGTGAAAAGTGCATGCAATATATGCTATGAGTTCTCTTGGTTCGAAAAGTGCATTTAATATATGCTATGAGTTCTCTTGGTTGAGAAAGTGCATGCAATATATGCTATAAGTCTTCTTGGTTGGAAAAGTGCGTGCAATATATGATATGAGTTCTCTTGGTTGGAAAAGTGCATGCAATATATGCTATGAGTTCTCTTGGTTGAGAAAGTGCATGCAATATATGATATGAGTTCTCTTGGTTGGAAAAGTGCATGCAATATATGATATGAGTTTTCTTGGTTGGAAAAGTGCATGCAATATATGATATGAGTTCTCTTGGTTGGAAAAGTGCATTGTAATATATGAAATGAGTTCTCTTAGTTGTAAAAGTGAATTTAATATATGCTATGGGTTCTCTTGGTTGAGAAAGTGCATGCAATATATGCTATAAGTCTTCTTGGTTGGAAAAGTGCATTGTAATATATGATATGAGTTCTCTTGGTTGGAAAAGTGCATGTAATATATTATATGAGTTCTCTTGGTTGGAAAAGTGCATGCAATATATGATATGAGTTCTCTTGGTTGGTAAAGTGCATGCAATATATGCTATAAGTTCTCTTGGTTGGAAAAGTGCATGCAATATATGATATGAGATCTCTTGGTTGAAAAAGTGCATGCAATATATGATATGAGTTCTCTTGGTTGAAAAAGTGCATGCAATATATGATATGAGATCTCTTGGTTGAAAAAGTGCATGCAATATATGATATGAGATCTCTTGGTTGAAAAAGTGCATGCAATATATGATATGAGTTCTCTTGGTTGAAAAAGTGCATGCAATATATGATATGAGTTCTCTTGGTTGGAAAAGTGCATTGTAATATATTATATGAGTTCTTTTGGTTGGAAAAGTGCATGCAATATATGAAATGAGTTCTCTTAGTTGTAAAAGTGAATTGTTATATATGAATGAGTTCTCTTGGTAAGAAAAGTGCATTGCAATATATGATATGAGTTCTCTAGGTTGGGAAAGTTCATGTAATATATGGTATGTGTTCATTTGGTTGGAAAAGTGAATTGTAATATATGATATGAGTTCTCTTGGTTGGAAACGTGCATGTAATATATGGTATGAGTTCATTTAGTTGGAAAAGTGCATTGTAATATATGATATGAGTTGTCTTGGTTGGAAAAGTGCATGTAATATATGGTATGATTCTCTTAGTTGGGAAAGTACATGATATATATGTATGATATGATTCTCTTGGTTGGGAAAGTGCATGTAATATATGATATGAGGTATCTTGGTTGGGGCAGTCATGTAATATATGATATCGGTTTTCATGCTACACCTTCATTGAACTGCGGTATTTGTCATTTGTATTACAAGAGAATTTCGAAAAAAAATGTGGTGTGAAAAATGGATAATTATAATATATTTCTTAAGTGTTTAGTAAGAGAAAATATACAGAGTGCTGATTTGGAACAAATGAATTTGGTATATTATAAGACGATATATGAATAAGAGAAAATGGATATTATCTGGTTGATATAATGTTTATCACATAATTTACAGTGCAGGAGTGTAATAAACCCATTACATATTTTTGATATTAACCTATAGTGCAATATCACTACCGAGCTATCGTTCGGAGTTTATCCGTATGATTCGCACGTAACTGCCGTTCGGAGTACTTTCCTATTTTCCCGAACTTATAAATAACGTCGATTTGTTACGTGATATGCCATTAATTTTCTGACGTTGTCATACGATGAATGACGAAAATTATTATGCGCGTATTTTCTTCTTTATATAGGTGATCTGAAAAATAAATGGTAAATGTAATAATTTCCTGAGTAATGTGATAAAATATTCTTACATTCGTGCTCATTTATTATTGAATTTATTGAACTCGTTGGCAAAAATGATATGATGCTCGGCAGAGCCTCGCATAATATATTTTTGTCAACTTGTTTTACAAATTCAATAATAAATGAGCATGAATGTAAGATCCTCTATATCTTCAACCAATAGTCAACCATTGTTTTTTGATAATAAACATAACTACAAAATGTCGAATAGAAAATATAAATGTTAAATATAATGTGAATTTTCTCTGGTCGATAAATCTTACTTTTAATGCAATATCCCCACAGACTTAAAAGTGATATTTCTTTGTCACATGACCATGGAAAAGTGCATGCAATTCTTGAATTAATTAAAGCAAGAGACAATGCCTTATACAATTATAAAAAACATAAGTCTACTGATTATTATAAGCAATTTTGTAGCTTTCGAAACAAGGTTCAATATTTAATAAAATCTACAAAATCTAACTATTTCTCGGATAAAGTGGAAGAACATAAGTATGACGTGAAAGGTCTATGGCAGCAGTTGAAAAAGCTGGGATACAAATATAAGACAAACAATAGTTCGAATATTGTCTTAAATATTGATAATGAGGTTTGTCATGATCCTTTGACAATCGCGAAACATTTTAATGATTTCTTTACTACAGTTGCGGCAAATCTTGTAAATAAGCTGCCGAACCCAATACATATTTTTGCTACATCTTCACAAATTTTTAAGTGTTTTTATAATTCGAAGAAGTCTCCAGACACTCTTTTTAAAATTAATCATGTCATTGAGGATTTTGTTTTCAAGGAATTAAATAAGTTAAATGCTGCTAAAAGCACTGGACTAGATGGTATTCCACCTAAATTTGTCAGAAACAGTGCAATTTTTCTAAAAACACCTGTTACTTTTATTATTAATATGTCTATTGACTCCGGCATTGTTCCTGATGAAATGAAAATGCAAGAGTCAGCCCGATTTACAAAAAGTCTAGTCCTTTGGAAGTTGGTAATTATAGGCCAGTTAGCATACTTAATGTTATATCAAAAGTTCTAGAGTGTTCTGTATATAACCAATTTGCGGATTTTTTAGATAAAAATTCTCTTCTGTATGAGTTCCTCGACCTACAGAAGGTGTTTGATACCGTTGACCACGTTATTCTATGTAATAAGCTCTCTGAAATGGGAGTCGCGTCGATAAATTGGTTCAAATCTTATCTAACCGAAAGATCACAGTTAGTGCAGATAAACAAAGTTTCATCAAAATTTACCCAAGTTACTTGCGGCGTACCACAGGGAAGCATCCTGGGCCCTCTTTTATTTTTATGTTATGTCAATGATATGCCTACGTGCATCGACTCCGATTGTAAATTAATATTATATGCAGATGACAGTGTAATATTGTTCGCTGACAAAGACCCTAATGTTATTGCAGATAGACTTAGTCGTATCATGGATAATTGTTCTACATGGTTAGTTGATAATAAATTGTCCCTTCATCTAGGCAAAACCGAATGTATGTTGTTTGGCTCTTCTAGAAGACTTAAAAAAGTTCAGTCATTTACGGTTACATGCAAAGGTCATGAAATTCCGTCCCAGGAAAAGGTCAACTATTTAGGATTAACTATTGACAAGTTACTAAACGGTGAGGCGATAGTTGACTCCATTGTTAAAAAAGTTAATTCGCGGATTGCTTTTTTATACCGAAACTTTCGTTATTTTAACCTTCAAACTAATAGAACTTTAATAAGTGCCTTAGTACAATGTCATTTTGATTATTCCTGCTCGTCTTGGTATGCCGGTCTTACTAAAAAGTTAAAACACAAACTACAAGTCACTCAAAATAAAGTTGTACGATTCTTATTTAACTTATCACCAAGGTCTAGTATAACCTGCGCTATGTTAGAAATAGTTAATGTATTGAGGGTTGAGGATAGAGTAAAACAACTAAGACTTAATCATGTTTTTAATATTTTCCATGGCACCGCGCCAACATATCTTTATGATAACTTCCATAAGGTGTCTTCTATTCATAACCGCACACGGTTTAGTGAAAGTAATTTTATAGTTCCGCATGCTAAGAGTTTCGATTCGGCCACCTTTTATTGCAATGCAATTGCTGACTGGAATAATTTGCCTAACGATCTGAAGAAGTTAACCAATAAGCAAACTTTTAAACGTGAAGTTAAAAAACATTTATGTATCTCCTCGCGGGCTAGAGAAAATTTGAATATTTAATTTTTAAGTATATGTTGAAAATATTTCTTGTAATGTGAACCACTTATATGTACTATTCAGTTATTCAGGATATAAGATAATTCAATGTTTTTTGTATTGTTACATATTAACAAGTTTATATCAAATGTTTACATTCTTAACATTTCATGTATATCATATTTTTTTAAGTTTTTAACCTGTCATGTTACCGCATCTAACATTTCGAATATCATAACCGGCATTTATGCTAGCGTCTAGCAAAATTTGTTATGATCCATTAAATGACACAATGATATGTAAGTGTTAATTTACAATTAATAGTAGCTTTAATTTCAGGTTATTCAGAAGGTATCTTATATTAAGGGTTTGAAAAATAACATTTTCAAAACCAGTGGTTTAAGCTCACCTGAGTAAAGCTCAATGTGGGAAGTACGGGTAACTCTGTATCTATCGTCCATTGTTATATCATTATTTTTTTTAAAAGTTGTGTGCACCCAGCAGCATTTACATCTTTCATTTGGTTTTCATCAAACTATTACATCTCTAACAGACTCTTGAACTGGCCAAATAGGATAATAATGTTGAGTTATTGCTCTTCTTTCGTCAATGTTTTATACTTCCACGTGGAAGTACAGAATGAACCAAATATCTATTAAAAAATGACTTCCCTTAAAACCCCTTTCCGTTAACAAACAATGCAACTACTACTCAAGCACTTTGTCGGGAAGCAGCCGTCGATTCCACCGATATCATTTTTATATTTTGTTTTCTGTGTCATATGCATTGTTGACATGCTCTTCAACAAACTTGCACAGAAGTTATCTTATCATAGATAATGTTTTGAACAGGCCTTATTTCTTAACAAATGTTCGATGTGTGTCCCTTGAACGATAAAAATTGCTTTATTTGGTGTAGTCTCCTACGCCACGGGCGAGCTATTTATGATTGTCCTGACCCTATTGTTTTTCAAAAATAGACAGCCTAAGAAATTTAAACAGTATAAATCATTGTATAATAATACATAGTTGATATTTGAAATACTTTAATTTAGAAGTTTCAGTATAAATAATATGGAAATGCTTGCTCTGTGTTTTGTACGTAACACTGACAGCTTCAGTAATCCACCTTCAGATTGTCCAGTTATATTGACCCCAATCAATGGTAATACCTCAGTGACATTCAATTACGAAGGAGGTGTCGCCACGTATGCGTGTTATGATGGTTACACCTTAATTGGCGAAACAACGGCAACATGTGAGCTGGGATATTGGAGTATCGCGGCTCCGACTTGTAAACAAGGTATTGTAGATTTTTTTTAAAAAAAAACAACTTTCTTTATATTTCAATTTTCTATGCTATGCTATCCTAGCTCGTATGCAAAAGAATCCACACGGGCTACTAGTGTTTGTCTCTCTGTTATCTTTAACGCTTTGTGGCTGTTCTTCCAATCTTTCTCTGATTTTTTTCAGTCGTAACTGGCAATCTAGCAGTATAAGAGATATATAAGTAAGTATATAAGAAACTTAAATAAATTTTGGTAAAGTTATACGATATGTATTATAGTTCAAAATTATTCAGTTTAGTTCGCTTGTGAATCCAGTCCTTACAACCTCTTTTAAAAAATTTTTCTGAACTGAATAGGTATCAATCATCTATGGATAAATTGTCTTACCCACACATGGCCGGGTAGGTCCTGGATCTGATATTCTACCACTAGACCATGCACTCCTATTGAGGGCCTCATGGATTGAATTTATTCATATTATGAGTTCTCTTGTCAACCCCTTATTACCCAACTACCGGTTTTATCGTAAGGGACTATATGTTCACCCTCCGTCGCCCGTTCGTCCGAAATATTACGCAAATGGTATTTAGCTACGTTTGTGAAAATTCAAATCAAAAGAGGACAATAAGGAGATAATACAGGCCATTTTACTGTTTTTGCAGTCGGACAAAACTTGCAGTTGCTACCGGGTACCGGTAGGGGACTTACATATTGCTTGCAACACTCCAGTATCTTCTTATTATCATGATTGTTGTAATTATAACACATATCAATAAAATACAACATGTCAATACCTATAGAATTAACCACTAACTAGTAATTACACACCAGTGCCCTTTGTAGAATGTATTTGATAAAGATATAACATATTAATATTCATTAAATAAAGGTAGGTGGTTGCGCAGATGACTAAAAGTTGGCTGCTCATGCAAGAAGATGTGGATCCAATCAGACGGCCTCTTAAAAACAGTAATCAGTACTGGTTCTACCCTAGGAATCGGACTCGAAACTGATTCA
Source organism: Panopea generosa (assembly GCA_029582155.1). NCBI lineage: Eukaryota > Metazoa > Mollusca > Bivalvia > Adapedonta > Hiatellidae > Panopea > Panopea generosa. The sequence continues at coordinate 62,242,723 of CM055907.1, forward strand.
TATCAGCTCTTTGCTGACTTCGTAATCAAGCTAAAATAAATTAGTTTAAGCTCAGGCAATATAATTGAAATATATCTCTAATTAATTAAGCGTGATATATATCTCAAGGACATGACGCGAGAAAGATTATCGCCCCGCCCATGTGCCACGCGTGGTTGTTTTTTCCAAGAATACAATATGATTTTTACTTAGACAGATTGTTTAAGAAAATGGCGAACCTGGAAACAATATCGATCGCTGATTGGATAATCGACTTGTTTGATTGACAGCCCGCCTTTGGTCAATTATATATGTCACATTGTTGAACAACAAACAATATCAAAATTAATTGACACTGACTATACATGTATAATGTTATTGTATATTCACACTAAAACATAATCTACTCATGTTCACTTACGGTAATATCATTTAACCGATCAAAATGTCCACATGTCCAACCACAGACGTAGCATTACATATGTTAAAAGTGTTTTTATCAATTTTAGCATTGCCGTATAGAAAATAATACATTACATTGAAAAGGTAAATGTCGTCCTAATTTCTGTGTATGTTTTACAGTCTCATATTAAAGGAAACTAAAATATCTAATCTAACCCTCTACTAACAGATTGTCCAGCATTGTCAAAACCGGAAAATGGCGAGAAGGAGGTATCAAACACTTACGAAGGTGGTACAGTAACATATACTTGTAACTTTGGTTACAGCCTAGTTGGTTATTCAAGTGCAACTTGTACCGAAGGGTCCTGGACCGTCCCAACTCCCTCCTGTGCACAAGGTAGTGTATTGTTTCACAAACTATAATCATTATCTACCGTGAACTGTTTTATGTTTTTGGTGACTGGACACAATAATGACCACTGTTCCCTATAATTGAATATCTTAAAGCTTTCTTATCAACAAGCTTTCAGATTTATATTTGGTCAATAAATGTTATCTAGAGTAGATAAATTAATGGTTCAAAATATGTTATATTTACAAAGACTTCTTTTCGTTTTACTTTACTTTAGATTTGGAGATGTCTTGTGCATTTTAATTGATATTACTATTAGTATCATTAACGATTGAGTTGTTTAAAAAAACCTGAAAGCTAAGAGGAATATACCAATCGTTTGTTGGAAGTATATATCCTTATATTTCTTTGTTAACCTGTTGTCCACCATATCCACACAATATATTCTTTTGCGTCGAAAGTTTGATATCCCTTGTATCTTATCATTATGAAATTATTTTTTTTATCGTTTTATACCTTTAATTATCATTGAAACTGGATCGAAGCAATATAAATTGTGTTGTTGTATGGTATGATACCTTTCCAGTTACATAATACTAAAATTAGCTCAGTCGGTTACGCGTCTGACAATCAATCCAAGGTCGTGAGTTCGAATCCCCCGCCCGACAACAGTCTCCGTGATGATTGATATACGACATTGTGTCTCATTATCATTCGTCTTTCACCACTGATTCAAGTGGGGAAGTTATCAGTTACTTGCGGAGACGGGGTGTGCTCAAGTACTGGTTAATCCCAGGAAACAGTGGTTAGGTTAACTGATCGTCTGTTAGCCCTCAATGGCATAAAAATGACGCTAAATATTCAATCAATCAATCAATCAATCAATCAATCAATCAATCAATCACATACGATGCAGACGCTCTACCACTAGACCACGCTGCGGTACTCAAAGCGATATAAATACCATTTATGAACTGGCTGAATATCACGACGTGTATTATTAATGCCATTCCTCAGATCCAGCTACAGACTGTTTGGATGTGTTACGTTATGGGTATGGGAGCAATACAGGCAAATACACAATACTCTTACCGGTATCGGGACAATCCAAAGAAGTGTACTGTGATATGGACACAGACGAGGGCGGATGGACGGTAAGATGACATAAGGCCTGATGATTTCTTATCTAACTATAAGTATGTTTGTTTGTTTTTATGTCTGGAAATGATTTCCGTTTCCTTCAAGATATTTTGATGAGGTTTCTTGGGTTTATTACTAATGTGACAATGAATCTTGTTTTTTTTTTTGCTTTTTAGGAGTAACCATTGGAGACATGAAATACATAATGACGGTTATAAAAAATGCATTTTCCTTATTTTATTGCTTATATTTTATTTTGAATGGCATTATTGGTATAATTTGAACTTTATAAATTTATAAACATTTTCATGTTTAAATTGTGAAATTAGAAACAGAAATTGATGCTTGGAAATTGGGGGTATGCATATTTTTGTAAACTTCGTAAACAGTACACAAACAGACACGAAAACTATCTTGAATGACACATAATCCCCATTTTTCTCGTCATATTATATTAGTGCAGAGGTTGACAAACATAAAAATATGAGTTTCACTTATTTCTTTGTTCTCTGTGATAACGACAAGTATTCTTTCTTTTTTTTACTATAGCTTAAAGAAAAAATCCAATGATGGACTTACGCCTTGAGCTTAACTGGGTAAAGTTGAGTCCAAATCTTACTAAATTCCGCCAAATAAATTCCCTTAGATTTTTTAGTTAAATGTTGTGTATACGAAAAGAATATTTAATTTGTCTTTGTTTTACAGCAATAAGATATTTTATTGTTTTATCATGTTATTTCTAATCATAAAATTATTATTTGTGTTGGGATGTTGCAAATATTATGTGCTCTCATTGTTTCCTCTTAACATATACTTGTTTTAAGCAGATGAATTGTAATATTAACATTATTTCCTGTCACTGTGGTTAAATTGATATCTCTGGTAATTTTTTCCCGGATGTAAAATCTGTGAACAGGATGCAACAGCTACTGCAGTTGATGTTTGTAGCAATAGAAACATGTTTACTGAAAGCTGAATGTGAAATATTTACAGCATGCAATATTTGCTGTGTGTGATTTGATACTTTTGATCAATCATAACATTCTGTGAACAATTGGTTCTTTATTGTTAACTGCACATAATCCATGATGAGGCGTGCATACACGTTAACTCCGTTATCTCTATTAAACTTCTCAAATCAAGCACATTTCAATGTAAATGGTAATTTGTAAACTAATTTGAAGAATCTATTTTTTTTTAAATTGATATTCCTAAAAAAGTATACAATTTTTGTTGTTGAAATCAAACGTTTCGCCTACGCTTTTCATTTTAGCTTAAAAATAAAACATAGTTCAATTTAGCAGCATTACAATAATTATAAACTCTCGAATTTATAGAGCAATCAGGATCTATTAATGAATTTCCTAGGATAGGAACTCAAATAACTGCGTTTCAATCTTTTTGGTATTTGTACATTTTATGTTATGAAAACTGTAATTTACATGTTGAAATTATCAACAACATATATTTAAACCAAGCAGATAAGTTAATGGATTAATGTGAATTGTCTCTTACACTCATGGTTACCATTTGTATATCCAAATCAGTTTCCTATATTTGGCGACCGTCTTAAATTGTTTTTAAGTTCTTATAATTGAATTTCGCACTTAATCTAAAGAATAAATCAGTCAGTCTGCTTAATGAACGTTTCACATTGTGTAATTATTTAATGATATTGTTGCTACACATTTTCGCAATTATATAACTTTATTATCTTGATGTCTTTGAACAAGGTTTTCCAAAACCGATACGACGGAGCTGTTGACTTTAACCAATCGTTTTCTGAATATGTTGACGGCTTTGGCAATATTGAAGGGGAATTTTGGTTGGGTAAGTGATATCTTTTTTTCATTTTTGCCTTTAGTTTGTAGTCCAAAATATACCAATCGTGTGTGAATTGGTGACATGCACAATGCTTGTTAACCCCATAAAGTAAAGAACAACCGACTAAAAGGTCACTATTTATGTACGTTAAGGAGTATATGCTCTTATGATTTTGGGATCCTTTTGTTTATATAATTAAAACATTATGAATTGCAATGTCATTTAGTATAATGTATGAGGAAAATATCATGAATCTATATTATTCGTAGTAGAACCACCGGCACGACTAATAAAAATGGTTGATCTGAATTTATTAGTCTCATACCGGCTTCACCGGAGGTTTTAACTTGACCCTCTATCTCTCCATCTCTTTTTGCAGTTGGACTTAAGTTATAGTTGCCAGCGCATTTAAATTAGGTAAACATTAAAAACATGTACGTTAAAAAGTCCCAGGTAGGGGTACTTATGTATTACTTGCAAAACTCCAGTGTCCGGTTTATTATACTTTTTATTGTTAAACAAGTTATTGCAACTTCGAAAAAACACGCTTGTAGTCTTCCTGAGTAGAACCATTTCTTAATATATGCAGATAAAGTCTCTTGCCCATGGACACCAAACACAACTGTGACGGAGGATTGAACCCACGAACTTTCGATCATGGGTCCAATGTTCTACCACTGTACCATACGCTCCACAAAAACGGTTCAAATAAAACAATGAACATAGACATACAATGTTTAATTCGCTAAGTACTGATAATTAACTATAGAAATATCTTATTTTTTTCTATTTACCAATACATTCAAGGATTAGAGAGTATTCGTGAAATGACATCTGGGAATACGTCAAAACTTCAGATAAAGCTGACGGCTGCAGACGACACCACTAAAAACTTGACATATGATAGTTTTTCTGTATCATCATCACCGCAATATACATTACAAATAGGAACATTGGGTGGGTATTTGTTTTTAAACTTACCATAAATAAATTTACTGTTATCTCTCCATGAAGACCTTGAGTTGATTTTCATATTTTGTGTGATATTATTTTGTTTGATATTTTTTCATTAGTTTGTAGAATTGGGTCGGTTAAAAGGCACCTGATTGGTCAGTTGATCCAGGAACAGTTTGAATGGCGTCATAGTTTAGTAAGCGTTCAGTTGCTATGCATTGTGGGACAGGCATGGAATTCCCTACTGTTTTCGTTGGGGGTTAGTAGACCTGAATTGGGAAATGGCATAAAATGTATATAGATTACATGGTCATTTGTATTTATTTGGTGATAATTATATTTTATGTTTAGACAAAAGGCAAGCTAGACCTCACACAAAAATATCACATCCAAAAACAAAAAAAAAATATATATAGTATTGAATGATTCATTAAATTGAAATATAGTAAACCAGAATAACGAAATTACCAATTACATTATTTCCAGTCATTGATCGCAATATTGAGTTGAACACTAAATATGTTTGTAAATTGCAGTTCTTAACAAAGTAGACCACATAATGACCTCTTTAGATTGCTACGTTTTAGGGTTTTGCCTGAGTAAAAAACTCATTGGGAGTGAAATAAATTAATGATTACGAGTTTTTGTTGTAAGCCTCTGAATATAATTCCATGTTTATTTATATAATTGACCTGATGTGAGATGTCAATCAAACTAGTCGGAAATCCAATCAGCGACCAATACTGGCAAAACTGAATATAATTTCCTTAGACAAGCTAACGGTGTCTATGAAGCATAACTGACCAAGGGCCGACAACTCACGATGGTAGAATACAAATATACTCAAAATAAAATTTACAATTTTATTTTTATATGAATAAAATTGTGAATATACAATTATACAAATTAAAAATTATTATTCGTCAACAAAAAGAAATACCGCTGGTTTAAAGATGTCCTATGATGGAATTAACACTTTTTTAATCAGTTTAAAAAGTTCTTTCTCCCACACGTTCCGAATAGTTATATCGCAATACAATCTACTTACATTATATGAATGTTATAACTGTTAGTAAAAACACTAATATTTGTATTTAAAATACTCATACTCTACTACCGTATCCGGATTATCGTAGATTTAGCGCCAATCGTCCCTCGTGGTGATGACTGTATAACCAAGGTTATATTCTTCTCTAGAACTCTGAACTGAGTTACCCGGCTTTACGTCGCCTCGTACAGACTATAATTCGACTATACTCCGACGCAATGATCGTCAAGTAATCCATATAACGATTATGTGGGTTGCTGTCCTTATGGCGCTACTACCACCAGCTGACTTCCTGTCACGTCTATACGTCGTTACCGTAGCGAATACATGTCTCGCGTACGTCGAAAAACGGCTACAATATATATATTTATATATATAAACTCAGATTTACTAGTTACTCAATACGCAATAACATTGCGTCTATTACTTACCATCTATCAATGTCATGTCATTTTTATCACTATATGATAACAGTGCATTCAATTCTTACCATCTAACAGTTTCATGTTAGATTTATCAATATAATTATGATAACAGTTCATTGAATTCTTACTTTCTGCAGTTTCATTGTAGTTTAAATAACATCTCATATATGACCTTCCGTCAATCCCAAAGTAGCAATTATATCTCTACATAATTCCTCATTTATAATATAAACAATTACCGACCAATTATGTATCTATTCACTTTCTGAATATCAGAATAAGCATCCATAAAATTTAATTGCACATATCAATCAATTCTAACATGATGAATTTCAATATTTCATCGTAAACATGATATCAACAGCTCAAAATACGTTCTCAGTTTCTTCGGCCTATATTCTAACAAAACAACTTTCAATACCGCGGATGTGAGATTAAATTACATACATTCTCGTCGGAATGGGTATGAACAATTTATATAACTTAACTTAAATCTGATAACGTCAACATGTATCTATCAGACATTTAAATAACTCATCCATATACAACGTAATATAAAATTCACATCCCCATCTGCCGTTATGTACTGGAACAGTATTATGCTGAGTCCTTCTCGTCACAACGATTCCGAAAGATGTGCTCTGCTAGACTGGACGAAGTTTCCATAATACAGTCAGATATCTATAGTAAAACACTCTAAATACCTTAGTGAATTTCGTGCAAATTATGAATTAACAAGTTTCAATATATCATACAATGCGTCTTACGATAAATAGGCTCAATAAAAATTCAAATTAGTTTAACAAATAATAAACCCGTTTTATTGTTCTAACTTTCTGAATAAGTAATGGATTTTCATGAATTAAAAGCCAAAATGATTTATTCTTTAATAAAAAAAAATATGTTAAAAGATCATAAAAACGTTACTCATATCGATCTATCGATACGTTTTAACAAACCCACGCTACCTGCTTTAAATATAGCCTATATCATTCCAATAGACACGCACTAGCTGACACTACTAAATTAGGCCACAATAACCTAATCATTTTGTTACAGTCTACGTAAACACTATAGTGTATTTACTTGGACAAACAATGTCAGTGGGCGGAGCGATAATCTTTCTCGCGTCAGGTTCATTATACATGCACAAACTATCAAAGTGTTGAAAATGGACCCACACTTTTAATTGAGACTTGTCTTATAGATCTCTCACAGAGCTTTGAGGAGCCGATAGAGCAATGGGTAAAAAGCGTAAAGAATTTCTCATCGCAGTACAGCAGCGAATCGTAAGTACTCACCAGTTTTTTTCTTACATGTAGTTAAACTTAGTCTAAAATAAATGTTATCCGAATATGCCAGGTACATGTATTATATTTAAACTCAACTTAAATTCTGAGAGTAATCAGTTCATGCTCTCTGGCTGACATAACGTCAAATGCAAATTAATCTCGTTCAAAAAAAAAAAAGAGAAAATATATAAAATAATCAAGTATGTTATTCAAATCATATGTGAATCATTTCTTTACAAAAATCAGGATTTACCATTTTTCTCTTCAATTAGATAACAAAAATCATGTATTTAACGAAGTACACGCTATTTTAATGCATCTTAAATAGTTGAGGTAAAATATACTGATAATATCTTCCAGAGGGCTGACCATTATATCGTTTTTTACAAACAAAAGTTAACCCATGCATTCCTAAAAATGAACCTGAATTGTAAGATTATTTTATCAACTAAGAAATATATTACATTGACCATTTATCAATGCTTGAAGACATCCTTGTAAAGGACGAGATCAAAAGGTTTAATTACTAAAGGTGTTATAAACAATAGTATGCATATACATTGTATTAGTCTATATAAATCATATGGTTTTAATGTCTAAAAAAAACGTAATTTACAATAATTATGATAAATTGACATCATCTCTGTGTCAAGTTGTAGTCATAGCCCAGCAATTGGTCGGCAAATATATAACAATGTGACATGGGGTTAAAACACTCATGCATCGTAAAGTTACACTTAGGGACTTTGAAAACGCACCATTTACATACAGGTAATTTTAGTGCAGGATACGTCATCCGATTTCAACGAAAGTTCATATACGTTAAGATTGCCATCTCTGTTTTATATTATCAAAATTTCATGATTGAGACTTGAATTGTGTATGCATATTTTTTCATTTTTTTAAGCTACACCAAGGTGAAAACTCACAGGCTTTAATAACGAGTTTTAACGTCTGTGAATTTTCACTTTTTGGGTTAGCTTCGAAAAATGGAAAAATATGCCTAAACAATTCGAATTTTAGTCATGAAATTAATCATGAATCAGAAACCAGAGATGACACTCATTATGTATATACACTTTCTTTGAAATCGGATGACATTTCCTGCACCAAAATTACCTGTATGTAAGTGGGGCGCTTTCAAAGCCCCTGAGTGTATGTGATAAATGTTGATTTCTATCCCGATTTCATTTCGTAAATGTGTTATAAGCTGTATGCACGGTGGTGAATCCACATGCATTTCGAGTATACAGCCTTCATCAGGTTCCAATATACACTCAAGAGAAATGTAAACGCAACATCGAATGTTGAGATCTTTTGTGTGGTTCATAAAGGTACAACCTCCATAAATTATTTAGCACGAGCGTATGTATGATTATCATACAGTAAGTATATATTGTATTATATATAGATACACAATATTCCCATATGTCCATAAAATATGATCAAGTATAGGGAGGGTAGACCATAAGTGCAAGATGACTACGGGATGCCGTGCACGAGTCGGTCTATCAAGACTAAAATAGAGTTAATATCAGCGGTCTAAATACATTTCGTTATTTTAGCTATCCAATATGAAATGGAATGTATTCAATATTTAATAGCGTTTCCAGTTTTGGAGCACGAATTATATTTCTTGATATTAACAAAATGTTGCATCTTTACTTCACATGAAGTGTGTTTAGCGAGAAATGATAGCCTTTTATAATATAGGTTAATAAATATCTTTATTTTCCTAGATGATCGTTTGTTCGAAGGGGAAGGGCACTGGACCCCGACTTTGAAACATGTGACTTTATAAGCACGATTAAAACATATACATTTAAAACCGATATGTAAGTTAAAGTCGAATCGGTAAACAATCCAATTAAAATTACCTGCACATAGGTTAGTCTGCGTTAGAAACAGTTTAGTTGCCTCAAGTTCTTCACAAATATCCCGGCAGAAGCTGCAACAAAATTTCATTGAAGTCGTGGTCCATTTCATTCAACTCAGACATGGTGAACTGACGTGTAATACGGCTGTGTGTAAGCCGGATATCAGCCTTGTACTTCGGCCTTTCTGTGAACACGTCGTACTCGGCCAATATACTATACATTATAACCCGCTTTACCTAAACCTACTGCGTGTAAGCCGGATATCGGCCTCGTATATCGGCCTTTCTGTAAAGAAAGACACAGAGACACCACGTATTTGGTCGGTATACGTTATGTCATAACCCACTTTACCTATACCTACTGCGTGTTAGCCGGATATCAGGGTCGTACATCGACCTTTGTGTGTAGAAACAAAGAGACACCTCGTACTCGATCGATATACTATACGTAATAATCCATTTTACCAATACCTACTGCGTGTAAGCCGGATATCAGCCTCGTACATCGGCCTTTCTGTGTAGAGACACAGAGACACCTCGTACTCGGTCGAAATACTATACGTAATAATCCACTTTACCTATATCCACTGCGTGTAAGCCGGATATCGGCCTCGTACATCGGCCTTTCTGTGTACAGACACAGAGACACCTCGTACACGGTCGATATACTATACATAATAATCCACTTTACCTATATCCACTGCGTGTAAGCCGGATATCGGCCTCGCACATCAGCCTTTCTGCGTAGAGACACAGAGACACCTCGTACTCGGTCGATATACTATACGTAATTATCCATTTTACCAATACCTACTGCGTGTCAGCCGGATATCGGCCTCGTACATCGGCCTTTCTGTGTAGAGACACAGAGCCACCTCGTACTCGGTTGATATACTATACGTAATAATCCACTTTACCTAAACCCACTGCGTGTAAGCCGGATATCGGCCTCGCACAACGGCCTTTCTGTGTATATATACAGAGACACCTCGTACTCGGTCGATTTAATATACGTAAAAAACACTTTACCTAAACCTACTGCGTGTAAGCCGGATATCAGCCTCGTACATCGGCCTTTCTGTGTAGAAACACAGAGACACCTCGTACTTGGTCGATATACTATACGTAATAATCCACATTACCTAAACCTACTGCGTGTAAGCCGGATATCGGCCTCGTACATCGGCATTTCTGTGAACACGTCGTACTCGGTCGATATACTATACGTTATAATCCATTTTACCTATACGTACTGCGAGTAGGCCGGCTATCGGCCTCGTACATCGGCATTTCTGTGTAGAGACACAGAGACACCTCGTACACGGTCGATATACTATACATAATAATCCACTTTACCTATACCCATTGCGTGTAAGCCGGATATCAGCCTCGCACATCGGTCTTTCTGTGTAGATATACAGAGACACCTCGTACTCGGTCGATATACTATACGTAATAATCCACTTTACCTATACCTTCTGCGTGTAAGTCGGATATCAGCCTTGTGCATCGGCCTTTCGGTGTAGAGACACCTCGTTCTCGGTCGATATACTATACGTAATAACCCACTTTACCTATACCTTCTGCGTGTAAGCCGGATATTAACCTCGTACATCGGCATTTCTGTGTAGAGACACAGAAACACCTCGTACTCGGTTGATATACTATACGTAATAACCCACTCTACCTATACCTTCTGCGTGTAAGCCGGATATCGGCCACGTACATCGGCATTTCTGTGTAGAGATACAGAGGCACCTCGTACTCGGTCGATATACTGTACGTAATAATCCACTTTACCTAAACCTTCTGCGTGTAAGTCGGATATCGGCTTCGTTCATCGGCCTTTCTGTTTAGAGACACATCGTTATCGGTCGATATACTATACGTAATAACCCACTTTACCTAAACCTTCTGCGTGTAAGTCGGATATCGGCCTCAAACATCGGCCTTTCTGTGTAGAGACACATCGTACTCGGTCGATATACTATACGTAATAACCCACTTTACCTATACCTTCTGCGTGTAAGCCGGATATCACACTCGTACATCGGCATTTCTTTATAGAAACACAGAGACACCTCGTACTCAGTCGATGTACTATACGTAATAATCCACTTTACGTATACCTACTGCGTGTAAGCCGGATATCGGCCTCGTACATCGGTCTTTCTGTATAGAGATACCTGGTACTCGGCCGATTTACTATACGTAAAAAAACACTTTACCTATACCTACTGCTTGTAAGCCGGATATCAGCCTCGTACATCGGCATTTCTGTAAAGAAACACAGAGACACCTCGTACTCAGTCGATGTACTATACGTAATAATCCACTTTACGTATACCTACTGCGTGTAAGCCGGATATCGGCCTCGTACATCGGTCTTTCTGTATAGAGATACAGAGACACCTTGTACTCGGTCGATATACTATACGTAATAATCCACTTTACTTATACCTACTGCGTGTAAGCCGGATATCGGCCTCGTACATCGGTCTTTCTGTATAGAGATACAGAGACACCTTGTACTCGGTCGATATACTATACGTAATAACCAACTTTACTTATACCTACTGTGTGTAAGCCGGATATCAGCCGCATACATCGATTTTCAGTGTAGAGACACAGAGACACCTTGTACTCGGTCGATATACTATACGTAATAATCCACTTTACCTATACCTACTGCGTGTGAGCCGGATATCGGCCTCGTAAGTCGGCCTTTCTGTGTAGATACACAGACACCTCGTACTCGGTCGATATACTGTACGTAATAACCCCGTTTACCTATACCTACTGCGTGGGAGCCGGATATCAGCCTCGTAAGTCGGCCTTTCTGTTTAGAAACATAGACACCTCGTACTCGGTTGATATACTATACGTAATAACCCACTTTCCATATACCTACTGCGTGTAAGACGGATATCAGCCTTGTGCATCAACCTTTCTGTGTAGAGACACAGAAACACCTCGTACTCGGTCGATATACTGTACGTAATAACCCACTTTCCCTATACCTACTGCGTGCAAGCCGGATATCGGTCTCGTACATCGGGCTTTCTGTGTAGAAAATACCTGCCGACAGGCTTCATGAAATACATCGAGTGCCACGAGCGCTCTGTGTCACATGTAGCCCGTGGGCAGGTCTTTCCTATATTCATATACTATACGTAATAACAAACTTTACCTACTATGTGTAAGTCGGATGAGCCGGATATCGGCATTACTGTTTAGAAACACAGACACCTCGTACTCGGTTGATATACTATACGTAATAACCCACTTTCCCTATACCTACTGCGTGTAAGCCGGGTATCAGCCTTGTGCATCAACCTTTATGTGTAGAGACACAGAAACACCTCGTACTCGGTCGATATACTGTACGTAATAACCCACTTTCCCTATACCTACTGCGTGTAAGCCGGATATCGGCCTCGTACATCGGGCTTTCTGTGTAGAAAATACCTGCCGACAGGCTTCATGAAATACATCGAGTGCCACGCGCGCTCTGTGTCACATGTAGCCCGTGGGCAGGTCTTTCCTATATTCATATACTATACGTAAAAACAAACTTTACCTACTATGTGTAAGCCGGATTAGCCGGATATCGGCCTTTCTATTTAGAAACACAGACACCTCGTACTCGGTTGATATATTATACGTAATAACCCACTTTCCCTATACCTACTGCGTGTAAGCCGGGTATCAGCCTTGTGCATCAACCTTTATGTGTAGAGACACAGAAACACCTCGTACTCGGTCGATATACTGTACGTAATAACCCACTTTCCCTATACCTACTGCGTGTAAGCCGGATATCGGCCTCGTACATCGGGCTTTCTGTGTAGAAAATACCTGCCGACAGGCTTCATGAAATACATCGACTGCCACGCGCGCTCTGTGTCACATGTAGCCCGTGGGCAGGTCTTTCCTATATTCATATACTATACGTAAAAACAAACTTTACCTACTATGTGTAAGCCGGATTAGCCGGATATCGGCCTTTCTGTTTAGAAACACAGACACCTCGTACTCGGTTGATATACTATACGTAATTACCCACTTTCCCTATACCTACTGCGTGTAAGCCGGGTATCAGCCTTGTGCATCAACCTTTATGTGTAGAGACACAGAAACACCTCGTACTCGGTCGATATACTGTACGTAATAACCCACTTTCCCTATACCTATTGCGTGTAAGCCGGATATCAGCCTTGTGCATCAACCTTTCTGTGTAGAGACACAGAAACACACCGTACCTACTGCGTGTAAGCCGGATATCGGCCTCGTACATCGGGCTTTCTGTGTAGAAAATACCTGCCGACAGGCTTCATGAAATACATCGAGTGCCACGCGGGCTCTGTGTCACATGTAGCCCGTGGGCAGGTCTTTCCTATATTCATATACTATACGTAATAACAAACTTTACCTACTATGTGTAAGCCGGATGAGCCGGATATCGGCCTTTCTGTTTAGAAACACAGACACCTCGTACTCGGTTGATATACTATACGTAATAACCAACTTTCCCTATACCTACTGCGTGTAAGCCGGGTATCAGCCTTGTGCATCAACTTTTATGTGTAGAGACACAGAAACACCTCGTACTCGGTCGATATACTGTACGTAATAACCCACTTTCCCTATACCTACTGCGTGTAAGCCGGATATCGACCTCGTACATTGGGCTTTCTGTGTAGAAAATACCTGCCGACAGGCTTCATGGAATACATCGAGTGCCACGCGCGCTCTGTGTCATATGTAGCCCGTGGGCAGGTCTTTCCAATATTCATATACTATACGTAATAACCAACTTTTCCTTTATTTTCTAATTTGCTTTGCTCAAACGAAAACAAATCATTTGTTTTCTTTTCAAAGCAATCTGTAGGAATTAAGAGAACAGTACATTGAATAGGAATTGTCACTTGCATTGACGTTATAACATTTTTTTTACATTAAAGATGCACAAACCAATCTGTTAAACATCTTTGGCATTATAGAAAGATCTGCAACAGCTGATACCATGGAGACAGTTTTATTCGCATGAAGTACACATGTCTTGCAATGGCTATCTGTCAATATACAAACTCAAATAAAATACAACCTTATAAAATTGATAATGTCCAACATATGATAGGAAGTTTATACCAACTTTCAAAACTAATTTCTTCATAACACAATATCGACCTCATTTAGGTGAATATACAGTTTCAAATATGCCAAAAACACCATGTTTTCTTTTTCATACTTTACTTTGACCTCTTTTGGTTGGGGATGGGGGATCTGATGCAAATATGTGTAAACAACGTGACTATTCGACAAATGCAATGACTTATATACCCACTGTAACGCACAAGTTGGCTCGTGTTCTATACCCTTGGCTGAACATTCATTTGCTTTAAACCCATAATAAATTCATATACCTTTTGCGTAAAGTGGTGATGCTGTTGTTGCTTTCAACAATTTTTCAGTTATATTGCGACAGTGTCAACGTATCCTTAGCGCAGCCACACTGGTGTATTATGTCGCAGACACATGGTATGATTATAACCCAACCCAGTCACATTATACTGACATCGGGCCGACCAAACCTAAAACACTCCTCTAAATACTTAGTGCCAAAGAGGAAGCTTCTAGTACCATTATTCAAGTCTTTAGTATGACCTGGTCTGGGATCGAACCCAGGACATTCCGCATGCTAAGCGATCTTTCTATCCCTAGAATGCTTCTGTGAGCGCTATTATTAGCCTGTCCAATCATCAACTAACATTGAATCTATCGAATGCAGGTTAAGTTACATGTTTATTTTATAACATTAAAAATATATGTATGGAAATCGGAAGTTTAATGTTTTTTCAGTATATTTCATATCTCATTATAGTTGGTCAGCGATGCAGATTGTTGGGGAACCAGACGTGTACCCGGAGTATGGCGATAAGAACAAAGCCTGGGCCCCGGATTCTTCCGATGATACATTCATAGACTTTATAGAGGTTATTGACTTCATTCTCCAAATCATTTTATGTTTAGACCATTAATGCCGTTTAGCCATTCCAATTTTAGTTTTATAATTGCAGATTACCGAAGTAATATTTGGAATTTGATCAAAATGAGATATTGTATTCTCATATTGCATCTAGAGCAAAACCTAAATGAAACTGTCCAAATTTGAAAATAATTGAACATATAAATTATATACATATATAATTTATAAGACATGTACATAGGGTTAAATCATAAACGAAATACAGTGTCCGAATATTTATTAATATATTTATTTGTATGCTTAAGTATTAAAGACGACTGCTTTAGTATTTGCCACATTTTTTCTATGGATAGAAATATATAAAACCTCCCAATATTTAAGTTTAATGTATGTTCATGAAATATTTGAAATAAAAAACACATGTTTCCGTACATATTTTGTTATTGTTTTACCTCTTCATAAACATACTAGTCCTTGAACGTTGTTGAAATAATGTAGATTAAACAAGCAATGCGAAAAAAATATTTAAAATTGTTTACATCTAGTATTTAATTAAAGCTTTCCATATATGCATGCATATCATATTAGTTTTCATGGAAACTGTAAATATTAGCATGTATTTATCTGTTTATGGTTTTTAAAAAATAAATTATTTCTGTAGAGTGCAAATTGGTTTTTCAATTCTGTAATGAAAATATAGCGTTTTTTTTAAATATTTTATGTTGTATGGATAAATTTTGCTTCAAACCTCACAAAATAATCTCTAATACCTATTCTAATGACAGTCAAAAAAAAAAATACACCGCGTAATTTGAGACAAATTAGCCCTTAAAGTATGCCACCGTGAAGTAAACAGCAGTTGCAAAATAAACGTTTTTATACTAGATTTCTATTACACGTATATTTCATATTCAGATTAATTTGCTTTATATAATTATTTTATACCAGTATTTATATATCGTATATTGAACACACTATAAGAGACCAAATTGAGGCGTATCCGTTAATGATTGTGCCATTCGAAATAGGGTCAGTTGTAGTATAGCGGTATGTAGTGACTCTGGCTTGGACTGGTCTCGACAAAATTGCTTCCCTTTTTTCGCGGAGTTGGTGCGCATGAAATTCTATAGCAATCGTCCTTAACATGCAGTTTTGAATTCTCGTATTGTGAATCAGTACTTGATTAACTCATTCATTACGTTTAAGGTAGTCCTAAGATGTTTATTTTTCATTCGAGTGTTTTATGACGGCTGTAAAATGTTCTTGCTTGTAGTTTGTTCAGACCATAAGGTTGGAGACAGACTGGATATCACACCAAAATCAAGTGTTAAAACAAAGAATTACATCATAAACCCAAGCACTTAATTTGGCATATACTTAAATAGAAGTATAGCCAGTGAACTGGAGCCTTTTATCTGCATAATTAACACGCAGAATGAATGACTGGTCGAAATTTAACTGCGCACTGCATCAGTTGATGCTTGTTTATTTATGTTTTTTTCTTTTTAAAAAGTACCCACCACTTTCTCTGCTTACCTTATGTTTTGTTGTTTTTTCTTTGAAAATTATCCCAAACTAATGTATAAACATTTCAAAATCTTCACAGCGGTTTTATTTGTTTCGACAGGTTGAATTCGAGGAGGCTGTTTTGGTAACGAACATTTCCATATACGAGACATATTATGCTGGTAGTGTGATAGAAATTTCCGCTTTACTTAAAAATTATAGCACAAACATCTTTTATTGGTATCGACTGTTTACCAGTGACGGTATAGAGGATTTTGATATTTCAAGGATATTTTCGCCACAACTGGAGGTATGTATGACATATTTCAATTACCTGTTTGTATTAACTGGATGAGGTACGTTTGACATTTTAATTATCTTCTTGTATTAAATGAAGGTAGAGCTTAAAGGCACGCATTACATATTTCAATTACCTCTTTGTATTACCTGGAGGTATGTATTGCATATTTCAATTACCTATTTGTGTTAACTGGGTATTTGTATGTCATATTTCAATTACCTCTTTGTATTACCTGGGGATATGTATGGCATATTTCAATTGCCTTTTTGTATTACCTAGAGGTATGTATAGCCTATTTCAATTACCTGTTTGTATTTTCTGGAGGTATATATTGCATATTTCAATGACCTATTTTTATAACCTGGATATATGTATGTCATATTTCAATTACCTGTTTGTATTAACTGGATATAATTATGCATGTTATATTTCAATTACCTCTTTGTATTACCTAGAGGTTTGTAATGTAGTTTATGGCAAAATGTGATTTTAATATATGCAAGTTAATTCATGTTTACTAAGTTCATTATTATGATAGTAGTACGTCCCTCCTGTATGTTCACAAACTCTCTATATTTAAATTTGCTCCCCTCCATATTCTTTCCAGCGCCCTCTATATTTCACTCAGTATCAAATTACTGTACTGGTCAATGTTGACATAAGCTTTAATTATTATTTTCAGACCATACATTATGAAACCAACACAATACGAATAACGTGTGACTGCACGGAAGACAGCAATTACGTAGAAATAGATGCCATAAAATTGGTTGGTAAACGCGGTATGTACATATTATTAAACAGCTTTCTTTTATGTTACATGTACCAGGTTTTCCGAAACCAGTTTATAAGATTGACCGATTTCAGTTTGTGGGTCGGTGGGTCATAGAGAAAGATTCTAAAAATATGTTTTTGGTACAAATGACTACGATAATATAGAATTAATTTGTGGTCTTAACGTTTCTATTAAAATTCATCAATATAAATGTATGTGGAAATCAGTCGTTTGTCAGACATGTAAGTATCAGATTTGCGTTTCATGAATTTATTCAACAAAAAACGGCATATAAGATAAATTTTAGCATTTACAGTAATTTATTCTTAATGTACGATTGACAGATACCAAATCAAATATTTTTATCAACATTTAACAATAGTTTCAATTTCATTATAATATGTATTTTATATGTTGCAGTAATACGTGATCTAAATACCAACAATGGTACTGATTTTACGACAAACGATCACGACATGGACAAGTCGCCGGATAATTGTGCTACGAAAAATCACGGTCCGTGGTGGTACCGGTACTGCGAAACAGGTGTTAATCTGAATGGTGAATACGTCATCCCTGGTACCCAGTCTCTCTACAATGACGGACACGGAGGGGTTATTTTCGAAACATTTAAAGGAAAGGAATCTTTGAAAAAAACAAAAATGATGTTTAAAAAAGATGTTTAATATGACATGAAAGTTAAAATATTGTTTGTCTGCTCTCTTCCTATCTTCACTTCGATCGAAAGAGCTTCAATCTTAAAACATATTTTACAAATTTTTATGAAGGTATTTTCATGTATATTCATTATATTTTTAACGTAAAACCCCCGATTCCTTCATGTAAAACAACATAAATGGAAATATATATTGTCTAAGATATTACTTACAAATAGTTTCCCTATCAAGAAACCTATACAATTTTAAAAACTAAAATCAGTACAGATATAACACAAAAACATTATTTAAATGTTGGCCTGACTGCAAAAGCATAAGTATAAAAACTGAGCACAGTAAATGCAAGTTATATGAGTGAAATCGGGTTACCTTCTAGACATTTGTATTGGACGAAATGTTGATTTTTAGCAGACGGTCTGCGCAAAAGATTTATGGGTAAACTGACATAACATAACGGTTTTGGATATCGGCACAAGTTGCGATTCCTTTTCTCTATAATTCCTTGATGACAGAATGAAAAAAATATTCATTTTGTTAGTAACATGCGGGTCATTTTGCTTGAAAGAATAGCAAACTGAAAAAAAAAATCATTTAGACAGCCGATGGCAAAATTATACCTTTATCTTACTAGCAAAATAAAATAAAAAATCATTTTGTCATCAAAATGACAGAATAAAAAAGACACTTTCCCGTTATGCTAATCTACAAACTTACATACCACAGCGATGGTCTCGAGGTAGAGCGTCCGCCTCGCATGCGGAAGGTCGTGGGTTTGAAACACTTGAAAAATGGTACTAAGCCTCCTCGCTTGAGCTTAAGAGAATAGTTTTAGATCTGTTCGACCCGATATCAGTATAATGTGACTTGGTGGGTTATAATACCAGAAAACTGTCTCAATACTGTCGGGATATAAAGAAAATTTTTGGTAGCAACGCTTAACAACAACAACAACAACAACAACAACAACAACAACAACAACAACAACAACAACAACAACAACAACAACAACAACAACAACAACAACAACAACAACAACAACAACAACAACAACAACAACAACAACAACAACAACAACAACAACAACAACAACAACAACAACAACAACAACAACAACAACAACAACAACAACAACAACAACAACCACCAATATACAGTGTAAGGGCAAGCCAGATAGTTGTGTGATAAGCATACTACATTTGAATGTCTACTGTTCAAAATAAAGGGGATTTAAAGGTATTTAATGGTAGGATGTTATCGGATTCGATTCCACATAGGACCAGGGCCGTATACTTTCAGTAGTTTTTTCAATGTAGTGGTTGGGTCTAAAAATAAAGAATTTCAGAGTCCTTATACAATTTTTTAAAGGGCCGTGTAATAGCTATAGTTGTCCGCTTTCTGGTATTAAGGTGTGTATGTATATTGGGTGGGGGTTAAGGAGAGTGGTTTATGTTTTAGTGTGTGTGTGTGTGTGTGTGCGTGCGTGCGTGCGTGCGTGCGTGCGTGCGTGCGTGCGTGCGTGCGTGTTTCAGCTTGTTATTATCATAGGACAGTATGACCATTTTTGTCATGTTAACTAAACTCATGTTGCCATTGTTGTGAAATTGATGGAGTGTAATAAAATAATTATACTTAGCCAGGCGCAAGCTGTATTCACAAAACCTTTCAACTTGAGGGCGCCATCAAATTCTATTTTTTTTAATTTAACAACATTATTTCTGATTAGTTTCAATATCACTGTTGATTATTATAAGGTGATATAGTTTAATAAATTCAATAATAAATGAGCATAAATTCTTTAACTCAGGAAAATGGTATATTATAAGGTTATTATACAGTTCACTGTACAATATGAATTTATATTGTACGAATCAATGCAGGCGACGAGTCCAATACAGGTTTTACCCACAGCATTGACGAGTGCAATAAAAATCCATATTGTACAGTAAATTGTATAATAACTTTATAATATACCAGTTTCCTGAGTTATACCTGAACATTTGATGAAAATAAAACAAAACCGATGAATATTATATGTTCGACTCAACTATAATTATTAAGCTATTGGCATAATTAACAGTTAATATATGATCAATAAAACAGTTGTTAAACGCGTGGATTAACATAACGCAAAAACATTGACGTCACCAAGTTGTATGTTGATGCAAGATAAACCTTCTCTGCCGATAAAGCAAAAGTTATCTTATCCTCGCTTTATTATTTGAAATAATAACTTATATACGGTATCAATGAAACTTTAAAATTAACACCTTTAAGTACAATCCAGATGACAAGTTTGATAATTTAATATTCGTAATAGTTAGTGTTCATTTAGTAAAAAATAACAATTAAGAAACCCAAAGGGAGCGACCGTTATGAACGCTAACTGGCTTAGTGTTAAACTTCATTTGACTGACAGTTTGACGTCAATTGGCTGACTCCGGGCGGAGCTAAGATGATAGCTGAGATGATTGACGTTTTGAATTTGATGTTTACTAAGACTGTTTTAAGCATAGCTCGCGCGGCTTTGTAGTTTATACATGACTCGTTCAGAATTGAATCAAAGGTTGAGTATGTGCAATGCTATTCACGCGTGCGCAGTGATGACGAATTCTTAATAATTGAGAACGAACTTAATGTGTGAATACAGTAAAACGATGTCATTGTTTACTTGTTTGTACTACATGTATGTTTATGATTTTATGTTTGTATACTGATGTGCATTTGGCCTTTTCCATGAAATAAATATTATATTATCATTTTGTCCCTTTTTATTGTTAGAGAATTGAGACAAAATGTGTAGTATGTTCTTGGTATATCAAGTTTTATTGGTGGAGAAGACCTCATAATGAATTTGAGTAGTACCCCCCGTCATTCCACAAGAAACTGGCAAACTTTCTCGCATAAAGTTTTTGGAGCGAGCGGGAGTCGAACGTACAACCTTAGCAGTGAGAGGTAAGTGATCTTGAGACGGCGACTTAGACCACTCGGCCACGGAGAACTCTGGAACAAATCATGTCATAGTCAGGTACTTTGCCCTTCAACGGCTCTTGCTATACTGAGGTGCAAAGAGAGATTGATTGGTTGATTGATTGATTGATTGATTGATTGATTGATTGATTGATTGATTGATTGATTGTATATTTAGCGTCATTTTATGCCATCGAGGGTTAACAGACGATCAGTTAACCTAACCACTGTTTCCTGGGATTAACCAGTACTCGAGCACACCCCATCTCCGCAAGTAACTGATAACTTTCCCACTTGAATCAGTGGTGAGAGACGAATGATAATGAGACGCAATGTCGTATATCAATCATCACGGAGAGCCAATTGGAAACAAGCATCCAAATGTCAAGCGTGCTTTCCTCAGACAGCTCTGTCTTGTTAAGCTTTGTGCATTCGAGTGTGAAATCATACAACTCATATGTTAAATTATTAAAGCGGAGTGTATATATTAATGTACTTGTTGTTTTAAATTTCAAAAACCAATGAAAATTTAAAAAAAAAAATGCAAATAGTGTAATAGAAATACTGTTATTACGATGAATTTTCACCTGTTTAGCTATCAACGAGCAAAATTGTTATATTTGTTTTGCTTTTACAGACAAAAGTAAACAAAAGTGCTCTTATTGGGGGAGCTCTACTGGCGCAGAACATTCCATATAACTTTTAATATACACATACTGTCTATCAAGTGTAAACATATTCTTCACAACGGATCAAAATGAAATCAAAATGAAATCACATGGCCTATATAATACGTCACAAAATATGCTGAATTTTTAAGCGGGAAATCTATTTTAGTCTAACATATGCGCGTAGCATAGATCTCTTTTTAATATATTTTTTTTGGCATGTTTAAATATATATCCTTTTGACAATACGGTGTCAGTCCGTTTGTATAGATATATTGAAAAATAAAATGTTTTTGCCCATTTTCAAATATAAAAAAATCCTGATATATTTCCTTTAAAAAATTGTTTTTACCTATTTTGAGGAAGGCAATATTTGACGGTGCAAGGATCATGATTTAAAAAAAAAAACAATGAAAAAAAAACAGCGGATGTTAGAGTGCACACACAAAGTTTTCGGATGAAGGTCAGTAGGTGATGTTGAGATTTGCACAGTTGAGCAAATACCAAGTACATTAGCCGCGGTGTGGTACGCTTATTTTAAACGTAAATAGTAATAAGGTGTTTGGTTTTCATTAAGCAAAGGATTGTGTTTGTTAATGCATGATTGAATGTATATTAGTCAAGCACTATGGAAAGTCCCATGGAAATGTCACGTGGAGGTCTGAGGACCTCCCCAAGGACATGGAAATGTACACAGCATATGCTCGATTTCTAAACGAACTCGCCAAAATGTAATTCATTTGGATATGTATACTTACTATTGTATTAAAGACGTACCAGTGACATAGTAACATTGTTAATATGTCTCTGATTACACACACGGCCAATTCCGCCATGATCCGAATGACTGAATTGATCAAAAGCACGTATGTATACATGAACAGATCAATTGATTATTATACAAAATAAACATGTAAATTTTCGTTTATAAGAATGTCTCTGTTTTCTTGTTTTGCATGTCTGCAAAAGTGTCAGATGGTAAATATGCACTTTTGCTTTCAATATACAGAAACACTTATATTTATTCCATTTACCTGGATCCTCCACCACGGCTATGTGTGGTGTCCTTGAGCAAGGCACTTTTTCGCATATGCTTCGTACTGGTTCTACCCAGGTAGACTTCGAGCGTGGCTTGCCTAAGTTGTAAAAACTTGTTTTAAAATCGAAGTAAAATAAATCAATTTAAACTAATTTACCTGGATGAATGCCAAGGTGTGATATCGCATGATGTACAAGTGCGAGCACGAGCATTTTTGTTATGATTGAAATAGACCAGTCATTTGTTTCTGCCGTGTTGCGACGAACAGTTTTGTAAACGTTGCCAGTCCACGTGCTACCGAGGCAGCGGAGTTGGTGAGTTATTTGTGTGTGAATTTGTGTGTGGGCGGGTTGTATTTGTTTTGAATGGGGAATGAACAATGGCATATTCAACATTATTACAATTATTATATCATTAATGGAGGAATACACTCCCTATATATTGACAAAAATCTGAGTTGGCCTTACGCCATTAATTACCAAATTTTCTAACATAACGATGAGCAATCGTGAAACATGGGGTATTTCCGTTTCCTCCGTAGAATACACCTCGTGTATAGGTCTAGAATACACCAACGCTATTCGCCTGTGTTACAAGTCTGTGTTCATTCGCGTGAAAGTAACAAATAATGTATCCGTCATTAAGTTGATTATATATGGCGTTGTTATATCGATTTTTTTATTTATACACTCGGCATGGGTCATGTTTATAGGGAAATATAAAATATCAGTCTTGATTAACCATCGTTTATGTTTTCAACGTACATCTATATAAACAGGTGGCATAAAGGGGCCGCCATTTTATTTTATCATGTGACTGAAAGTATTTCCAAAATGGCGCCTTATTATGTCAGAGGTCTATGGCGTAGCATAAAGGCCGAGGTGATCAGATTGAACAATGAGAGGAAAGGTATCATGAGACGGCTCAAACCACCCGACCGCGAAGATCACACTCAAGCTATTAATATCGACCATGCTGATCACACACAAAGCGAAATGACACAGAGCAATGATGATTCGTACAACATAGGCGGATCGAAGAGTTTTGGTGGGTTAAATATCACCATAGCCGAAGACCTACACTGGGGCGTCCAATTATCGAACATCTACAAGAAAGCAAGTTCCACCCTAGGCTTCCTACGTCACCGTCACAACGTCAGGAACTGCCCTCAAGAATGCAGGAAGTTAGCCTACATATCCCTCATCCGCTCAACACTGGAGTACGGATCCTCTATCTGGGACCTACGGTGTTCTGTTTGGACCATCGTACTTTTATTTTTTTCTTCAAACCACGATGCTCAAAACCACGATGATGAAAGTCGAAACTACGATGATGAAAACGCAAAACTACGATGGTGAAAGTCGAAATCACGATGGTGAAAATACGAAACTACGATGATGAAAATACGAAATCACGAAACTAAAATGGTGAAAACGCAATGGAATTTCGCGTTTTCGCCATCGTGGTTTCGACTTTCACCATCGCAGTTTCGACCTTCGATTTTCATCATCGTAGTTTCGACTTTCACCAGCGTGGTTTCGACTTTCACCATCGTACTTTCGGCTTTTACTATCGTGGTTTCGACTTTCACCATCGTAGTTTCGACTTTCGACATCGTAGTTTCGACTTTCATCATCGTAGTTTCGACTTTCACCATCGTGGTTTTGACTTTCACCATCGTAGTTTCGATCTTCGACCTTCGACTTCCTGTCATTTACATGCACATGTTTTATCAACAAGTCATGTCGTCTGATGAAGGTATGCTTTTATAAATATTGATTCAAATACCCGTTGATACATCAACCATCACCATAAATTCTTTGTAGGAGTATCCCCTTTCAAAATATCTTGAGATACAATTGTTGTATTGAGATCGCATTGCATATGCGCAACAGGAAGTCGAAGGTCGAAGATCGAAACTTCGATGGTGCAAGTCGAAACCACGATGATGAAAGTCGAAAGTACGATGGTGAAAATCGAAAGTACGATGATGAAAGTCGAAAGTACGATGGTGAAAGTCGAAAATCGAAACTACGATGATGAAAGTCGAAAGTACGATGATGAAAGTCGAAACTACGATGGTGAAAGTCGAAACTACGATGATGAAAGTCGAAAGTACGATGGTGAAAGTCGAAACCACGGTGGTGAAAGCCGGAACTACGATGATGAAAGTCGAAAGTCGAAACTCAATAGTGAAAGTCGAAACCACGATGGTGAAAACGCGAAATTATATTGCGTTTTCACCATGGTAGTTTCATGATTTCGTGTTTTCATCATCATAGTTTCGTATTTTCACCATCGTGATTTCGACTTTCACCATCGTAGTTTCGACTTTCGTGGTATGGGGTTCAGAAATAAAAATACGATGGTCCAAATGGAACATCGTAGGGACCCCTACTTCTCTAAAGACATTAAAGCCATCGAGAAAATACAGCGACGAACAGCACGCTTCATTAAGAATGACTACAAGTCACGAGACGAGGGTTGCGTAAGCAGCATGTTGCAAGAGCTCGACCTACCAACTCTCCAACAGCGCCGTGAGTTCAACAGGCTGACCTACCTGTTCAAGATCGTGGGGGTATGGTGCCGGCAGTGGACACTTGTGATTTTCTAGTCAGGCAGAAAGCTAAGCGTAAGGTCAAACCGGTTACATTTGCAAACTTTGAAACAAAAAAAACATTTTAGAAAACCAAATTAACAATCATTCGAACTGTTTCGTTATACTAAGTACCAATACAGAACAATATAAGAACTCTTTCTTTGTAAGAACTGTGGTTAAGTGGAACCATCTAGAGGAAAGCATTACCAGCGCCAAGATAGTTGAGGCCTTTAAGACCAACCTCCTGAACTGTTACTTAGCGCGCACACTACCCGTAGTTATATACCAGTATTGTGATATTCTACGTATCATACAGATACAGAGACATATAGAAACATTGAGATATTTTACCGAAAAGGCTGCCATTTAGCAATATTTTGGAAATCATGGGATCGTGCCCCTCCGCTGATTTTTAAGCTTAAATAAAATACCTAATTAATTGCAATACCATCGTCGGATACCCCGAGTGTCATTTCCGAGACCCGATGAACTGAGAGTATCGTAATGAATTACCCTTGGGTATTCGATACGCAACCAATGATATCCGACACGCAGGTCAGCTGATCTTTTTTTTGTTTGGTACATATTAACATCATAATTGTGCATAGCAGGCCTGTTATTGATAGAGTAGAGCCTTATCAAAAGTGGAGGCGTACCGTGGATATTTTGCTAACATGGTGGTGAGGGGTCTTGAATAGGAGGGAATACCAAGGGTAGGGGGTTATCGCCCCCTCCCCCCTCATCCCACACACGCCGAACATATATAGCAGTGTTAAAATAAAAAAAAACAGAACCTCATAAATCCGTAAGCTACAAACACACTATATATATCAGAGGCGTAGCTTGGTTAGGCATAGACTGTTTAGGGAGTTGGTGATGGTATCTGGGGTTGGGTCCTCCCCCAGATGTTTTTTAAATGTACATGACCAATGGTGCATTCTCAGGCTTTGTGTGTATTATTTTCTATGTAAATCATATTTATACGCATTTTTATTTTCTTATTTTTCTGAGATAAAGTGCTGGCCCGCACCTGCAGTGCCTGAATGTAGTACATCGGTGTGTGTAATGTAAACATATTATTGCTGGTGTCTACACTTTTCTCTAAAATAATAAAGAACATTATTTTTTTATTTATGCATGAACAATGTTTTCGCAAGGCTGTGCTAACCTCTGTCTTGAACACCCGATTGTAACAAATGAAAATCATATGGACTGCATTTCCGGCCCATTTATTGACATTCCTAAATAAACTACATTTCATAAGTATTTTTTAAAAAGAAGATAAACATTTTATTAAGTATTTTTTAAAAAGAAGATAAACATTTTATTAAGTATTTTTTAAAAAGAAGATAAACATTTTATTAAGTATTTTTTAAAAAGAAGATAAACATTTTATTAAGTATTTTTTTAAAAAGAAGATAAACATTTTATTAAGTATTTTTTTTAAAAAGAAGATAAACATTTTATTAAGTATTTTTTTTAAAAAGAAGATAAACATTTTATTAAGTATTTGTTAAAAAGAAGATAAACATTTTATTAAGTATTTTTTTAAAAAGAAGATAAACATTTTATTAAGTATTTTTAAAAACAAAACAAAACATTAAAACTTTTTATAAACGTGTTAAAAGATCAATACCCCCTCCCTCCCCCCCCCCCCCCCCCCCCCCCCCCCCGTCTGTTTACCTTTAATATGGGTGTGTGCGCTTTAATTTTTTTATTTTTTATTTTATGTCCCATACAGCAGTATAAAACATACATTACAATATCATATAAGAAGATGTACTTATGTCATTCTAAAATAGAATTATAAGAGACCATATTAACTTATCTAAGAAAACATACATTCAATATATATTACATTATATTTTAAAGGCAGTTTATAATAATATAATACATAATAAAAAATAAAAATTGAACAACGGACGTAAATCTTAATCCCACGTTATATCTTTTTTTAGATATACCGCACAATTTAAAACTGTAAATAAAAATACTTTACTAAAATTTGACAATGAAAAATTGCGCCCGGATACTACCCTAATAAACGCTTATTTAAAAAATGTCTTAAAGAATCATTTATCATATCAAATCAGATTTGTTATGACCTGATTTACAGCTGTTGTTCAATGTTTAACATAAAATTTACTTTAAATGTACACTTAAAAGTGATTTAAACCACACAGCTAGCGATACAAGAAACTAGATCTCCGCTGAAGTATTAAGAAGCAGGTTTTGGCACAAATTTGAATCACATCCGGTCTTTTAAATATATAAACCAGTTTATTCTCATCACTAAATGTACTAAAATTAAGATCTAGTGATATTGCTTTCTCGACTATGTAATGCCGGATATCATTAAACAATGGGCATTTTAACATAACATGTAATTCATTTTCTACTTCATTTGTACAGAAAGAACATACCCTTTCAGCTACTGGAAATCGTTCGAACCTTCCAGTTTCCAAACGAATGGGTGCAATTCCACACCTAAATCTACTAAAAGCTGACATGTGATTTAATACAATGTCATTATTTTTAAACAAACTTACACATATGTGATACCGTTATTTTTTCGGTCAATATCAGACCACTGACTCAGTGATTGTCAATCTGGCGGTTTGAAGTTCGAATTCCGGTTGGCCGGTCCGGCCACAGTCTCTGTCTTGATTGGTCATAAACTTTGCTTTACGACTTGGATTATCCAACATCTAAATGTGCCCAGCTATAAATTTGTGGAGAGTATTTAGTAAAAAATTAAAATAGGTTATCTGCCTTTTAAAATGCGATGGCTCTGTCACTGTTATCAAGGGCGGACTCAGGACTTCGTCGATTTTGGTAAAATAGTCAATATGTGGGAAGGGGTAAGCTTCGGCTAATTAAGTCGGTAACGCGCCTGACTGTCAATCCATGATTCGTTATCTTGATGAACCTTTTTTTTACAGCCATGCATCTCATATCTCTGGTCAGACTCCATGATATTTGGCTATGTACTTTGTTCTACAGATGTGAACCTCCCACCTCAAGTCTCTGTGATTGTCAGTTATAAACCCTGTTCTAGAGCCATGAGCCTCTCACCATTAAATATGTGGGAAATTAATCAGTTAGAAAGTGACTAATGTGTATAGTAACAACTATCCGTCTCCCTCTATCTCTCTTTGTTTTCCTCTCTTCTCTTTATCTCCATTTTTCTGATATCTAACTCTTTTGTTTTCTCCTTCGTTCTTTCTCTGCCTGTCTTGTGATCCCTCACGTCATTAAACTACCTCTATTTCTCTTTTTATGCTCTACCTTCCCTATCGCTTGTTATCACCTACCCCCTCATTAGGCTACACATCTTTCTCTCTAGAACTTTCGTTATCTCTTTTTTTTATTTTCTCATTCCGTCCCTCTCTCTCTCTCTTTTGTTATGTTCTCTTCCCGCTCCTTCTTTATCTACCTCTCTTGATTTTCAATGATTTAAATAGCTTACTATCTCAAACATATGGCATCAAACATGTCTAGGTCTAAGTCACAATTAAAGCGGAGCCCGGGCGGCGTGTGCGATTTCTAGGTATCGACCGGCGTATGGAGGTCGGCGAAAGACCGTGCGATAGGGCGGTCACAGTCACAATTAAAAGTGTCCAGCAAGCTGCCAATAACTTGTAACCTTCTGTGTAGAGCGTGAGTGTATAATCTGATGGATGATGTGATGAGCCGCCATTTATACCCTGCGAGCCCCGATCTCTGGCCGATTCCCGGCCGGCGTCTGAGTGGCGTCTGGGCGATATATGGATTGTCTGGGTTGTCCAAAATTTTGCCCGGCGTCCGCCCGATGTGTGCGATGCCCTGCCGGACATCAGCCAGGCATAGACCGATTTATTGGCGATCAGTTTGCAATGCGAAATGCCGCACCAAGTTTTAAGTCCGAGTTAAAAGTAACTCGATGCCCGCCCGATGCCCAAAAATGACCCGACAGCCGCAAGGAGTCCCGTGGGGCCCCGGCCTAAATGCCTAGAAATCCGTCGCAAACTACTCGCAAACCCATCGCAAGCTAATTGTGACTGGGGTAACGTAGCACTTGTGGCTGACACTAGTAAGTAATTTACAAACAACAGAAATAAAAGAGGTACAAAGATAGAGCCTTGAGGAACTCCGGATTGAATACAAAGCTGTCTAGATGATATTCACGCACTTTTACCACCGTGTTACGACTGAAACCATTTCATAATTGTACTGAAATATATAACAATAGAGTTTAAGTTAATACAGTTGTAACTGTTGTTTTATGGTGTTCATCGTTGCTTTCAATAACTATTCCGTCATATCGCGACGGTGTCTACTTGAGACAGTATTCTAAGCGCTGCCACACCGGAGCACATGCCGCAGACACATAGTATAATACTCCACCCATTCATATTACACTGACACCGGAGCGACCGAACGTAGAACTATCCTCTAATTGCTGAGCGCCAAGAAAGAACGCTTCTAGTACTATTTTTCAAGTCTGGTAATACCTAACCGACCGGGAATCGAATCAACGATCTACCTCATGCGAGGTGGATACTCTACTACTAGACAACGCTGTGGTGCAGTTTATACAGCAATATGTTATGTCAAAAGATTTTCGAAAGTTCAGAAAACACTTCCGATAAGTTTACCAGATTGATTGATTGTTTGAATATTTAGCGTCATTTTTATGCCATCTAAGGCTAACAGGTGATCAGTTAACATAACCACTGTTTCCTGCAATCCTGAAAGGTTGACCGGTACTCAAACACATCACATCTCCGCAAGTAACTGATTACTTTCCAACTTGAATCAGCGTTGAGAGACGAATGATAATGAGACACAATGTCGTATATCAATCAGCACGGACACTGTTGGGATTCCAACTCATGACCCCGGGATTGATAGACAGACGCGTTACCGACTGAGCTAACTGGGCCTGAATCAGTCTTCTCAAGCCAACTATCAATACGATATTTACATGTATATCAGTGTAGTTTGTTATGAGTATTTGTTATGAATCCCACTTTGAGCGTGGTGTAATATACCTATCTAATAAAGGAAATCATGTAACTTGTTTGTTACATGTTTCCCCGAGTATTTTTGATATTGATGGTTATGTGGAGATAGACACATTCATGAAAATGAGCGAAAATCCCGTCACCCGGCTTGATAGTGTTATCTTTCCTTAATAGTTAAAAATCAAATTAAATAAAGTTCAGCATAATTAATATTTGTAGATTCGCCTCTCTTTTTCTCTTTCCTTGTTTCCACATTCACCCCCATTCTCTCCTTTCCCACCCTTTCTTTATCTACGCCTCTTTTTCTCTCTGTTGGTATCTCATTTGTGCTCTTATTTCTCCCTCTGTCTTGTTATCATCCTTCCTCTTGTTTTATCTATCTCACTTTCTCTCATTCGGTCCCTCATTTATTCTTTATTCTTTCTTCCTCTCTTGTTCTATGACTTCCCGCGCCTTCTTTTTTTTTACACATCTCTTTCTCTTTTTTTGTTATCTCATTTGTTTTTCTAATTCCGACCCTCTCCCTTGTTCCCATCCTTCCTTCTCCTACTTTATCTATCTCTCTTTCTATTTTTAGCTCGCCGGGACGAATGTCCAGGAGAGCTTTTGTCATGACCACGGCGTTGTCGTCGTCTGTAGACACACAGAGTAAACTTTTGCGTTTAGTTGCGCTTAAGTTTTGGTGTTTATCTCCAATATCAACCGTTGTATGGGTGGTGAGTTTGATCCCATAGGCGAGCTTTGTTGTTTTCTGACAACTCTTGTTTGTTCTGTCATTCGCTCAATCCCTCTTATTCTCCTAATCCCTCCTTTCTTTATATACATATCTCCCGATAAGTATCTCTGTCTCTCTCCTTTTTAATTTTTTCTATAGTTCTGTTTCTCTGTCTGTCTGTTTGGCTGGCTCTTTTGTGTGGCTAAAATATAGCCACACATGTTCTAAGCACGGCACAAAGACACCACTTAAATACCCATTCATGAGAACATCTGTCTTTCTGTTTCTGTGTTTGTGTGTGTCATTTTGTCTCTCTGTCTTCCTACTCTCTCAGACTGTCCTTATTCATTGCGACTTGCTATTTTTTCTTGCAGACAAAATAAGAGCTAAAAGACTTTTTCACAGACTTCAAGACACGACAGAATTTCTTTGCCCACTTTGCCGTGTCGATAGCATCAATATCCACCTCAAAGATGGCATTGACAAGTGAAATTGAAAGTGGGTCACGTCGTCTTTGCAACAGCAGTATAACGCTCTCACTCCCTTTAAGCAAGCACTATGTAAGTCACATTTCGAAGACCAACAAATGCATTGTCTGCGAGAAGGAATTTAGCAAGTCGTCCGATCTTAAGAGACACAGTTCCATTCATACTGGAGAGAAACCGTTTCAATGCAAAATTTGCAATGCTACATTTACACAGAAATGTAACTTAAAACAGCACGCGGGAATCCATACAGCAGAAAAACCGTTCAAATGTAAAATTTGTGAAAAGTATTTTCGCCTCAGAAAGACCCTCAGAACGCACAGTGCATTGCATACAGGAGAAAAACGTTATTCCTGTGAAATTTGCAATAAACTTTTTACACAATCAGGAAATAGAAAAACACATATGCGAATACACACAGGCGAATTGATTTCTTGCAGTACATGTGCCAAAACGTTTACAAACACGTCTGAGCTAAAGTACCATATGTACACTCATACTGGAGAGATGCCGTTTTGTTGCGACGTTTGCAAAAAACGATTTGTAAAAGAAAGCAAACTAATAAATCATATGCAAATACATAATGAGCCGGAAACCCTCTCAAAATGTAATGTTTGTTTAAAAAAATATTCATTACAAGCCCTTAAAATGCATAAGTATTCTCATTTACAAAAAAAGACGATTCCGTGTTCTGTTTGTAATAAAAAATTTAAATACGAACGGGATTTGACGGACCATATGCGTATACATACAGGAGAAAGGCCATTTTCATGTTCCGTATGTCACACGCGTTTTACCAATGCGTCCAATTGTAAAGAACACATGAGTGTACACGCTTTAGTGAAGACTTTTGCGTGTAAAATATGTGAACAAACATTTAAAAGATCTTCTGGTCTCAAAAGACACCAGCTTTTACATGTGCAACCTGACACGAAGCCGTTTACCTGCACGATTTGTAATAAGACATTTAGGCAGTCTTATTCACTAAAGGAACATACGAGAATCCATACAGGAGTGAAGCCATATGCATGTCAAATATGTAACAAGACATTTGCGAGGTTAAGTTCGGTTAAGAGTCACCAATCTGTACATACAAACAAGAGACCATGCAGTTGCACCATCTGCGGTTCAACATTTAAGCAGAGAAAAACTATGAAACAGCACATTCTCAATTGCCATCCCGAAAAAGTCGGAACGTTTGAAAAGTCATTTGAAAGCATCGACACACCTTTAAGTGGATCTATTACGCCGACCTTGCTCTCCGTCTCAAAAAAGGAGAGAAATTAAATGAATAATATGATAATATGATTTCTCTATTTTAGTGGTACAACTTAACACGCAGTAAGAAAAGTAACAAACGTACGATTAGTCTGTAGTCTTAACACTTTATCTGGATGAGATTGATCAATTGTGATGAGAGTGTCCGTCCAGAATATGTATAACAGATGGATTATAGTATTTGTGGCAGTGTCGGGATATCTGTAACAGATGGATTACAGTGTCTGGATATATATATAACATATGGATTACAGTGTTTGTGACAGTGTCGGGATATCTATAACATATGTATTACAGTGACAGTGTCGTGATTTCGATAACAGATGGATTACTGGATTACAGTGTGTGTGTGTTACAATGCTTGTCACAGTAGCGATATAACTATAACTGATGGATTACAGTGCTTATAGCAGTGTCGAAATGGCTGTTGCAGATGGATTACAGTGATTGTAACAGTGTTGAGAGAGAGATTTGTATATAACTTTTATCTCTTTACAGTATTACATTTTGTGTTGATGAAACCGAACTCAACTTTTTATTTTTAATATGTATATTATTTAATGTCTGTATAATCATGAAAGAGAGCGAGCCTTGAATCTTTTTTCCCGGATGGTGTCTCAATCAACCGTTTTGATACACCGTAAGACTTACGTTTATCAAACCCAGTGTCACCTGTGACGGGATTCAAACTCCGATCGTCCAAGCGACAATCTGTAGATACAATAAAACAATAAAATAAATATTTTTTGGGGAATGCAACTGAAATATTGGATAAGGGGCAATATTATAGGTAGGTAGATAACTGACTAACAATCATATGTTTTATTATAGGCCTTATTATTCTGTTTTCCATCAGATTTATTAAGATATTGTATAGCTTTTGTTTGCGGTATATTTGTTTTGTTGTATGGACTTTTTTCTGACAAATAGGTAATACATGTAGTTTATATTTGTAAGTATAAAGTTTATCTCGACAGTGACGAGTAAGTGTATATATCAGTATGTGGCTTTTGATTTTGAAAAAAATATAACATACATAATGAAGCGTGTATGTAAACGTTGTTGTTTTTTATGTTGTTGTTGTTTCTGTCTTACAGAACCTATTTAGCGTTATAGATATTCCTTCAGTAGAATATGTTTGATGTGATTTTATTTATGTCTATAATGCTTTCAAACTCTACAGAGTTAAACAACGTTTGAATGTATAGAGTACGGTGGTACTGTCGTTGTAACCGCCGTAGTTTCGTTGTTGCGACTGTTTTAATCTAATAAATACGCCGCGATGGACTCCAAAGGGACACCATAGTATAGTAACAACCAGTTCTAACCTCACCTGAGCAACGTTTAATGTGATCTATTCTGATCCCCCCACCCCACTCCCCTCCTTAGCAACATTTACACAGTTAATATATCACCATAATATCCTGGACAATTTTCTGAACCGGCTAAATCAGATAATCAATATCGGAGTTATGGCCCTTGGATTGTTAATATTTTTTTTTGATAGTATGTGCACTCTATTACTCGCAGTTTTCATTTGATCTCCAACATATTTACAAAAAGGCACATAATTAAGAAATCTTTGATGATTTCCTGAACTGGTGAAATAGGCTTAGTATTAAAGAGTTATAGCTCCTGAACTGTCAGGAGTTGTGTTATTTAGTGTTGTGTGCTCTTTAGCACCCACAGTTTCCATTAATTTTGATATTTGCCAAACTTACAAAGTAATTATAGAACTATAATTTTTATATTAGAATTATTATAACTGGTCAAATCGAATAAATATTGTCAGAAGTAAGGCTTTTGGTTCATCAAATAATTGTGTATTTGATATTGTGTATTCTGGCACACGCAGTTTTTAGTTGATTTTAAACACACTTACACAAAAAATCTTGGACAAGTTCTTGAAATGTTTAATGTTTAATGTTATTGCCCTTGAATCACAAAAATGCGTTAATCGATGCTGTGTACACACTAGCACATGCAGTTTTTTTAGCTCCTCTTTTTGAAAAAACAAACAAAACAAAAACAAAACGAAGAGCTATTGTCATGACCCTGAAGTTTACTTTACTGACGATCTAACCAAATTATTTTGATTTTGTAATCATAACATCTTTGATCGAATAATAAGTGTCTGAGTTACAAATAAAAAAATACAAAAATTGCGTTATCTGATGTTGTGTGCGTTCTAACACATGCAGTTTTCATTTGATCTTCATGGGCGGAGATTCGAACTCGTGACCAGAATTAACAGACCCGGCTGTTTATTATTGTGAATTCCATGTATTTTTGTGTAAGAATTGGGTCACTGTTTCTCTCTGTATTGTTTGTGCCTGATTCATCATTTGATTTCATGTTCCTTAATTTGGTTTAGCTAGCAATATCTGATGTTTGTATGGGTATTGGCAGGAAGTGTGCGAAGGTCAGGCGTCCTAACTATATTATTCAGTAGGCTACGTGTCAACATCTTGTAGGCCCTTACTTGCTGAACAGCCCATACTTGATCAAAAGAGCCTAATCAAATGTGAAGCTTATACAAAGCTGGACCGAGAATATTTTGCCAACATGGTGGTGTTGGGTCCCGAATAAGAGGTAATACCGGGGTGGGGGACTTGTCGCCCCCACACTCTGCATATATAAGGCAGTGTTAAAATAAAAGCCAAACACTCATAAACAGCCGTATGCTTCATCGGATTTACTAACACGCTGTATGTATCAGGGGCGTAGCTTGGTTTATTTAAAAGCGAGAGTGTAGAAATCTTTAGGGAGTGGGGTTCAGGGGGACCTCCGCCAGATGTGTATTAATATGTAAATGGCCAACGGTGCATTATCGGGGTTTTTGTGTGTATTTTTTCTATGTAAGGCCTATCAATTACTTATACGTTTTTTATGCCCCCCCACCCCCACCTCCCCATAAAAAAATATTTTGGGGTGGCATTAGTAATCGCAGCGTCCGTCCGTGACTTAATTAATCAGCGTAAGATCCACACCTGTACCTCAAAGGCCAAGGTCACACTTTAAGTTTATTTGACAACATTTGGATCTGTATGAGATTACGTGTTAGGCCTGTAACTTTGTCATTAATACTTGCTAGATAGATAGATATTTTTTTATTTAAGTCTCATCATGGTTAATACACAGTATCTACATTAAATTAAACATTATATTTAACAGTTAGCCATGCCATTCTATAAAGAATTATAAGAGACTATATTACATGTAAAACATATCAATACATATTTTAAACCAATTTGTCACAATAGTTAGCCATGCCATTCTATAAAGAATTATAAGAGACTATATTACATGTAAAACATATCAATGCATATTTTAAACCAATTTGTCACAATTAATAATACTTGTTGTTTATATATTTACTGATAACCTTAGACTAGCAAACATACTTGCAGAATAGCACATATAACACACCACGTTTTAACATATATATACACAGTAAAAAATGAGAGGCCGGTGCTTATCTTGACATATTGTCTAAAATGTTATTAAAATTATATAAGATTACGATGTGAGGAGGAAAGGAAATGCTAACGCATCTGCTACTTAAAGCTTAAAAAATATTTTAAAATATCGAATATCATTCTAGATCAGATCTAGAATGAACTGATTAGCACCGACTTCTCACTACAATGTTAAAATGCTTCATATGTCTAAATCAACTATTACATTATTTATATACAACTATATAAAATATTTCTTCTTCTCTCTAAAATCATAAAACAGGTTTTGGCACTTAGTTTCACAACACTTTGGTTCGATAGTATATAGCATAGTTTATCATTATCGCTACACGAATTAAATTCCTCAAAAACACTTACAATTTCTGTCAATAACTCTGATCGAATGGTATCATACAAAGGACACTTTAGTAACACATGCATCTCATTTTCAACTTCATCTTTACAATGAAAGCATACTCGATCATTTACACTCAACTGTCTATATCTTCCAGTTTCTATGGCTATTGGAGCAGTGCTCCAATTTATTTGCTATAAATGATCACATAACATGACGGCGTGTCGCGTGTAACATGCAGACTTTAACTTCAAAGGTCAAGGTCACAATTTAATTTTGTTTGATGACACTATCAGTCTGCTTGAGATTTCGTGTCTAGTCTGTAACTTTGTCACCTATGGATAAATTTCAAAAACAGTTGACTCAATTCATCAGCATGACATGATGACATGTCGCGCGTAAGACCCACACCTGTACCTCAAAGGTGAAGGTCACACTTTGAGTTTGTTTGACAACACTTTGAGTTTGTGTGACATTTCGTGTCCGGCCAGTAACTTTGTCATGCAAACATTTTTTTATGAAAACTTGTTACAAATGATCACCATGCCATGACGGCGTGTCGCGCGTAACACCAAGACTCCCACTTCAAAGGTCAAGGGCACAATTTAATTTTATGTGATGACACTATCAGTCTGCTTGAGATTTCGTGTCTGGTCTGTAACTTTGTCACCTATAGATAAATTTCACAAAATGCTTGACTCATTTCATCAGCATGACATGGTGACATGTCGCGCGTAAGACCCACACCTGTACCTCAAAGGTGAAGGCCACACTTTGAGTTTGTTTGACAACACTTTGTGATTGTGTGAGATTTCGTATCCGACCTGTAACTTTGTCATGCAAAGATATATTTGTTTTATAAAAACTTGCTACAAATGATCAACGTAGCATGACGACGTATCGCGCGTAACACCCAGACTCAAACTTCAAAGGTCAAAGTCACAATTTAACTTTGTTTGATGACACTATCAGTCTGCTTGAGATTTTGTGTCTGGTCTGTAACTTTGTCATCTATGGATAAATTTCAAAAACACTTGACTCAATTCATCAGCATGACATGATGACATATCGCGCGTAAGACCCACACCTGTACTTCAAAGGTGACGGTTTCACTTTGAGTTTGTTTGACAACACTTTGAGTTTATGTGACATTTCTAGTCCGGCCTGTAACTTTGTCATGCAAAGATATTTTTTTATAAAAAACTTGCTACAAATGATCAACATAGCATGACGACGTATCGCGCGTAACACCCAGACTCCAACTTCAAAGGTCAAGGTCACAATATAACTTTGTTTGATGACATTATCAGACTGCTTGAGATTCTGTGTCTGGTCTGTAACTTTGTCACCTATGGATAAATTTCAAAAACACTTTGCGATGAACATGACATGATGAAGTGTCGTGTGTAAGACCCAGAACATTTCCTTAAATGTCAAGGTCACACTTTCAGTTTGTTTGATATTTTGTGTCTGGTCTGTAACTATGTCTTTAACTTTGCTCAATTGATCAAGATGATATGACGATGTGTCGCGCGTAAGACCAAGATCCGTACCACATCGCTACCTATTATAAAAGATATCGTTATTTTTTTTTTTTTGGGGGGGGGGGGGGGGGGGGGGGGAGCATGCAACACTTACCAGTGACATTTCTTGTTATTTTTATTATTATTTTTCTGAGAAAAAGTGAGGCCTAGGCCTACAGTCAGTGCTTACGTGTAGCTACAATGTACTTCGGTGTATACTGTACACACACTGTACTCTGGTGTCTACCATCTTCTCTAAAACAGCAATGTGGCAAAGTGTTGTTTTATTATAAGTAAGTCAATTTATGTTTACTAAATTTATTTGTATCAAACAACTCAAAACAACCCAGGTTCATTCTTATAGTAAAAAATTACACAATTGAATTTCTAACATTCATAAAATATTTTAATTCATGTTGTTTGATTATAAAACTGACACAACTCGTCTAGTGTAGTTAACTTCCGTTTGTAGAATAAAACGTCTCAATTGGCTTGTATGACACGGTGCAATTTACACGTAACCAATATTTTAAAATAAAGCACACCACAGTTATCTAATATGTGGATCAAACGCTGATTCGATACACACACAAAAGGAATCGTGATTGGTTGTCACCTCCTGACGTGAAATTGCCCATGGGTAGAGCGTTCATAGTTAATCTGCTGATTGTCGCCAAAATATACGTACATGTGGTTGGATCCAGGTTGGATGTAATATATTCTCAATGTTCAAATTCTGACAGATGTCGACAAGGACAGTTTGGTACAGGATTTCTGCGTCATTTGAATGCTTTTCCAATATGGTTCTAGATGTGTCTGGTATGGATATATAAGCTATTACTCTGAATTGATTCATTATATATGTGTGGCTATGAATGGAATGCATTTAGTTGGTAAGTTATATTAGTTTTATCTATTAGATCGTTGTAAGTGTTGTTATTATTCAACAATTTGATTTTTTATCTAAATTTTGATTGAAGTCCACACCATCAAAATAGTATGTCTATAAAGTCTTGTGTTCTCTTTTGGGTTTTGTTTTCACAGTTGGCAGTGGTTTAACTATCGCTATGTGCTATCGCTGCTGTGTTTGCGTCCCCACAAACTTTACAAACAGTAAAACCTAAAATGCTGCGGCCTCTGTCGGTTTCTACTTATCTGTATCTACTGTTAGCAACAGTAACATGGGCGTAGGAGCGTTTCAATTATGGGGAAGCGGGCGACCTGATGAGAGAGAAAAATATGGGGGAGGGGGCAACCTGAACATTTGAGGGACCCGGGTTCCCCTGGCACCCCGGCTACTACGCCTATGAGTAACATAGAACTACCCTCGTCTATATCTCCAAGCTCTCTGTCTTACTATATTCCAAACTAGCTCTTCCGCACATTCGATACCCCTGTACTGGTCAATGGGGCGTCCATCCTATATGGTAGACTCTAAGGGGGTATTAATATCATCTTACTGTATGCGCTGGTATACTGTACACTTATCCTAATAGAATGAAGGTAAATTCTAGTTTAGTATCCCGTATTGCTTCCCTTAGACTCAAAAACGGAAACGAATAAGGAATGCTTTAGGAACTTATGCATGTGTTTTCCAATCAGTCGACTCAGTAAGCGCCGGTAATAGGAATATTTCATTTTATTAGACCGTACCGGAAATTGAGTAAATAACAACAAGGAGAAATTGTCAGCCAAAAACAGTTATTTTATTATTAGGCAGTGTTTTTTTTTTTAATGTCGGTAAGAGATAGCGTTACGGTTATTTTACACCGATTACTATACGCATGGGTGATGACATGCTATCGAATGCCGTTTTCCGGTTGTCGATTGTCTGACATGCATTCGAATAAAGAAGAGGCTAATTATCAAGTGCCTCAAGGGAAGAGGCTAATTATCAAGAAGGTTCCCTGTCACTGCGCATGATCAATATTTTTTTCAT
Organism: Panopea generosa; assembly: GCA_029582155.1. NCBI lineage: Eukaryota > Metazoa > Mollusca > Bivalvia > Adapedonta > Hiatellidae > Panopea > Panopea generosa. The sequence goes on from CM055907.1 coordinate 62,283,295, forward strand.
ATTCGCAATATCTCTGCAATTATGAAAAACCAAAACCTCCATTTTTGGAGAGTATTGAACCTCCAACCTTATTGAATTTTTTATTAGATTTTTTTTACATTGTGAAGGAGAAATAATATTTTTGACGAATACATATTATATTTTTCTACATTGTGAAGGAGAAATAACATTTAGACATTGATTTGTAGGTGTTTTTTCGCTCAGAGCTCTGTAAATATCATAATTATAATGTGACTTGAAATTAGGTTTTATATACAGTATACCTAATACCGCGATATACATATTACGCCGTATAAAAACAATCTGGGCAGACATGTGAAAAGCTCCAACTTCTGCCGTTAGCGTCGGCATTTGTTTGCATTTCGTGTCGGCAACTGTTTATTACTCGGCATACTTGAGTAACCTTATTACTGTTTATTATTGACGCCATTCTTTACATGGTTGAAAAAAGTTAAACTTGCAGTATTAGGTATGACGAGTATACTTATGTTTTTATGATTATTATCTGTTTGTGGGTGGGGTGCATTTTAATGCGGTGTATTATTTCGATGTTTTTGCTTTTTTAATTCTTATAATGGCAGTTTCATATACATGTTTTTATGTGTGGGTGGGGGGGATGTAATGAAAGGATGTAAGTTATATCGATTTAATAAATGATCGAACGATGAAGTACAAATTACGGTAAGCACAATTGGTATAATAACAATGCACATATTCACTTATTTACTCTAATAGACTAGTTTTCATCTGCATAGTTGTTTCGAACATTTAGCATCATATAAAATTTATTTTACAATTTAAATTTAGAGTTATCTCCCTTGTAGTAAATAATTGACATTTTGGAAACTGCGAGGAAACAGTGTTTGAAGTGTTACTAGTATAAGATGGCAACATGCAATTAATTAATACAGTTAGCAGATTTGCTGATAAATTTGTTGTTTTAAACTTAATTGTTTTACCGACAATATTCACATGTTGAGTACGGTTATCATCTTTCGACATTAAATGGCGATAAAACAGCACACGAAGGATTCATTATTTGGCATATTAATCATAATACAATACGATTTCTTGATGGTAATAATTTTTTTTTCTCAAAGAAAAGTTAAGCCCATAATGAATTAGTTGTTATATTATCATCACCGCCCGCACATAAAAAGAAAAATAATAAAAAAAATAATTTTTTATTAAAAAAACATCAAAATTTTAAAAATGAAATTATAAAGTTAAAAATCCACCTTCCCCGTTTTTAAGAAAAACTAGGATGATAATCAAGCAATTAATTTATAATGACCTTATATAGATATGTACATATTCATCTCGAATATCTGTAATAACAAAAAAGCACCAAAAAAAAAAAAATATTCGTCCCCTTTTTGTATTTTTTAAATGAAAATAAACATCCGATTTTAGGGCATTCCATTTAAAATAATTAATTGAATATTGATCAAAATTAAAGTATAACGTTAAAAAACATTTTCTCTGAAAGTTAAATGCCTAGACCTTAGATAGTTTACATGTAGCATCTGTTGTCAGTAGAGCGATTAAGGTCCTCTTGGTTTTTTTTTTAGTATTTGTTTTATAGACATTGGACATCAATCTAAGTAAAATACCCCCGCGGTACGGAATTTTGACGAATACGTCTTCTTGTTTAATTTTCAATGGTAGGTATATAAGAATTTTCTTACTTTTGTTAAGAAAAAACGGTGTTTTGTTATCAATCTCTTTTTATTGTTTTCATTTAAAGCCGGGCTTCATACAAAAGGCATAACTCTGCTTATTCTGTCATGATTGAGCTTTGCACCAGTTGATCACCGTCCAAAATGACAATATGAGACCGAGACTACTTTTTATTCCTAGAATTTCATTCTTTCATATATTTGATATAATCTAGCGTAAACAAATCAAACAATAAAAATGTATTGTTGACATTGCATAATGTAATTTTTAAACAATATTGCATAAGATAGAATAAACGCTACAAGCTTATCATTCAAATTAGGACGGCATATCATGTTTATTAAAGACTATTCCCTTAACTTTTAACAAAGCATGCATCAACAACTTAGATAAACAAGACAAGAGAAAAAAACCCGTTTAAGCTTATGTTGGGTTCTTATGGTATGTTCTTCAATTATATTTTCTGGTATAAATATGCTCGATCATTTAAGAGCTTGAGATTTTTTTTTCTGGTTGGACTCTTTCAATCATAATTAAGTAGAAAACTTATTGATCCACTTTGCATTTTAATACAATTAAAATATATTTCTTCTTACAATAATTTATTGAGTCTTTAATTGTATTTCATACAAGCCAATCCAAGATTTAGGAGGTCTATAAAGTATATACATAGATTCTAATAAAATAATCTAAATCCATTTTTTGACAAAAGGGCACATTTTCTTAAATAAACGAAAACACCACCACTCTGTTAGATAGTCCTATCTTTCATTTCAAAATTAAAAACAAAAATGAAATTACAGAAAGTTCAGCATCAGTAAAATATGTAGATTCACCTCTTTTTGTCTCTTTCCTTGTTTCAACATTTCCTCCCTCTCTATTGTTCTCCCATTTCAGCACTTCTTTACACACATCTCTTTTTCTCTCTATTGTTCTCCCATTTCAGCACTTCTTTACACACATCTCTTTTTCTCTCTGCTGTTCTCTTAATACTCCCTCTGCATTGTTTTATTCATCCCTCCTGTGTTATCTTTCTATCTTTCATTTTGGTCTCGTTTTGTTTCTCATTCTCTCTTGTTCTCCGACTTTCCTTGCATTCTTTATCTACATCATTCTTCCTTTTTTGTTCTCTCATCTGCCTGCCTGCCTGCCTGCCTGCCTGCCTGCCTGCCTGCCTGCCTGTCTGTCTGTCTGTCTGTCTGTCTGTCTGTCTGTCTGTCTGTCTGTCTGTCTGTCTGTCTGTCTGTCTGTCTGTCTGTCTGTCTGTCTGTCTGTCTGTCTGTCTGTCTGTCCGGGGTACATTGTGGGTTGCGTTGTGAGTACAGAATGGCATTGTGGGGTGCGTTGGACTTGTGTATGTAAAAAACATCAATCCAAAAGTCCCATATAAAATGGAATTGTGGTGTTAATTCCATTTTTTTTTCATTTTTTACACATTTTTCATTTACTTTTAATTTACCAATTTTTATTCTTTTTTAGTGTCATTAGGGTTGGATCTCATGGTTTGTGAGATAAAGGTTAGAAAGAAAATAGGTTTTGTTTTGTTTTATAAAAAAAAGATGTTTTTATAACAGATAAAAACCTACACCTATAACATTCCTCTCATAAGTCCATCCGTCTGTCTGTCTGAGACTGTCCTCTTTCATTGCATCTTGTTATTTTTTTCTTGCAGAAAAAATAACAGTATAAAACTTCAACTCACGGCAGAAATATTTCATCCGGTGTGCTGTGTTGATAGCATCCTTTCTCACAACAAAGATGTCAGTGACAAGTGAAATTGAAAGTGGGTCCTGTCTTCTTCACAACAGCAGTATAACGCCCTCACTCCCTTTTAGTGAACACAAGGTAGCACACACTTTGAAGATCTACAAATGCGTTGTCTGCGAGAAGGAATTTAGCAAGGCATCCTATCTTAAGAGACACAGTTCCATTCACACTGGAGAGAAACCGTTCCAATGCCTAATCTGTAAAAAATATTTTCGACAAAAAAATAAACTCAAATCGCATAGTACAATACATACAGGAGAAAAACGTTATTCATGTGAAATTTGCAACAAACGGTTTGCACAATCAGGAAATTGGAAGGCACATATGCGAATACACACAGGTGAAGTGTTTTCTTGCAGGACATGTGCCAAAACGTTTACAAACTCTTCTGAGCTAAAGTACCATATGTACATACATACTGGGGAGAAGCCGTTTGGTTGCGACATTTGTAATAAACGATTTGTAAGGGAAAGCAAACTAAAGTATCATATGCAAATACATACTGAGCCGGAGACCCGCTCAAAGTGTAATATTTGTTTCAAAGAATATTCACTACAAGCCCTTAAAAGGCATAAGTATTACCATTTACAAAATAAGACGATTCCGTGTTCTGTATGTGATAAAAAATTTAAATATGAACGGGAGTTGACGGCACATATGCGTATACATACCGGAGAACAACCATTTTCATGTACCGTGTGTGAAAAGCGTTTTACCCATGCATCCAGTTGTAAAGAACACATGAGTGTCCACGCTTTAATGAAAGCTTTTGCTTGTAAAATATGTGAACAAACATTTTCAAGATCTTCTGGTCTCAAAAGACACCAGCTTTTACATAAACAATTGGACACGAAGCCGTTTGCTTGCACGGTTTGTAATAAGACATTCAGGCAGTCTTATTCACTAAAGGAACATACGAGAGTCCATACAGGAGTGAAACCATATGAATGTCAAATATGTGACAAGAGATTTGCGAGGTTAAGTTCAGTTAAGAGTCACCAATTTGTACATACAGATAAGAGACCATGTAATTGCACTATCTGTGGTTCAACTTTTAAGCAGAGAACAACTTTGAAACAACACATACGCAATTGCCATCCCGAAAAAAGTCGGAAAAATCATTTGAAAGCATCGACACTCCTTTAAGTGGATCTATTACGCCGACCTTGCTCATCGTCTCCTAAAAAGAAAGGGATTAAATGAATAATATATTAGTTTGATCTGTCTGTTTAAGTGGTACAACATAACAACATTGTCTTAAAGGTGTATGTCAGAACTTGTGACTGTGTTGGGATATCTATTACAGATGGATAACAGAGTTTGTGACAGTGTTAGGATATCTATAACAGAAAAAAACTGAAACGGATTACAGTGTTTGTGACACTGTCGGGACATCTATAACAGATGGATGACAGAGTTCGTGACTGTTTTGGGATATCTATAACAGATGGATCACAGTGCTTGTGACAGTGTCGGGATATCTATAACAGATGGATTACAGAGTTTGTGACAGTGTTTGGATATCTATAACAGATGGATTACAGAGTTTGTGACAGTGTTTGGATATCTATAACAGATGTATTACAGAGTTTGTGACAGTTTTAGGATATCTATAACAGATGAATTACAGTGTTTGTGACAATGTTAAGATATCTATAACAGATTTACAGTGTTTGTGATAGTGCTAGGATATGTATTACATATGGATTACAGAGTTTGTGACAGTGTTAGGATATTTCATATGGATTACAGAGTTAGTGACAGTATTGGGATATCTATAACAGATTTATTATAGTGTTTGTGACAGTGTTGAGAGAGAGAGAGAGAGAGGTTGTATCTGTGTTTATGAGAGAGAGAGTTTCATATAATCTTTAACCCAGATTATTTAATATATTTTTTAATGTGTTTGATAATTAGTTGTATTTGTACATTGTTAATTGGCCTATACTATTTCCAGTTTTACTTTTTGTGTTGGTTAAACCCAATTCAACTTCCTTTTAAACGTAGAGGTAATCCTCTGCTGACTAGGGAGCATATGTCACCTTGTGACAGTGTTAACATTGATAATCAACTTATTTTTATTCAAACAGTATATCTGTTTGCTTTAATATAATTTTCTTTTTCCATTTAGGCTCAGGCGGAAGAGTACCCATCTCAAATTTGGATGGTGGTGGGTTCGGTCCCTGACCAGGTCATATGATATACTTGGTGCTCTGGATATATAGTTCTATATCTGGTCAGCCCGGTGTCAGTATAATATGACTGGTTGGGGTATACTATCGTGTGTCTACGGCATGATACTCCAGTACTTGATTTTTGGCACATGTGCATATTTTATATTTCCCATCGAGTATTAGAGAAATCTGTTTCACCGATATATAGATCAGTGCAATTAACACATTTCCTGATAATCTCAAAACAGCTGGGCTTTATCCTAAATGTTAACGTTACCGGACATGATGCTCAACTGTTCTAGGTTATCTGGAAATTTGTAGGTTGCACTTGATTATATATCAGTGAAATAGATTCACCTTATACCCAGACAGTCGGCAGAAACTATAAAATTTAAACATTTACCACATGTGGTGTGCGTAATGTACTTTTGATATGTCTCTGATGAAATCTAAAATCATTGTATTGATAGTTTGTTAAATCAGGACGATTTTTTTTTCGATAAAGCCAGTGAATTTAACACATATTGAGGCCGTCCTTAAAATATAAATTGTTTGCCATGCTCCTACCTACTCACTAAAAACTGCTGCTAACCAAACTTTTTAATTGACTTTCAAAGCATTTTTTTTTTTCATGAGGCCATCTTGAAACAAATATTAGTTTGCTGTGCTCCGATCCGGTATTTTTCATGTGGGTTGGTAGGTAGCTTTTTTTTTTGGCCAAATATTGATTTTGCATAGTCATTTTAAAGAAAAATGTACAGAAATCTTAATCTTTTATGACCTCATGGATGAACAAAAATTTTTCTTTCATCCATCGAGATCATAAAGAAATGTGAAAGGGAACCTTTAAAACACATACAAGATAATTTCAGATACTAACTCACCATAGGTCACAGACTTTCATTTAACTACCATTTTCTAGTCACTTTCAGAGATCTTTTTTAAAAACGTACCTTTTCTAGTCTTTGTGAGAAAAACATTTAATCTAGTCGCATAAATATAGAAATTGATATAATAAAGTAGAATAAAGGTTTTTTGATCAAATTTTGTTTGTTAACTATCACCCCATATCAAAAAGATATACCACAGTGCACGTGGAGGTAGAGGTAGTGGTAGAGGCATATACAACAAAGATTTACAATATTCTTTCTTAATTTATCGAACATTTAATCAAACCATGAGGCAAACATGACACTATTGCTATATCTTAAATAATAAATACAGCAAATACCTACATGAAGAACAAAAATACTTACCCTGTTTTTTATTCATGCCACCAGAAACACAACTATTTTGTATTATGGCCTAAGAAAGAGTTTAATCAGAGTAATCACTCAAAATTCCATCGCCTTCAACTATAGTACAATACTGCCAACACCTACCCTACATTCACCAATTACTACACTTTCATCATCAACCCTACTACCACCTCTACCCCACTACGTTATGTATTAACACACAATCACCATCTACAATACCATCACCAACTATCCTACATTCACCAATTACTCTACTTTCATCATCAACTCTACTACCACCTCTACCCCACTACATTATGTACTAACTCAATGACCACCCACAATACCGTCACAACATACCCTATCTTCACCAATTACTATACTTTCATCATCAATCCTACTACCACCACTACCCAACTACATTATGTACTAACACAATCGCCACCCACAATACCGTCACCACCTATCTTATCTTCACCAATTACTCTACTTTCATCATCAACCCTACTACCACCTCTACCCCATTACATTATGTACTAACACAATCACCACCCACAATACCGTCACCACCTATCCTACCATCACCAGTTATTTTACTTTCATCATCAACCCTACCACCACCCCTACCCAACTGCATTATGTACTAACACAATCACCACCCACAATACCGTCACCGCCTATCCTACCTTCACCAATTACTATACTTTCATCTTCAACCCTACTACCACCCCTACCCAACTACATTATGTACTAACACAATCACCACCCACAATACCGTCACCACCTATCCTACCATCACCAGTTATTTTACTTTCATCATCAACTCTACTACCACCCCCTCCCCAGACAAAATTATGTATTAACACAATCACCACCCAAAATACCGTCACCACCTATCCTACCTTCACCAATTACTCTACTTTAATCATCAACCGTACTACAACCTCTACCACTACATTATGTACTAACACAATCACCACCCACTATACCTTCACCACTTATCCTACCTTCACCAATTACTCTACTTTCATCAACAACCCTTCTATCACCCCTACCCAACTACATTATGTACTAACACAATCACCACCCACAATACCGTCGCCACATATCCTACCTTCACCAATTACTTTACTTTCATCATCAACCCTACTACCACCACTACCCAACTACACTATGTACTAACACAATCACCACCCACAATACCGTCAACACCTATCCTACCTTCACCAGTTACTTTACTTTCATCATCAACTCTACTACCACCCCCTCCCAAGACAACATTATGTATGAACACAATCACCACCCACAATACCGTCACCACCTATCCTACCTTCACCAATTACTTTACTTTCATCATCAACCCTACTACCACCCCTACCCAACTACATAATGTACTAACACAATCACCACCCACAATACCGTCACCACCTATCCTACCTTCACCAGTTACTTTACTTTCATCATCAACTCTACTACCACCCCCTCCCCAGACAACATTATGTATGAACACAATCACCACCCACAATACCGTCACCACCTATTCTACCTTCATCAATTACTTTACTTTCATCATCAACCCTATTACCACCCCTATCCAACTACATTATGTACTAACACAATCACCACCCACAATACCATCACCACCTATCCTACCTTCACCAATTACTATACTTTCATCATCAACCCTACTACCACCCCTACCCAACTACATAATGTACTAACACAATCACCACCCACAATACCGTCACCACCTATCATACCTTCACCAATTACTTTACTTTCATCATCAACCCTACTACCACCCCTACCCTACTACATTATGTACTAACACAATCACCACAGACAATACCGTCACCGCCTATCCTACCTTCACCAGTTACTTTACTTTCATCATCAACTCTACTACCACACCCTCCCCAGACAACATTATGTATTAACACAATCACCACCCACAATACCGTCACCACCTATCCTACCTTCACCAATTACTATACTTTCATCATCAACCCTACTACCACCCCTACCCAACTACATAATGTACTAACACAATCACCACCCACAATACCGTCACCACCTATCATACCTTCACCAATTACTTTACTTTCATCATCAACCCTACTACAACCCCTACCCTACTACATTATGTACTAACACAATCACCACCCACAATACCGTAACCACCTATCCTACCTTCACCAATTACTCTACTTTCATCATAAATCCTACTACAACCTCTACCACTACATTATGTACTAACACAATCACCACCCACAATACCGTCACCACCTATCCTACCTTCATCAATTACTTTACTTTCATCATCAACCCTATTACCACCCCTACCCAACTACATTATGTACTAACACAATCACCACCCACAATACCATCACCACCTATCCTACCTTTACCAATTATTATACTTTCATCATCAACCCTACTACCACCCCTACCCAACTACATAATGTACTAACACAATCACCACCCACAATACCGTCACCACCTATCATACCTTCACCAATTACTTTACTTTCATCATCAACCCTACTACCACCCCTACCCAACTACATTATGTACTAACACAATCACCACCCACAATACCATCACCACCTATCATACCTTCACCAATTACTCTACTTTCATCATCAACCCTACTACAACCTCTACCACTACATTATGTACTAACACAATCACCACCCACAATACCGTCACCACCTATCATACCTTCACCAATTACTCTACTTTCATCATCAACCCTACTACAACCTCTACCACTACATTATGTACTAACACAATCACCACCCACAATACCGTCACCACCTATCCTACCTTCACCAATTACTTTACTTTCATCTTCAACCCTACTACCACCCCTACCCAACTACATTATGTACTAACACAATCACCACCAACAATACCGTCACCGCCTCTCCTACCTTCACCAATTACTTTACTTTCATCATCAACCCTACTACCACCCCTACCCAACTACATTATGTACTAACACAATCACCACCCAAAATACCATCACCACCTATCCTACCTTCACCAATTACTATACTTTCATCTTCAACCCTACTACCACCCCTACCCAACTACATAATGTACTAACACAATCACCACCCACAATACCGTCACCACCTATCCTACCTTCACCAATTACTTTACTTTTATCATCAACCCTACTACCACCCCTACCCTACTACATTATGTACTAACACAATCACCACCCACAATACTGTCACCGCCTATCCTACCTTCACCAATTACTTTACTTTCATCATCAACCCTACTACCACCCCTACCCAACTACATTATGTACTAACACAATCACCACCTACAATACCATCACCACCTATCTTACCTTCACCAATTACTTTACTTTCATCTTCAACCCTACTACCACCCCTACCCAACTACATAATGTACTAACACAATCACCACCCACAATACCATCACCACCTATCCTACATTCACCAATTACTATACTTTCATCTTCAACCCTACTACCACCCCTACCCAACTACATAATGTACTAACACAATCACCACAAACAATACCTTCACCACCTATCCAACCTTCACCAATTACTTTACTTTTATCATCAACCCTACTACCACCCCCTCCAAAGACAACATTATGTATTCACACAATCACCACCCACAAAACCGTCACCACCTATCCTACCTTCATCAATTACTTTACTTTCATCATCAACCCTGTTACCACCCCTACCCAACTACATTATGTTCTAACACAATCACGACCCACAATACCATCACCACCTATCCTACCTTCACCAATTACTATACTTTCATCATCAACCCTACTACCACCCCTACCCAACGAAATAATGTACTAACACAATCACCACCCACAATACCGTCACCACCTATCATACCTTCACCAATTACTTTACTTTCATCATCAACCCTACTACCACCCCTACCCTACTACATTATGTACTAACACAATCACCACCCACAATACCGTCACCACCTATCCTACCTTCACCATTTACTTTACTTTCATCATCAACTCTATTACCACCCATACCCAACTACATAATGTACTAACACAATCACCACCCACAATACCATCACGACATATCATACCTTCACCAATTACTTTACTTTCATCATCAACCCTACTACCACCCCTACCCTACTACATTATTTACTAACACAATCCCCACCCACAATACCGTCACCACCTATCCTACCTTCATCAATTACTTTACTTTCATCATCAACCCTATTACCACCCCTACCCAACTACATAATGTACTAACACAATCACCACCCACAATACCGTCACCACCTATCATACCTTCACAAATTACTATACTTTCATCATCAACCCTACTACCACCCCTACCCAACTACATAATGTACTAACACAATCACCACCCACAATACCGTCACCACCTATCATACCTTCATCAATTACTTTACTTTCATCATCAACCCTACTACCACCCCTACCCTACTACATTATGTACTAACACAATCACCACCCACAATACCGTCACCACCTATCCTACCTTCATCAATTACTTTACTTTCATCAACAACCCTATTACCACCCCTACCCAACTACATTATGTACTAACACAATCACCACCCACAATATCATCACCACCTATCCTACCTTCACCAATTACTCTACTTTCATCATCAACCCTACTACAACCTCTACCACTACATTATGTACTAACACAATCACCACCCACAATACCGTCACCACCTATCATACCTTCACTAATTACTCTACTTTCATCATCAACCCTACTACAACCTCTACCACTACATTATGTACTAACATAATCACCACCCACAATACCGTCACCACCTATCATACCTTCACGAATTACTCTACTTTCATCATCAACCCTACTACAACCTCTACCACTACATTATGTACTAACACAATCACCACCCACAATACCGTCACCACCTATCCTACCTTCACCAATTACTTTACTTTCATCTTCAACCTTACTACCACCCCTACCCAACTACATTATGTACTAACACAATCACCACCCATAATACCGTCACCGCCTCTCCTACCTTCACCAATTACTTTACTTCCATCATCAACCCTACTACCATCCCTACCCAACTACATTATGTACTAACACAATCACCACCCACAATACCGTCACCGCCTCTCCTTCCTTCACCAATTACTTTACTTTCATCATCAACCCTACTACCACCCTTACCCAACTACATTATGTACTAACACAATCACCACCCACAATACCATCACCACCTATCCTACCTTCACCAATTACTATACTTTCATCTTCAACCCTACTACCACCCCTACCCAACTATATAATGTACTAACACAATCACCACCCACAATACCGTCACCACCTATCCTACCTTCACCAATTACTTTACTTTTATCATCAACCCTACTACCACCCCTACCCTACTACATTATGTACTAACACAATCACCACCCACAATACCGTCACCGCCTATCCTACCTTCACCAATTACTTTACTTTCATCATCAACCCTACTATCACCCCTACCCAACTACATTATGTACTAACACAATCACCACCCACAATACCGTCACCACCTATCCTACCTTCACCAATTACTATACTTTCATCTTCAACCCTTCTACCACCCCTACCCAACTACATAATGTACTAACACAATCACCACCCACAATACCGTCACCATCTATCCTACCTTCACCAATTACTTTACTTTTATCATCAACCCTACTACCACCCCTACCCTACTACATTATGTACTAACAGAATCACCACCCACAATACCGTCACCACCTATCCTACCTTCACCAATTACTTTACTTTCATCTTGAACCCTACTAACACCCCTACCCTACTACATAATGTACTAACACAATCACCACCCTCAATACCGTCACCACCTATCCTACCTTCACCAATTACTTTACTTTTATCATCAACCCTACTACCACCCCTACCCAACTACATTATGTACTAACACAATCACCACCCACAATACCGTCACCACCTATCCTACCTTCACCAATTACTTTACTTTCATCTTCAACCCTACTACCACCCCTACCCAACTAAATAATGTACTAACACAATCACCACCCACAATACCGTCACCACCTATCATACCTTCACCAATTACTTTACTTTCATCATCAACCCTACTACCACCCCTACCCTACTGCATTATATACTAACACAATCACCACCCACAATACCGTCACCACCTATCCTACCTTCACCAGTTACTTTACTTTCATCATCAACTCTATTACCACCCATACCCAACTACATAATGTACTAACACAATCACCACCCACAATACCATCACCACATATCATACCTTCACCAATTACTTTACTTTCATCATCAACCCTACTACCACCCCTACCCTACTACATTATTTACTAACACAATCCCCACCCACAATACCGTCACCACCTATCCTACCTTCATCAATTACTTTACTTTCATCATCAACCCTATTACCACCCCTACCCAACTACATAATGTACTAACACAATCACCACCCACAATACCGTCACCACCTATCATACCTTCACCAATTACTATACTTTCATCATCAACCCTACTACCACCCATACCCAACTACATAATGTACTAACACAATCACCACCCACAATACCGTCACCACCTATCATACCTTCATCAATTACTTTACTTTCATCATCAACCCTACTACCACCCCTACCCTACTACATTATGTACTAACACAATCACCACCCACAATACCGTCACCACCTATCCTACCTTCATCAATTACTTTACTTTCATCAACAACCCTATTACCACCCCTACCCAACTACATTATGTACTAACACAATCACCACCCACAATATCATCACCACCTATCCTACCTTCACCAATTACTCTACTTTCATCATCAACCCTACTACAACCTCTACCACTACATTATGTACTAACACAATCACCACCCACAATACCGTCACCGCCTATCCTACCTTCACCAATTACTTTACTTTCATCATCAACCCTACTACCACTCCTACCCAACTACATTATGTACTAACACAATCACCACCCACAATACCATCACCACCTATCCTACCTTCACCAATTACTATACTTTCATCTTCAACCCTTCTACCACCCCTACCCAACTACATAATGTACTAACACAATCACCACCCACAATACCGTCACCACCTATCCTACCTTCACCAATTACTTTACTTTTATCATCAACCCTACTACCACCCCTACCCTACTACATTATGTACTAACAGAATCACCACCCACAATACCGTCACCACCTATCCTACCTTCACCAATTACTTTACTTTCATCTTCAACCCTACTACCACCCCTACCCTACTACATAATGTACTAACACAATCACCACCCTCAATACCGTCACCACCTATCCTACCTTCACCAATTACTTTACTTTTATCATCAACCCTACTACCACCCCTACCCAACTACATTATGTACTAACACAATCACCACCCACAATACCGTCACCACCTATCCTACCTTCACCAATTACTTTACTTTCATCTTCAACCCTACTACCACCCCTACCCAACTACATAATGTATTAACACAATCACCACCCACAATACCGTCACCACCTATCCTACCTTCACCAATTATTTTACTTTTATCATCAACCCTACTACCACCCCCTCCTCAGACAACATTATGTATTAACACAATCACCACCCACAATACCGTCACCGCCTCTCCTACCTTCACCAATTACTCTACTTTCATCATCAACCCTACTACAACCCCTACCACTACATTATGTACTAACACAATCACCACCCACAATACCATCACCACCTATCCTACCTTCACCAATTACTCTACTTTCATCAACAACCCTACTACAACCTCTACCACTACATTATGTACTAACACAATCACCACCCACAATACCATCACCACCTATCCTACCTTCACCAATTACTCTACTTTCATCAACAACCCTACTACAACCTCTACCACTACATTATATACTAACACAATCACCACCCACAATACCATCGCCACCTATCATACCTTCACCAATTACTTTACTTTCATCATCAACCCTACTACAACCTCTACCACTACATTATGTACTAACACAATCACCACCCACAATACCGTCACCACCTATTCTACCTTCACCAATTACTTTACTTTCATCATCAACCCTACTACAACCTCTACCATTACATTATGTACTAACACAATCAACACCCACAATATCGTCACCACCTATCCTACCTTCACCAATTATTTTACTTTCATCATCAACCCTACTACCACCCCTACCCAACTACATTATGTACTAACACAATCACAACCAACAATACCGTCACCACCTATCCTACCTTCACCAATTACTATACTTTCATCAACAACCCTACTACAACCCCTACCCCACTTCATTATGGACTAACGCAATCACCACCCACAATACCGTCACCACCTATCCTACCTTCACCAATTACTCTACTTTCATCATCAACCCTACTACAACCCCTACCCCACTTCATTATGGACTAACGCAATCACCACCCACAATACCGTCACCACCTATCCTACCTTCACCAATTACTATACTTTCATCTTCAACCCTACTACCAGCCCTACCCAACTACATAATGTACTAACACAATCACCACCCACAATACCGTCACCACCTATCCTACCTTCACCAATCACTTTACTTTCATCATCAACCCTACTACCACCCCTACCCAACTACATTATGTACTAACACAATCACCACCCACAATACCATCACCACCTATCCTACCTTCACCAATTACTATACTTTCATCTTCAATCCTACTACCACCCCTACCCAACTACATAATGTACTAACACAATCACCACCCACAATACCGTCACCACCTATCCTACCTTCACCAATTACTTTACTTTTATCATCAACCCTACTACCACCCCCTCCCCAGACAACATTATGTACTAACACTATCACCACCCACAATACCGTCACCACCTATCCTACCTTCACCAATTACTTTACTTTTATCATCAACCCTACTACCACCCCCTCCCCAGACAACATTATGTACTAACACAATCACCACCCACAATACCATCACCACCTATCCTACCTTCACCAATTACTATACTTTCATCTTCAACCCTACTACCAGCCCTACCCAACTACATAATGTACTAACACAATCACCACCCACAATACCGTCACCACCTATCCTACCTTCACCAATTACTTTACTTTCATCATCAACCCTACTACCACCCCTACCCAACCACATTATGTACTAACACAATCACCACCCACAATACCATCACCACCTCTCCTACCTTCACCAATTACTCTACTTTCATCATCAACCCTACTACAACCTCTACCACTACATTATGTACTAACACAATCACCACCCACAATACCATCACCACCTATCCTACCATCACCAATTACTCTACTTTCATCAACAACCCTACTACAACCTCTACCACTACATTATGTACTAACACAATCACCACCCACAATACCATCACCACCTATCCTATCTTCACCAATTACTTTACTTTCATCATCAACCCTACTACAACCTCTACCACTACATTATGTACTAACACAATCACCACCAACAATATCGTCACCACCTATCCTACCTTCACCAATTACTTTACTTTCATCATCAACCCGACTACCACCCCTACCCAACTACATTATGTACTAACACAATCACAACCAACAATACCGTCACCACCTATCCTACCTTCACCAATTACTATACTTTCATCATCAACCCTACTACCACCCCTATCCAACTACATAATGTACTTACACAATCACCACCCACAATACCATCACCACCTATCCTACCTTCACCAATTACTATACTTTCATCATCAACCCTACTACCACCCCTACCCAACTACATAATGTACTAACACAATCACCACCCACAATACCATCACCACCTATCCTACCTTCACCAATTACTTTACTTTCATCATCAACTCTACTACCACCCCTACCCCACTACATTATGGACTAACGCAATCACCACCCAGAATACCGTCACCACCTATCCTACCTTCACCAATTACTATACTTTCATCATCAACCCTACTACAACCTCTATCCCACTACATAATGTACTTACACAATCACCACCAACAATACCATCACCACCTATCCTACCTTCACCAATTACTTTACTTTCATCATCAACCCTACTACCACCCCTACCCAACTACATTATGTACTAACACAATCACTACCCACAATACCGTCATCACCTATCCTACCTTCACCAATTACTTTACTTTCGTCATCAACCCTACTACCACCCCTACCCAACTACATAATGTACTAACACAATCACCACCCACAATACCGTCACCACCTATCCTACCTTCACCAATTACTTTACTTTCATCATCAACCCTATTACCACCCCTACCCAACTACATAATGTACTTACACAATCACCACCCACAATACCATCACCACCTATCCTACCTTCACCAATTACTATACTTTCATCAACAACCCTACTACAACCCCTACCCCACTTCATTATGTACTAACACAATCACCACCCACAATACCATCACCACCTATCCTACCTTCACCAATTACTTTACTTTCATCATCAACCCTACTACCACCCCTACCCCACTACATTATGGACTAACGCAATCACCACCCACAATACCGTCACCACCTATCCTACCTTCACCAATTACTTTACTTTCATCATCAACCCTACTACCACCCCTACCCCACTACATAATGTACTAACACAATCACCACCCACAATACCGTCACCACCTATCATACCTTCACCAATTACTTTACTTTCATCATCAACCCTACTACCACCCCTACCCAACTACATTATGTACTAACACAATCACCACCCACAATACCGTCACCACCTATCCTACCTTCACCAACCCTACTACAACCGCTACCCCACTACATTATGTAATAATACAATCACCTCCCACAATACCATCACTACCAATCCTACCTTCACCAATTATTTTACTTTCATCATCTACCCTACTATCAAAACCAACCATGAGGCCTAAACTGAAATATTGTTTATCTGTCCTTTATCTACCCATCATTTTCATCTTGGGTAGGAATGTATGAGAATTATTAATTACAGTATACATTCTGCCTGTGTAACAACCAATTATTACCTTTTCCTAGAACATTGTTTCTTTTAAACGACATTACCAGTAAATAAAGAGATGTTTATTTCATAAAGAAATGAACAACTTGTTTATGAATGACAAACACTTTTTTTTAATTTTCTTCGCCTTTCACGGATTTATAACAGCCGATCAAACTGTTTATAGAACTGTAATTATTATCAAGGGATTAAAACTCTGATCTTCATAATAAATTCACACTGTACAGTAACTAACTGTTATCACACAATTACACTATATACAGTCACTAACTGATATCACATATTTGCTCACTGTACAGTAACTTACTGATATCACATAAATACATACTGCATAGTAAGTAACTGATATCACAAAATTACACACTGCAAATTACAAATTGCAAATCACACAATAACAAATTGTGCAGTAGCTAGAGGATGTCACACAATTACTAATTGTACAGTAGCTAATTGATATCACACAATTACAAACTGTGTAGTAACTGATTGATATCACACAATTGTACACTGTACAGTAGCTAACTAATGTCACACAATTACACACTGTATGGTAATTAACTGATATCACACAATTACACACTGTACCGTTACTAACTGATATCACACAATTACACACTGTACAGTAGCTAACTGATGTCACACACTTTACAGTAAATAACTGATATCATACAATTACAAATAGTATAGTCACTCACTGACGTCACAACATTACTCACTGTACAGTAACTTACTGATGTCACACAATTACACACTGTAAAGAAGCTAACTGATGTCACACAATTACACACTGTACAGTAACTAACTGATGTAACATAATTACACATAGAATAGTACCTAACTGACGTCACACAATTACTCACTGTACAGTAGCTAACTGATGTCACACAATTACACAATGTACAGTAGCTAACTGATGTCACACAATTACACAATGTACAGTAGCTAACTGATGTCACATAATTACACACTGTACAGTAGCTAACTGATGTCATACACTTACACACTGTAAAGTAACTATCTGATATCATACAATTACTCACTGTACAGTAGCTAACTGATGTCAATCAATTACACACTGTACAGTAGCTAACTGATGTCACACAATAACACACTTTATAGTAAATAGCTGATATCACACACTTGCACACTGTATAGTCACTAACTGATATCATGCAATTACACACTGTACAGTAGCTAACTGATATCATACACTTATACATAGTATAGTAACTAACTGACGTCACACAATTACAGACTGTCCAGTAGCTAACTGATGTTACAAAAATTAAACACTGTACAGTAGCTAACTGATGTCACACAATAACACACTTTATAGTAAATAGCTGATAGCATACACTTACACACTATATAGTAAATAACTGATATCACACACTTGCACACTGTATAGTAACTAACAGATATTATACAATTACACACTGTACAGTTACAAACTGATATCATACAATTACACACTATATAGTAAATAACTGATATCACACACTTGCACACTGTATAGTAACTAACAGATATCATACAATTACACACTGTACAGTAACTAACTGATATCATACAATTACACACTGTACAGTAGCTAACTGATATCATTCAATTACACATAGTATAGTAACTTACTGACGTCACACAATTACACACTGTACAGTAACTAACTGATGTCACAAAATTACACATAGTATAGTAACTAACTTATGTTACAAAATTACTCACTGTACAGTAACTTACTGATGTCACACACTTACACACTGTACAGTAACTAACTGATGTCACACACTTACACACTATACAGTAAATAACTGATATCACACACTTGCACACTGTACAGTAACTAACTGATATCACAGAATTACTCACTTTACAGTAACTAACTGATATCACAGGTGTCACAATTACACACAGTACAGTAGCTTATTGATGTCAAACAATTACACTTTACAGTAACTAACTGAAATCATAGAATTACACACTGTATATTTGCTAACTGATGAACAAAATTACACACTGTACAGTAACTAATTCATATCACAAAATTACACACTGTACCGTAACTAACTGATTTCACACAATTACACGCTGCACAGTTACTAACTGATGTCACAAAAATACACACTGTATAGTAACTAACTGATGTCAAACGATAACAAACTGTTTAGTTACTAACTGGTGTCACACAATTACACACTGTATAGTAACTAACTCATGTCACACAATTACAAACTGTATAGTAACTAACTGGTGTCACACAATTACACACTGTACAGTAACTAACTGATGTCAGACGATTACTCACTTTACAGTAACTAACTGATATCACAGAATTACTCACTTTACAGTAACTAACTGATATCACAGGTGACACAATTACACACAGTACAGTAGCAAATTTATGTCACACAATTACACTTTACAGTAACTAACTGATGTCACAAAATTACTCACTGTACAGCATCTAGCAGATGTCACACATTTACTCACTGTACAGTAACTAAACGATGTCACACAATTACACACTGTATAGTAGCTAACTGATGTCACACAGTTACACAATGTACAGTAACTAATTAATGTCACACAATAACTCACTGTACATTAACTAACGGATATCACACAATTACTCACTGTACATTAACTAACTGATGTTACATATTAAAACACTATACAGTAACTAATTGATATCACACAATTACCCACTGTACAGTAACTAACTGACATCACACAATTACACACTGTACAATAATAAACTGATATCACACAATTACTCACTGTACATTAACTAACTGATGTAACACTTTTACACACTAAACAGTAACTTATTGATGTAACACAATTACACACTGTTTAGTAACTCACTACTATCACACAATGACACACTGTACACTAGCTAATTGATGGAAACCAATTACACACAATACACTAGCTAACTGATGGCACATAATTACACACTGAACAATAACTAACTGATATCATATACATGCATATTGTACAGTAACTAACTGATATCACAATTACTCACTGAAGAGTAATTAATTGATGTCACACAATTATTCACTGTACATTAATTAACTGATATTACACATTTACACACTGTACAGTATTTAGTTGAGGTCAAACAATGACTCACTGTACAATAACTAACTGATATCACACAATTTTACTCTGTACAATAACTTACTGATATCACATAATAATCACTGTACAGTCATTAACTGATATCACACAATTACACACTGTACAATAACTAACTTACATTACATAATTACTCAATGTACAGTAACTAACTGGTATCACACAATTACACACTGTACAGTAAATAACTGATGTCACACACTTACTTACTGTATAATAAATAACTAATATCACACAATTACACACTGTACAGTAACTAACTGATGTCACAAGTACACACTGTACAGTAACTAACTGATGTCACAATTACACACTGTACAGTCACTAACTGATGCGACATAATTGCTCACTGTATAGAAACTAACTGATGTCACACAATTACACACTGTACAGTAACAAACTGATGTCACACAATCATCACTGTATAGTAATTAACTGATGTCACACAATTACACACAGTACAGTAACTAACTGATGTCACACAATTATTCAGTGTATAGTAATTAACTGATGTCACACAATTACACACTGTACAGTAACCAAATGATGTCACAATTACACACTGTACAGTAACTATTTGATGTCACACAATTACACACTGTACAGTAACTAACTGATGTCACACAATTATTCACTGTATAGTAATTAACTGATGTCACACAATTACACACTGTACAGTAACTAAGTGATATCACAATTACACACTGTACAGTAACTAACTGATGTCACACAATTACACTCTGTACAGTAACTAACTGATATCACACAATTATTCACTGTACAGTAATTAACTGATGTCACACAATTACAACAGTACAGTAACTAACTGATGTCACACAATTACACTCTGTACTGTTGCTAACTGATGTCACACAAATACACACTGTACAGTAACTAACTAATATCACATAATTTCACACTATACAATAACTAATTAATATCACATAATTACACACTGTATAAAACATGTAAATAACTATTTACTGATATCACAGAAATACACACTATACAGTAACTAATTGATGTCACAAAATAACTCACTGTACAGTAACTAACTGATATCACACAATTACTCACTGTACATTAACTAACTTCTTTCACTCAATTACACACTATACTTTAACTCATCGATAACTAATTAACATCCCACAATTATTCACTGTAGTAACTACTAGAAACTGATATCACATAAATACACACTATATAGGAACCTACAATTTACTGATATCCCTTAAATACATACTGTACAATAACTAACTGATATCACACAATTACACACTTTACAGTAACTTAATGATTTCACACAATTACACAGTGTACAGTTACTCAATGATATCACATAATTACACAGTGTTTAGTTACAAACTGATATCGTGCAATTACACATTGTACAGTAACTAATCGATAACTAATTAAAAACACACAATTATTCACTGTGTAGTAACTTCTAGTCACTGATATCACACACTTACACACTGTACAGTAATTAACTGATATCACATAAATACATACTGTACAACAACTAACTGCTATCACACAATTACTCACTGTACAGTTACTAACTGATTTCACACAATTACACATTGTACAGTTACTTAAAGATATCACATAATTACACATTTTTTAGTAACTAACAGTTTACTGATATCACATAAATACATACTGTACAACAACTAACTGATATCCCACAATTACTCACTGTACGGTTACTAACTGATATCACACAATTATTCACTGTATACTAACTACCAGTAATTGATATCACACAATTACACACTGTACAGTAACTTTCTGATATCACATAAATACATAATGTATAGTAACTAACTGATATCACACAGTTACACAATGTACAGTTACTAATAAAAATCACACAATTATTCACTGTATACTAACTACCAGTAATTGATATCACACAATCACACACTGTACAGTAACTTTCTGATATCACATAATTACACATTGAACAATTACTAACAGTTTATCGATATCACATAAATACACACTGTATAATAACTAACTGATAGCAAACAATTACACACTATACAGTAGGTTACTGATACCACATAAATACACATTGTACAGTTACCAACAGTTTACTGATACCACATAAATACACATTGTACAGTTACCAACAGTTTATTGATATCACATAAATACACACTGTGCAGTTAACAGTTTTAGGAATGTTTATGTAATAAAGAAGTAAATAACGTGTTAATAAAGTGGTGTCCCGATTGTCGGAGGCAGTCGATAATTGGTAGGGTTCAGTTGAAGTCTTATCCACCCCTGTATGGTTTCAGGGAGCCATATGCGTGATGGCAAGAATAGGACCACTGTGGCTCATGTATGTCGTAAGAAGCGACAATTTGAGTAATACGATACTCTGCAGTTCTGCAGGTATCAAGGTTCTTCTGATTGGTCCGGGCGCCAGTGTATAAATTTTTATTGACCAATCAGAAGAACCATTACAAGTAACTCTCCTTCCTCCACTTCTGACGACAATCAAAGTTTGGAAAATTTTATCAGTTTCTATCCGACAAAATCAAATGTTCGAGTTACTTTGAACAGTGAGTACATATTTAAGTAGTACATGGTTAGTTTAAAGCGCAAATCGATCGAAGTTTCAGCGTGGGAAATCCTGATATGCAGTCGTGTGGCTGAACGACAAAATTTGAGAGTATCTGACATTTTAATCGATCCTCACCGGTTACTGTTATATATAAGTGCACTTTATTATGTATGGTTGAGAGAGAAATGTATTGGCTTTTCAACAGTGTAGTTTTTTTTCGAAAAAACAACAAGTTTAAACATTATAATTTGTGTAAACCTTGTCAGATTATAATTAATTTAACATGCCGTCGCTCATTACTGGCTTAGCTTAATTTAACTGGTTTATTCACTTACGTATCTTCGTTACTAATTGCGTGTGTATTGGTACGAAAATGTCAACAAGAGTATTCACAGTGACACATATATACGGCACCTAGCACGTTAGTTACATAAACTAGTTTCAGTTTACAAACGAAATGTCATTTGACAACGACGACGGCAGATTTGCAGAGAAAGGAAAAGACAACGTGGCGTATAACGCCACTGAGGAATCAAAGGATGGGGATATACGGATGACCAGTTTGTCAAGCCCAAGTAAGTCGGTTTTGTATTTTAGTGTTTTCTATATGTACATGTATTAAAGGGACACACAGAAATACTGAAATCAAATTAAACTCATTTTCACAATTTCAAATATCTAACAATAGTTTAATTTTTATGATTGTGTAACTATACAAGGCTATTATACAGGTACTTTACGTTACTAAACATTAAAGAAAAAAAATGACAATATTTACAAAAATTATATGTTTCGCCAGTTTTGACAATAGAAGAAAATTAATGGAACACGTCACCAATGAAAGGTAATATTATCTCTATACAGGAAAGATGACACTTTATAAAGCACAAACACGTTTAAAATACAAGTTGATATTTCCTTGATTTTATATCATATTGCTAAAATCTGATGAAAATAAAATGTCTTACAATTTTAGTTATTAATGATTACAAATAAGTGAAATGGAACACAATTTGAGCATTTACTAGAGTTATTCCCCTTATTATAATAAATACAACATCACTGATCTGCATTCTTAAAGGGGGATGGGGGTCTTTTAAATACCATATTTACAAACTGTACAAGGATAATTAAACATAAATGTTAAAATTATAAAAAAAAAACTCAAAACTGGTCGTGTTTCAGCTTTAATACTAGTATAGCACGTATAAACTATAAAAGTAAAATGTTAAATTAGAGAAAAGATTATTCATATTTGCCGAAATAGAGACCTTTCATTCAATAAGATCAGTTATTACTGTAATACAAATAGCAAAAATACCAACAAATCTTTATAATAGTATGTACGATAACGTCTGCTAAATTGACCCCTTCTAACACTCTTCACAATCACTAGCAGCGACTTAAGTAGTTTTATCATTAAGAACAAATGCAAAATGACACTTTCGTTGTACGAGATTTAGCGTCGCTTTCAACAATTTGTCAGTTATATCGCGATGGTGTCTACTTAAGCGCTGCAATACTGGAGTATCAGAGTATCATGCTGCAGACACATGGTATGATACCTCGATTAGTCACACTGTACTGAGGCTGGGCCGACCAGACCTACAACTACCCTCTAAATGCTGAGCACCAAGCGAGAAAGCTTCTAGAACCATTTTTCAATTAGAATCCACGACCTTTTGCATGCGAGGGCGCTAACACAGAAAGAGCTCCAAAAATAACAACAGTCACGCTATATCGACAGCACAAGCTACAAGCATGACATTACAATAGTGTCTTTCGACTAGTTTAAAATTAATGTAAATCCATGTAATTATAGTCTAAAAGTATTAAAAAAATGTAAATTTATTTAAATAGAGTCAAAATGTACCAAAATAATGTAAAATTATTGCATAAACATATATCTAAGATGTATCGTTTTTTTTGAAAATCTAATTTGTAACATACTGTATACCCGTCTGTAGCTACGCTTAATGTTAAATTTCTGTTCAGTGTTAAAACTTCCGCTAAATTTTTTAAAAAATCACCGCTAAATGTTCAAACTTCCGCTACTTTTTTAAAAAAATCACCGCTAAAAGTTATAACTTCAGCTAAACTATAAATCATACCTCCCGCATATGTTAAAACCGTAAACGTTATATGTTAAAATATTTTCAAAACGGCAAAAGCGAAATATATTACGCCAAATGTGAAAACTAGAAAAAAAACTTGTAGTAATTGATTAAAAAGTGTACACTTTATGAAAATACGGGTAATATTATATAGGTGTCACGTAATGCTGTGTGCTATCCATATACAAAGCTTATGGGAGATCTTTATTGTTGGTGTTAAAAGAATATACATTTTCTCCCTAATAAACACTTTTCTTATATCATTATGCTGGCAAGGTACACCTACCATCTAGATACTGAACGGAACATCTTACCCTCCACCTGGCATTTAATTGTCGCCTATAGTTTGTCTATGGCGACTGCATATCAATTTTGGTGTATATGCAACATTACCTCACTTCAATGTTGCCCATATATTGACAAACAGTTTTTTTCTACAAATAATACTGTGTTTTGGGGCAAACTAATATATTTGTCTTATTTATATATATACTAACCAATTATTAATGTTTGTAATAATTTGCGTATCACGAACACTAACCATGCGCCCATTTTTAATTTACAAATGAATAACATACTTGTGTACAAATATTAAAGTCATTATCAAACAAGAATATGCGTCTGAGCAATATGAGAATTTATTAGGCATACGTAACATTATAATACTATTATATCCATTTTAACAACCAGAGGTCGTGAGTTCGAATCCCCGCCCGGTAACTGTCTCCGTGATGATTGATATACGACATTGTGTCTCATTATCATTCGTCTCTCATCGCTGATTCAAGTGGGAAAGTTATCAGTTACTTGCCGAGATGGGGTGTGCTCGAGTACTGGTTAATCCCAGGAAACAGTGGTTAGGTTAACTGATCGTATGTTAGCCCTAGATGGCATAAAAATGACGCTAAATATTCAATCAATCAATCAATCAATCAATCAATCAATCATTTTAACAATTCAAATAGCAAATGAAAGTATGGTATACAGTAACGTTTTCAACTTTGAGACAAGGAAATAAATAAATGAATGAAAAGAGACATAGTACTGGATATACCTGGTTGGACATGACACATTCCGAAAAGATGGTCGATAAAGCCCGTCTCTTTACGACAATGTGTATTTAAATAAACACACTAGAAAATACTTGATGCAAGATTAGATTTTTCAAAATTTTCGGCAGAAAATTGGTCATCAAAATAGAGTTGTTATAATAATTATATGAAACTTTGAAATTGTCATATTAGTATACAACTAACTACCTTTTTAGCGGTCAATGGTTAAAACTATTTATCCTAGGAAAATGACTATTGACCCAAAGCAGGAAACTATTGACCGAGACGCAATCTCATGAGAAAAGAAGAACGTTTCGTTTGAACTATGGTAACTGGATGAAACCGGTTTCGGCAGAATAAGTGGTCAATAGTTAATTTTTTGAAGGAATACGTGGTCAATAGTTCATTTTAATTGACCTGTTAGTTCGGGTTTCAACCAATCAGATTGAAGCATTCGTGATGGTATATAATAAAGAATAATATTCTGTTAAATGTAGAGAAAAATATTGTACATGTCAAATATGAGATGCATAAGTATCAGTTTTAATCAGAAATATTTATAAAATAATTTTTATGGCAAGCATCATGTAATTTTATTCGAATAAAAATCATGAGAACAACCGAAAGAACACGGAAGATTCATGCACCGGTAAGCTACATGCTGGACAATTATAAAGCGAAATTGTTTTGTTAAGGTTTAAAAGCCGAATTTTTAGTTTTCATCGGGTGATGAAAAAACATTAAGCCAGTTTAATGTTCCAGAAGCCCGAAGAGCTTCTCGTCAACATTAAAGTAGCCTAATGTTTTTCATCACCCGATGAAAACTCAAAATTCGGCTTTTAATAGTTATATTTACATTATATTCTCCAGCTATTTTAGATAAAACTATTACGTTATTTTTGTAATTTTGATATTTAAAAAGCAAAGTATATGCATTAAACCGCAAAGCCAAAATGTCATGAATGTAACGGCGACGTTGTCAACATACTGGATAAGTGCACGCATTTGCAGGACAACTTATGGCAAACGTCACGTGAAACTAACGGCAACGTGACGTCTCAGGAGCAAAACAAAATCGTGCAACCAATGAAATGCAAACTGGTCCTTTAAGCTCCGCCCAGCTGCAAGGTGTTTTTCATTGGGAAATGAAATGCAGAAAATCTATATAGTTCATTTAGGCCGATTGCAGTGGGAATGTAAATGTTGTTTTTTAAACGAAGTCGTTGCCTACTGCCATTTACCATAATGTCCGGAATAGGTACATTTGAGAGCTCGACATAATCAGCTGCAAAATTAATAGTCATGAGTAGACAAAAAAGACAGCAAAAGAAAATAGCCTTTCACACGCCATACCAATATAATATTAAATAACAGATTGGCGGTCGGTATATCGAAAAATTGATAGTGTCGATAACATATAACTTACGCATAATTAATAGTATAGAACAACCGCGATATAAATTAAACATTAATCATACGCGACTAATCGTATTATCGAAAAGCATTTGTTAATGAATGGAAATAATATCGCGACAAATGCTGCCATTTTTTTAGTGGATGGGGTATGAATTTTACATATACACGCGATTTCTAACTCCATTCTTACTTACACCTTGATACATGGAATCTTGATAAAGTGGATGTTCGTGGTCTACCTTTAATGTGTAACGTCTTTATGATTTAAAGGGAATTTATCAGTATTTAAAAAAAAAAATGGCTAAAAACATTTTTCCCCAATATATCATCCCTATATAAACTCACTGATCCCGCATTGCCAAAAGATACATATTTAAAAATGCTAAAATATTATAGTAAAATGGGATTTCCTAACTTCGGCAACGCGCCTAGGTAAGACTAGAATACATTTCTCGACTAAAATTGCAACATATTTTGTGATGTATTAATTGAGCCACGAGATTACATTTTGATTTCAATATGATCCGTTAAACAGGTTTACACGTAATACAATTTAATTTAGTTTAGAAAGTGTCCGAATGACGATGTAAAGGTAATGAAGTGATGTCTATTTTTAGAATAGGGATTTCGTTTCAAGTTTTGCACCCCAGTGTAAATATCAATTGTGGCACGTTTTGGTGAATTTGACATACCAAACCATTTGGATTTTATTTATTTATGATAATGAGATAGTCTTTATCTATTTTTAAAATAATTTTATTTTTTAGACATTTATAGCGTTTTTTTTTCTAGATATAATCCCTTTAAAACACTTAAATCGGATCTAACGTCATTACACATTATATAAGGATTATACTTCTGCGACATTGTACGTTTACACCCGACTTTATGGTGGCGCTAAAAACGTTCATAAGAGCCGGTGTCATTGCCACCTATTTTTTATTTTTGAAAAATATTAAGTTTATCAAAATAGGATATGGTCCTTTGATTCAATATCGCACTGTTAAACAGTATAAACGTTAAATGCCTGGTTCCCTAAAATTATTGCGTACAGCGTGCTTGTATGAGGTTGAGTCAGTGTCCATGAAAAACTGTTAACGTGTGTGCAGGCGCTTTTTGTCCGCTTGACGCTTTTTGTCCGCAACGCCGCTTTTTATCCGCAAAAAATTATAGAAAAACGTCGACTTTTGTCCGCATGACGACTTTTATCCGCAGAAAATTTAGAGAAATTACGCCTTTTGTCCGCATGACGCTTTTTGTCCGCAGAAAAAATAAAAAAATGACGCCTTTTGTCCGCATGACGCCTTCTTTCCGATTGTTATAGTTCAGTTTTATTTTAAAAAATTTTGAGTTACAGTGAGGCAGGGTAGACTGCGTAAAGTGAAACACGGGGTAAGTAGGAACAAGTACAGTAACTGATGTATAGTAATATTCCTAGTTAATCCATTTGACGAAGAATAGATAGGCACCATCATTATTAGTGATCAACAAATACTGGAATAGTGACAGAAGAAGAGTGCTTACGATATTTATTAAGAAAAAATAGTTTTCGTTTCGTCAATAGTATTTTCACCGTTTTAGCTGTACAAGCGTTTAGTATCAATTATATGGAATACAGTTATCTTTAATTTTAGTCTACACGAATTATATCTGCATATCTGCAAAATAATATATATTTTGTTCAATCTAATGTCACAGATAATTTGTGGTCGAGGCAAGTTAAAGCAAAGTGGCGGAGGCATGTTGAAACAGTATTTCAACTCAGTAAATATACTCCATTTATTTTTTTCATATTCATGTAATAAACATAAACATTTGTATATGTATTTAAGGAGAAACTCTTCAAATTAGAGGTTAGGGTTAGGGCTAGAATTAGCTTAGTGATCGGCCTACTTAATTGAAATATCCAAGTTAAAACAACATAACTATACCTTTTTCATATACTTATAATCCTCTTATTTTTTAAATAAACTCCATGGTCATCCAAAAACTGACGATCTGAAGATAATATAGTGTTTTTTCTCGGTAGAGTTAAGTTAGTTTGATATTCGTCTTTTATATTCGATATTCATAATTAATCTAACGGTAACCCTTACCCTAATTCTAGCTCTTTCCCTAACCCTTACCCTAACCTCCAATTTAAAGAGTTTCCCCTTTAAATATCAAAAGATAGAAAAACGAATATCAAACTAACTTCTAACTGCTTGTATTTTACAATTTTACATTTACAACCACCAATAAAAGCCGTAAAATTGCTATAATAAAAGCCAGATCTCTTTTGAAATATGCCTTTATATGAACATCTTCCATCTGTCCTTCGGAATGTTTTAAAGAAAATGCATTCACTGTTACCATGGTCTAGATTTCTGTAGATCAACATGTGCTTAGAACATGCATATACATGTATATAACGTGCTTACGATTGAAATACATCTACAACTGTTTAAGTTTATTACATGAATATGAAAAAAATTAATGGAGTATATTTACTGAGTTGAAATACTGCTACAACATGCCTCCACCACTTTGCTCTAACTTGCCTCGACAACAAATTATCTTTGACTTTAGATTGAACAAAATATATATTATCTTGCAAATATGCAGATTTAATTCGTGTAGACTAAAATTAAAGATAACTGTATTTCATATAATTGATACTAAACGCTTGTACAGATAAAACGGTGAAAACACTATTGACGAAACGAAAAATAGTTTTTCTTAATTAGTATCGTTAGCACTCTTCATCTGCCATCATTCCAATTTTGTTGATCACTAATAATGATGGTGCCTATTTATTCTTCATCAAATGGATTAAATAGGAATATTACTATATATCAGTTACTGTCCTTGTTCCTACATACACGTGTTTCACTTTACGCGGTCTACCCTGTCTCAGTGTAACCTAAACATTTTTAAAATGGAACTGTACTACAACAATCGGATAGAAGGCGTCATGCGGACAAAAGTCGACGTTTTTCTGATTTTTCTGCGGACAAAAGGCTTCATTTTTCTAAACTTTCTGCGGACAAAAGGCGTCATGCGGACAAAAGGCGCCATTTTTCTAAATTTTCTGCGGATGAAAGGCGTCATGCGGACAAAAGTCGACGTTTTTCTAAATTTTCTGCGGACAAAAGGAGTCATGCGGACAAAAGGCGTCATTTTTCCAAATTTTCTGCAGATAAAAGTCGTCATGCGGACAAAAGTCGACGTTTTACTTTTTTTTTCTTCGGATAAAAAGCGTTGCGGACAAAAATGATCAAGCGGACAAAAAGCGCCTGAACAAACGTGTAACCGACCTGAACGTAGCCCTTACGATTTAATAATCACTAGGTCCTCCTGAAGCGTGACATGCAATGTTTATATCATTCTTGTTCCTAGAATTAGTATTCTTTTGCAGCTCTGACTTATGCAAAGTCATCGAATACTTCTAGATAAACGTAGTGTAGCTACCTAACAGGCCCAAACGCCCGGGCCTGCTCATAATTTTCAGAGTTTTTATTTGTTGAACTTATTCAAAAATTAAACGAATAAAATAGTTTCAAAATATGTTTAATTATGTCTCAAATATACGTCAAAACGCACCAGAGCAATTATACACAAAACAATTTTCCCAAGGTGCATGCCCCGGACTTCCTTAGTTTAGGTCTGCACATAACTTTTAGGCTAGCTGCGCCTCTGATTAAGCATTTTATATATATATATATAATTACATAAATTTATTTATCACCAAACACGTGTGCATGCTGTTTCATATGTTAAAGTATATTGTCTGTCCGGGCTATTTATTTATCGAACTGCGTATCGGTGACGATCAGGTGTACGCGTTAACAGAGTTCAATATTTAGTTTCTTGTGTGTTTCTGTTGGAGACCACCATTAGCTACACATAGATATGGATAGAGAAATGATTGATTCGTGTGGAGAAAATTTCATCAAAAGTGGCGAAATAATTCTGACAAGTGATTTTAACTTTAAGTTTAAACTTCTTGTAGATACATTATGTTTTACTGCTAAATTGATACGTGCCAAAGTATTGCAGTTAGTTCTGCAACGAAGGTGACACACACTTCAGAAAGAAGCATTAATTGATCATGTATATTCTAACCTTTCTGAAAATATTATTGACTTTACTGTTCCTGTTTATTTTATTAATGACCGTCATTTGTAATGCATAAAGAGAAGCATATTTTTTTTTAAATGGGGGTTAACGCCATTTTCAAGACATTTCACTGAGGTCGTATATGGCATATCCAGTTTCACTGGTGGAGGAAGACCTCAGACTGAGAAGAACCACCTTCCTTTCGCAAGTAACTGGAAGCAAGAAAAATATAAAGATAAAGGAAACATAAATACTGTTAGATTATG
Organism: Panopea generosa; assembly: GCA_029582155.1. Classification (NCBI taxonomy): domain Eukaryota; kingdom Metazoa; phylum Mollusca; class Bivalvia; order Adapedonta; family Hiatellidae; genus Panopea; species Panopea generosa. The sequence goes on from CM055907.1 coordinate 62,316,009, forward strand.
CTCTTGTGTGAAATGTGTTAGGATGTCATTGAAACTTGGTATTCAACTGACTGTTTTATTTTATTTTTTCTTGTAATAAACTCGACTTCATAATGCAATACTATATTAATCATTTTGTCTCTTTACCGTTAAACTTATTCACATCATAATTCAAACATTATAAAGATAACAACAATATGATTGGACATATTGTATTCTAAATTTTACGCAAGCAGATCTAACATGTTGCAATTAGTTTTGAATTTAAAACTTGATTTCACAATCGTACATACTCGGCGAATTCCGTCATCTTTCGGTAGAAGGATAATCGGCAAGGTGGTCTGAATGCCTAATTCGCTCAAAGGATGTTGTTAACTGTGAGTATAGTGATTAATATGGGAGAACAGTTAAACTTGTGTAAGTGGTAGCCTCTATCAAACAGCCACTTGTCTTAATCTGCCATAGTTGCTATTTCCTATTACTATACTTTTAGAGCAAATTTACCTGTATTAAGGTAGTGGACCCGTAATGGGCTCGTCAACTTTCGTGCGATGTCGGTATCCTCCGTAACGATTTCGGAGCATCTCGGTATAGATCGGAAAAAACTTATAAAATAAATAAAGTATAGATATTGTTTTATTTCGTAACAATAAATCCCATATCCTGTTTTGTTTCATTGCTTTTAATATAATTTTATCATCATTAACGTTAATTTAATAAAAAAAATAAACGATAATTGCTCACTTCCGGTTGTAAACAAAAATGGATTTTTACGATCGTCGAAGATGTTTTTGTTCGAATAAAAAGAAAAAAACCCAGCGAAGTCTCCTTCGATTGGTGGGAATATTGATCACAAATATAGCAATCAGACCGCTTGTAATGTGTCAGAGCCAGTGTATCAATATCAAATGAAGAATCGACGAAGCGCGTTGGAAAAAGTGATCGAAAATTGGTTGTGTTCGAAGTTTTGTTGTCAAACCTAAAACGTTGTCAGTTATGCAGACTAAGTTCTGTACCAGTTACTTATGACAGCATTGCTCAGAAAGTGTTAGGCGAATATTTTAATGTTGTGCGTCAGAACAGTGACTGTGGACATGTCAACAGAGTTGCCTATGGCAAAAAAACACCATCAAAGATCTAAAAGAATGCCCTGTTATGCAGCCAACACAAAGCTAGGCCAGGTAAGATAGTATTGATGACTGTCTGTTGTATAACGTTGATTTTTTTATTAGAACTGATAGTAATTAGTTGCGATGAAACTGTTCAATTATCCAGAATTTAAAAAATGCTCAGCATATATATATATTTTTTGCTAGACTTTGATTGATGTTTGAATATATAGAATATCATTTTCGTGCCATCAAGACCAAACGGACGATCAGCTAGCCTAACCACTCTTTACGGGATCCTGGAAGCTTAACCTGTACTCGAGTACACCCATTTCTAAAAGTAGTTGATAACTTTCCCACATCAATCAGCGATGAGATACGAATGATATTTATAATTAGACACATTGTCTCATATCAACAAAATACATAAAACTAAAATGTAAACAAGTAGTAAGAATTGTTTTTATATTCATCATACATGTAGATACAATGATACAAGATACAATATATTGCAGTTAGAATGTTGTGTATGTTGATTTCAGTAATGCAGTTACACTGAAGACAGCGATTCACTGTTGGCTCTCTACTGTCTGGAGGTCTGTCAGGTCAACACACAGAGTAAGCCACATTTTCCTGTCGGGCAAGAAGTGCAATGTTCTGTACAGTAGACACCGAATGGCACACACAAGACTTTGAAAGTTTAACATGTATGTATTTAATAATTTATAATTGATTAATTGCATTGAATTTTACGCTGTTTTTAATGTGACAATTGTATTGATGCCCTTACATGTACACAAAGAATTATATAGAGCTATACAAGTCCATGATGTACATAGTCATCGGGTTTTTGTAGATATGCAATGGTTTAACCAGAACTAGATACCCATTATCTCTCTGCCATATTATGTTCTATTATAGAATGCAGTCAGATACATCTGTGTTGATGTTTAGTTTCATATTTAACAATCAATACAAAACTTCCGGGCTACCTGTTTATGACAAACCCTCTTTAATGAATCGAATTGGTTTATACCAACTTATTTTAGCTAGATTGCAAAGAAAGCTCTGAGCTTTTATTAAGCGCTCTTGAGTCCGCTTCCCAAGTAGAACCAGTCCTGCGTGTTGCTTTTTCAGAGGCACTGGGTCGAGCTGGGGATCAAACCCGCAATCTTTGGCGTGAGCTGCCAACACTATCTACGAAACTACTGTCTCACTTTGAGTATTTTGAGAATTTGTGTTTACAACAGTGAGGTCAGTTATTTTGGAACATTAGGATGAGCAAAAAGTGACATGAAGAAGATAAAGAGAAAATATTTGTATTCAATTATTAGTCACTTCTTGAAAATATTACGGTAGCTCAAAGCAGTCTCAAATAATAACAGTACTTTATTCTGTATTTGTAGTTCGTAATGGACTACATCTATGAGAGCTGCAGTGGAAGTCGAGTCTTCACAAACATTTGCTACCCATGTTATACCAGGATTGCCTATACCATCAGAAGGTTACTGGTATAGTGATGATGATTCTGGAACTATGTGTGAAATAGTGTGAAACCAGTCTACATTCAAACAGCTTTCCAGAAACTTTGTAAATGACTGGAAAAGAATTTTAAAGTCGTATTAGTCGCTTACAATGGAAGATGATTTTATTATCCAGTGGTATATGACGTACCAACAATACAGAGCAATTTTCAAGTGTGAATCAGGATTAATTAGTCCCCGACAGTGTTAAGGAAACAGTTTCCAAGTCATTCACATAAAAAGGTAGACCTTGTGAAATTGTTGTGCAATATCAGCTACAGTGCACAAAATGCCAATTCGTAGTCACTTGGGCAACTCCTCAAATAACTGACACCGAAAGAGCTCCTATCCTACAGTTTCGCTCCAAATGAAAACAATTTATAAACATTCTGGTGAGGATGGACTGAGAGGCATATTTCCTGCCAATAATGGTGGTGGTGTACCACGGGTCACCAAAGCAAAAATGTATTAGATGAGGTTATATCAAAGATGGCTATATATTTCAAACAATGACTCTTTATGACTTGAAGTGTGTGTGTCAAGTGAAGGGGTCGGGGTTCTATTCTGTTATACTCATAATGTGAACTTTTTTACATAGTATTAATATTTAATAGTTTATGTCATACTATGTTTGTTTTGAAATTGACATTATTCGCAAGTTTAAGTGTTTAAGCTCGAGAATGAATCCGTGTAATGGGGTGGGGGTGGGTGGGGTTCTGATTCCATGTTCTATTTTCTAATAAAAAGTACATATTATTGCTTTTATGCTATTTCTGTATAATGTGGGAACATCTTTATTTCAATAATATTTGTCATTATAGTTTTTGTATCAAAATTTCGAAATATTAATATTACTTTTAAGATAAACATTTATTTCTATAGAAGTGCTGATTATGAAATTTTGACCCTATCATATTAAAAAAATTATTGAGAAAAAAAAACGAACGGTAAAACTTCCTAATCTTTTGATATCATATGTGGAATAGTATATATATAAAAGTTAGTCATGTAGTATTGATGCCCCAACAGTAGAATGGATTCTCTACACTTTTATTTTAGAACAACTTTTTTCAAAACTATCAAAACTATGGATTTCTCCTGTCCGTTAGAATACAAATGAGTTCATTTTAGATCATATTTTGTTCAATTGAATGTTGCATGCTCATATTTTTTCTTGAAACGAATGCTTTTAGAATACACTGATACTGAAAAATGTAAAAAATATTGAAAATAAATAAAATTGTAGCAATTTTACCTATTTTGGACTTTGTAATTTTTTTGCGGCCTTTTGAAAATGGGATATGGTAAAGTAAATGCGGATAACTTTTAGACGGTAAAAATTTTCTAACAATTTGGAAATTAGTCAGTGATATTATATAGTTAATAAAAATAAAAGGCTTTAAAAGATTTGAAATATAGCCCATTACGGTCCCACTACCTTAATAGATGCAGCCAGGGGCGTTTCTAGATGGTTTTTGAGTGTACCCTTGGGAGAGGGTGTTAACGGGGTCCCCCCCCCCCCTCTACTTGCTGTGGGCTGGGGGTCCTCCCCCGAGATTTTATTTCTTTAATAGAACTGAAACTGATTATTTTTAGCGACTTTTACATGGAATGTGAAGCCATTCGAATTACCCGAAATTATACGGGTTATCTATTTTATTTCCATACCCCATCCCATTTGGCTTCAATTTTATTGCATTTTTTTTTGCATTTTAACCCTTTTTAAGTGTTAACATTCAACTCTGAGTTATACGCCATGGTGTATAGGATTATGCCTAGGAACGCCACTGGCAAAACATGTCTTAAATTATAGTATTAATTTGGAAGCACACCGTGTCCTTTACCAAGTGTTTCTAAATATTTTCATAGATGAATTCAACGAAAAACAGCCGAAAACGCCATCAACGGACGAAAACTTGACACCAGACGACATATTGCATCAGCTAGGAGGATGCGGCCGTTTTCAGGTTAGCCAACAGTTTGTTGACATTATGACTTTCCATGAAGATGCATTACCTAAATATTTTCATTATTCACTGACTTTAACGAGATCCCGTGGAAAGCGCTTGACCCGAATATGGGTTATTATGTGTCCTGTAAATTTCAGCCTAAAATTTGGTGTCAAAACTCTACATTCAAACCAATTATATAGGGGTCAAAATTCTACATTTAATCTTAATAAAACTTTGTTTATACAATTGCATATGCTCTTATTTTTTATTACGAATAAAATACATGTGTTTTATGAACAGATGGGGGATTGGGGGACAGGTACCTGGCCAAAAGATTCCTAGCCTGCAGCTCCTAGGCAGGAAGGGATTGAACCCCGGATTGAACAAGGGGTCAACAGTCCAGAAAGGAGGATCAAAGCTCTGCATCGCATTATACAAAAAGAAATAGGGGTTAAAACACTTTATCATATGTCCAAAAAGTGGGGTCAAAACGGCGGCACATATGTACTAACCAAATATAGGGATAAACGAGATATTTTTAATTTTTCGGAGTTTAAATTCACTGGCATTTAACTACCTCCTGGGTCCAAGTTTAAGCATATCCACGTCATCAATGCCATAATGTAGATGGAATGGCGTTATTACATTATAAATACGTAGGTAGTTTGTAGAATGGTTCACTGTATGTATTTGAACGTTGAAATTTTTTAATTCGATAAAGATTAAATGTCAGTTTTTATATGTTAAATGTTAAAAGAAGTTTATTATACTATTGTTTTCCGTTACTGAAAAAATATTATGTATTTTGTATTTTTTTTTTATTTATTTTGAATATGTTTTTAATCTGCCTCAGTGCTTTGAACGTTACTTATTTTAATTAATACCATTTACCATGGTAATAAGAAATACACTGTAAAAAAAGTTTTTTTTGGGAAAAAATTACCAGAAATTCACTGTACAGTGTGTACAGTAATAAAACCATGTCACACATTTCGGCTTATGTAATTTTATCGTGAAATCAGGGGCATTAACTCCTTTATCGTGTGTCAAAAGTTAGCTGCCTTTATAGCCATATGTGGAGCAATATATTATTCCCTAGTTATTCACCTAGGGGCAACGCAGTCATGCGTGTATATGATTTATGATCGGTTATAAACAAAATCTATAATTCATTTTTATCTGGTTTTGACTTTCCTCGTTTCGGAAGAAACAAAATACAGAGAAATGAAAGATACTGTGTATGTTGTTGTTCTTCTGACCTGGAAGATGAATATCACTTTATATGTATATGCCTTTGGTTTAATGATCTTAGAAAATACTATATAAGACGATACTATCTGCAAATAAAACTATTTTGATTAATCAAGCTTAATACATTTAAACGCTCTAAAAGACATACTTAATATTTTAAACAATAACACTACATAATATTGACAGTGACTTAATACATATTAATAAGTCTCTGATATAGATCCATCCTCTGTAAAGGATATGATTAAACCAAACTAATTGAAATACTCTCAGGGGTATTGATATATGATTTGTAAATTTGTTTTATCAACGTGACTTAATAAATGCATGCGTGTTTATATTACTATGTACCTGTCGGAATAAAGGTTATTCTGTTGCTAATTAACGTTGATTGCGCTTTTCTTTGCATTTCAATTAAATTGAAACCCTGAAAACTTTCAGAAATTGAAATCTAAATGTTTTTCATAAATTTCGTCGAAAATTGAATATTAGTGCAAGTTAAACGAAAGTCATTATCTTTTGAACAAGAAATATTTCAAATATTATCTTTTAAAATTACTATTGAAAAACAAAAACACTAATAGAAATCGTAGAAAAAAATCAAGTATCTTGGTTTACCTATCTCAATCGGGAAGTTGCCCAAATGTAAGAAAACACGTTGCTACACAAGCAAATAAAACTTTACATTTACTATTTAACATAATCTAAATTTGCAAACCGATATTTATTAAAACATATCTGACCATACTATTCTATCAATTATAACATATGCTTGTGAATTATTTTTTGTTGTTGAAAATTTCGATTTACTTAAAAAAATCCTTTTAAACTTTCTTTGAAATATCACAAACAGTAGGAAAAGTACTTCTTTGTATATATACTTCGAATGATCAAGTTCTGGAATAAAAAAATCTTAAACAAAAGCGAAAAGGTTATATCACCTTTCATATATAATTATGTTACACTCAAATGTACACAAATATAAATGGATTGAACAAATTAAACATATTTTAGATTTAACAAAAAATTCCGATATACGGATCTATCGACAAGACATAAATGTAAAACAAACGCTGACAAACTCCTTCATAGGCATATTACCACCATTGTAAAAAGGAAGTGCTTCCGTGGAGAAGTCGTCTCATGGCGGTTATAAATAGTCCTTGTTTCTTCTTCTCTAAAAATGCATTTCCTTATTTTAATGCTCATTTTTTTTATTTGAATGGTATTATTGATGTATTTTGAACATTTTTAAAGCATTTTCATGTTTGAATAGTGAATTCAGAAAAAATGATACTTTAAAATTGGGGTATGAATACATGATTTCGGAAGTCTACTTTCACTTTGTAAATAGTGTATACACTGGACATACTTTTTTATATGAAACATTTTATTTGGGATCGATTGCGAAGGATACACGTATAAATGCCCTCGTGTCCGTTTCCTGGGTAGAACGAGTACCGATTGCTGTTGGTGTTTGAGAGGCATTGGGTCGAACTGGGGATCAAACCTGCAACTTGTAGTACGATCAGATGCCTCTTAAATACAACAACACCCATTGGCTTTACCCAGGAAACGGACCAAGAGCGGTTCATAAACGCTTTGAGTTTTATTTGCAGTCGAGCGTAAATAAATGAATATACAAACTATAACATAAAGACTTATTTATTTAGAAGTAACAAAACAATAAGATTTACATCGTTCTACAAAGGTTCTTTTAGCCGTCGTTATCCAAGTGATGAAATCAGTCGTCTGCTGGGGAATGGTCGGAAACATATTCATCTCTTTTGTTCCACGCTGGCGATGTATTGATGACGATTATGATGACGTCACATCGGCTTACAACACCAGTCACATGTTTAATACGTCCATGTCAAATAGTTCTAATGACGCCAAGGATTCATTTTGGAATGAGCAATGCACATCACGTTCAGGTCAAACGTGTAAATCGTTCGAGTTTGAGAGTCACATAGATACAATTGTCAGCCAGGTAGGCATGGGAACTATTTCAAATATAACCAGTGTTTCAAAACTGCGGCAAATTGTTGATTTCTGAATTATGTCCAAATCTTTATACATATTCTATACTATACCTTTTGTTATGGGAAAGAGTGAACCGAGAATCCTGAAATTGAGAAAACAAATTGTCCAACAGGAGACATATCAACATTACGTTCCAAGTAGA